>CM028334.1:22174401-22314401 GCA_016647705.1 Eucommia ulmoides
TGATTGAAATAATCCCTAGCATTGTCCGACCTAAACCTTTTGATTTTTACTCCAAATTGATTTTGAACCATGGCATGAAAATTTGGAAGAACAAAACTCACATCAGACTTATTCTTGAGTAGAAAAAGCCAACACACTCTACTATAATCATCAATGAATGAGATGAACTAACGTGCTCCAGAAATATTAGGAATAGTGGAGGGACCCCAAATGTCACTATGGATTAAATAAAAGGGAACTAGACTCCTTTTATTACTAATTGGAAAAGAGACACGCTTGTGCTTTGCAAACTCACAGACATCACATCGAAAGGACTCAATATCTAATCCCTTAAACAAACTAGGAAACAATATTTTGAGAGTCTTAAATGATGGATGTCCAAGTCTACGATGGTGGAGCCAAATTTTTTCATTATTGGATGAATAACTCTCAGAAAGAAATGACACAATTGATTTGCCCTTAGAGAAACTGAGATTACTTGGTATTTCAAGATAGTATAGTCCGTCCCCTTCCTTAGCACGTCCACTCATCTTCCCCGAAGCCTGGTCCTGAAATACACAGTAGGTAGGATAAAAAATCACACTGCAAGACATATCTTGAGTTAGTTTTTTTATAGAGACCATATTCGTAGACAGTTTTGGTACATGAAGTACATTTTTCAATGTGAGTGATAGGTTAATCTTAATATCTCTCATTCCTGCTACAGTGATTGATGAACCATCGGCAGTGGCAATTTTTCAAGTACTAGGACAAGGGGTATAGGTGCTGAATTTATGTGATGAATGTGTCATGTGATCAGTTGCTCCTGAGTCTATGATCCATGAGTTGATAAAGGTTTTGTCTGAAGCATTAAATCCAATAGAAATAGGAAATTTACTTGAATGTACCAAAGAGCAAGTATCTGAGGACTTCTCAAGAGTTCCTTTTCCTTTCAACGTGGTGCGAACACGCTGTGACCACTTGAGATAATTCTTTTCAGTTAACCTGTATTGAGCCCGAATACTTTGCAACTCTCCAGTCATCGGATTCAAGTTAACCTCATCAGATGGAACAAATGTATTTGAAGCAGCGGTAGTTTCAAAGGCCATGGGGATAGGCAATGAAGGACTAGCAACCGAGGAAAAAAAATCCAGCTATGAAAGCTGGTAAAATGGGTGGCGGCTGGTTAAGGTTTTAGGTTTTACATTAAAGTTATTGGGAAAGATTGTCAAAGGCTGGAAAATATGGGGCTGTTTTGATAACTTTGGAAAATATGGGGCTGTTTTGATAACTCTGGAAAATATCGGGCTGTTTTTGAAAACACAGGTGGTTTCTGTAATTTTTTGGTGGGTTTAGATTAAGGACATCAGCTGATCGGGTAAAAAAAAAAGGCAAAAGGCAGTGGCAATTTGTAGCTGCTCACAACGAGTTTGAAGAATTGAAGGCACAGCGAGATGGACTGCTCACAGCAAGGCTTCGATGAGGAGAACGGGTTGTTGGCTATACGGCAATGACGGAGGGCTTCGTCGACGAAGAAACGAGGGCAAATTGAAGACTGATTCGGCGAAGGTTGTGGCGACGGAGAGCTTCGACGAGGGCGACAGAGGCTAGGGCACAACCAGATTTTGGCACGAGATCCGGCAGCGGTGGCGGTGGCGGTGGCGGTGGCGGTGGCTAGGGCGTAAATGGATTTCGGCAACAGATCTGGCTGCGATTCAGGTGCGGTAGTGGTGGCCAAACCTAGAAACTTTCTCGGCAATGAAGGCCGATTGAAGACCCGGAGACCAAAAAAATTCGGCAATGAAGGCCGATTGAAGATGGCGATGAAGGCCGGCTATGAAGGCAGAACAGGTATGGTCCAGCTATGAAGGCTGAACAGTTATGGTCGGCTATGAAGGCCAGACCAAAGCGATTTTATGCTTTAGAGAAAACCTAAAGCTCTAATGCCATGTGTAAGAAAATGTATTGAGAAAAGAAGAAATTCTTTATATCTATTGATCTATACAACAGTGGATTTATATATACAACCCTAGCTGTAAAGAAAGGAAAATATAAATCAAATTCCCCTAATCAATGGATTATACAACGAACTAATTTATAGTTGTTAATTGACTTTCCAAAACAACTAATTTCCTTATTCTTAATTTCCTTATTTCTCTCAACAATATTTTAAGTTTTTCTAATCTATGACATAAGCATCTTAGAAGTTAGGCAGACGGACAATACTCATCCACTCATAAATCCACACTAAAAGCAAATAGACCAATAAAAAGAAAAAGAAAGGGATAGAACAAATTCTTAAGCGTACTGAATGTAGTTCTTAAGTAACATTAAGCTGACAGAGAATGGAAAGTGTGGCGACTGGCAAGGGACAACCAATGTTAATATCCAAAGAACAACACCATCACATGAGGCTTAACACCAGACAGTATTACTGATCATGACTAAATGGTCTTTAGGGATAGTAGCAACCTAAAAAGACTCAGACCAGTACATACCGAAAGTACCAAGTTGATTGTCGTATCGTATTCTAGTCCTAAGGAACAAAGGAAAAGTAACCTCCATAAATATGACTTCCAGAGAAAATAATTATTACTATATCAAAACATTTGTAATCAATTTTCATAAACTTGTCATATATCATAACTTTCCTAACCAAATCATGAAGTGCACCTAAAGAGTATATTGCTAGCTTTGCACTTAATGGGACTGAAAGAAAAATTGTTTATTTTCTAAACCACTGATATTAATACCAACTTATCAGCCAATCAAATTTTAACAGAGTAGGAAACATATACAGTAAATTGTAAAAAGGACTAGAACCAAGAATACATCTAATTATACAATTTATCCACTCAGCGCTAAAAAATAGTCCAACATGCAGCAATTCTGTATGACCTTATCATAATTAAATCATGCGTCATTATGATAACACAAAGTTTTCCACTAATAAATCTCATTAACCAGTAGAAACAGTCCTGCATTTATGATACAAAGGAAGGCTATTCCTGTGTAATAATTCTATATAAACCGTGTCCCCTTGCCTGTTGCAAGTGTTAATATACAAGCAATACAGAGACGCCAGAGATTTCCAGGCACAGTGAACTATGCCTTGAATACCAACTGCTGCACTCATTTTTTTCTTTTTTTGAAAAAGAAGGGGTTTATACTTTACTAAGGAATCAAATATGGATCTTAGCTCTGAACAGTGAAAGAGAAGGCTGATTTCAATACACAAAGTTGAATACAAAGAAGGAAAACCAGAACTAGAAGTGCCATCACAAGATATAGAAAGCACTATGCCATTGGTCCATGGCTTAATTCCCCTCAATCTTCTTATTCAGGAGCTCACGCAAGTGCATATAAGACAGACTTACCTTAGTACCTCAAAGATAAGGATATCAAAGTAATAAAAGTTTGACTCGTGATAACTTAAAACCATGTTGGACAATGTAGGACTCAAAGAACCCTATATTCCATGCACTCTTCAAAATCCATCAAGTACCCTTCCCAGACACATCAACATTTGTAGTGCGTGGCATGCAAATGAACCCTTCTCATGAAAATGGCTATCAATTTTCTTTCTTTCTTTCTTTTTTTTTTTTTCTTTTGTGTGTGTGTGTGTGTGTGTGTGTTGGGGGGGGGGGGGTCTCATAGTCACCAGAATCAAAGCATTTTTCATCTAAGGAAATAATTTAGAATATTTAAAATGGTAAAATTGTCCATGTCTTCAGAATCAAAGTCAGACAAGTCTCAAACTTAGACACTCCCACCTAGGTCCTTGTAACATAACATAACCCAAATTATGAATGATAGACCAGGATTATTTGATTAAACTTTTCTTGATTGCCATCAACCTAAAACCTCCATTTTACGGAAGCTTTTGGAATTAATAGGTCAATGAGCAATTTTCGCAACACTTGTAGACAGCAACTTCTCCATTTATAGCTAGCTATCTTGCAACTTCAATATTGATTCATAATATGTCAATTGCTACTAATATGTTGGCCCCGTCTCCCAGACTAAAGTTTTATCTTGTATATAGAAGGACAGCTAATTAAGTGTGCCGATAAATGCAACGGCTATTGCTCATTGTCTATTTGTTGTTCCACTCCATAACATCATTTTGTGCAAATGATAACATAGATTAGATTAAATGATAATATAAATATTAAATACACACACACATTCACACACATATATATATACCGCCAAAGGTAGTGGAATTGAAGACCTAAACAGGGGGGCATTCAAGCTCCTACTAATCAAGTAATTGATGGATTTTATGATATATTGCAAGATATTACAGGTATTTTCCTTTTATATGTTGATTTTAAGGTTAAGAGGTCAAGAATATCCATGAATGCAATCAAGGGACTGTCTGTGATTGCTGTAGCTGTAAAGTTAAAATGCAACTTGGGGGGTGGGGGGGGGGGGAAGAGAGAGAGAGAGAGTATGGCCTGCACAAATCTATTATAGGAACAAACCTGCTGAGGTAATTTCTTGACCAACAGGGACATCAAGAAACGATCCTATAAGGTAGCTATTATCAGCATTTATAATCTTCGGACCAGCTCCATCGTGTTCAAACTTCTCCTCCCAACTAACATTGAACGGCTTGTCATCTGATTTGAGCCTAACAGGTGGCAACCGGGGTAACTCTTCCTTTGTAGTCTCAGTTGCAACTGGAAGCCCCAAACCACTGAAAGTTTTAAGTTCAGCGTTCCCTTGACTCTTACCAAAATATAAAGCTCTTCCAACCTCAGTCACTTGCTCTTTGATCACTGCTCTAAGGTCATTGGTCTCAGATTTTCTTTTTTCCTCTTTTCTGTCAGCAAAACCAGTAACATCTACAAAGCTGGTTGATGCATCACCTTTTGAGAATGGAAAAACAGTCTTGACTGGACAATCTTTCCATGGCCCTGATGATGGATGAATGGATTGATCACTTCTAGACCACAAGTTATCCACAAAGCCATCTTTAGAGCTTGTGGTAGCCTTATGGTGCTGATCAACTTTCTTAACCTCGTTCATTTGATTCCTCTCATCTGTTAATTCCACGTTGTCTTTACTTGTGCTTTCAGGCCATGATGTTCTCTTTATAGAGGAAAATAAAATGTTATCTCCAGATTTAAAATTTTCTTTTCCTGTACCAGAAACATCAGATGAATTAAACCTCAATTGCCCAGCAACCTGAAAATCTGGAAAGCTCTTTGAATTAGCACGGCCATCATTCTGAGAAGACTCAACTGGACCACTACCAGGATTGGACTCCCATGAACACAAATCAAGCATGGTATCATCCGCAGTATTGGAGAAAGTAAAGTTTTTGTCATTTATCCCAACAATCTCTCTATATTTCTTGTCTTCACCATTATAGGCAGCATTTTTCCATTTGCTCTCCGACCCATTTCTACCCGACCAACACTCTATATCTTTAACAATAAGCTCCTTAGAAACTTCACAATTACTTTGAGAACTTGTACCTTGGTTTCCTAAATCCTTTTTGCCACCATTGCCTTCTTCTAGTTGTTTGTCAATGTCCTTCTCCTCAAGATTTAGCTTCTGAAATACTCCATTCAGTTCACGGTTTTTACCAAGCTCACTACGCAAAGCAGCCTCAGCTTTTGTAAATTTGTTCCTCCTCAGAAAGTCCAGTATATCATCAACAGAGCTTGAGTCCGCCATTGCTAACTAGCAAAGCCCACCACCCCGGTTGTTGAGAGAAGATTCCTTCAGGCCTAATTACACAGAGGGACAAAGGGGAAAGAAAGTAAATTAAACAAACAGAAGTCAACTACAGAACAGTATTCACTAAAATCAAGAGAACATTTTTCTCTTTTAAGAAGAACACAAAAGATAGGAGGAAAAAAGGATGTCTGATCGAAACACAAGTCAAAACCAGAAGAGAAAGAAAATAATCAAAACATTTGCATTAAATATTCCTACCCTTTAAGAAAGGAGGAAGATCCATGTGATCCATAAACACATTGATTCAAACCCAATAAGGAAAACCAAGCTTCATTTTTGTTTCTGCTTGGTAGCCGCAGCTCAACATAATCGGAGGCCTAATGCCCAAAAGGATTATTCAAAGCGCTGCTTTCTCTATTTAAAGATATTTGCATTATTTTTTATTTATACAGTTTCCCTGTTTTTGTGATGCAAATTGACAATTGAAGACTCCACTGTCAATTATTTTAAACTCTATTTAAAAATATAAACATTACTTTTTATTTATACATTTTCCCTGTTTTGTGATGCAAAATTACTAACGAAGACTCCACTTTCAAGTATTTTAAACAGTTTACCTTCAATTAATAATACTACTAATCGACTTAATCATTTGCATGAAAATGTCGATCTTACAGCATCCGGCATTCCAATAGGCATTTGAGCTTAGCCGCCAAAATTGCCTACTGATTTCAATTGCTGCACCATAAAGCAGGAGGCAAAGGATGTTGCACTTTGTATCTTATTGGAAGAAAATTAGGGAGAGGACACAACAGCAGCCATTTGGCTGCCAAACTCGTATTTCCTAACGGCTAGGATCGGTAAAAAAAAAAACTGAGATCTTTGTACAGAACTTACATCTAAGAACAAATTGAAGTGCTAGGTATAAACAAACCTGAATTTCGATTGCAACTTACGGATCAATAGCAGAATAAACTTCAAGAAAACATTGAAATTCATGAAATTTTTTGAAGTAGAGGCTTCAATTAAGCCCTAATCCTTCAAGCAGTGGCTTCTCCCCGGTTGGCTACATGCGTTCACTCAAATCCTCCATCTCTGTCGCTCGCTCGATCTCCTCGGTCGCCCTTTCTTCTTTTTTTAAATTTTCTCTTTTTTTGTTTTTTTCCTGGTCGGATTTTTCTCGATCTCCCTCTCGAAAATGCTCTCAATCTCAATTACGCAGTAGTGAGCGCCTTCTTCTCCCCCTGTAATGTTGTCACGGGCTTCGGCATGATTGTTCTTTGGGCTTGATTCACAAATGGTGATAGGGCTTTAAAACATGCTCTAGATAAGCTAAATGGTGCATACTCCCAACCGTGATATTTATTTTTATTTTAATAAAAATTAAAAATTAAGGAAAAATTATTAAATTCTTATCCAAATAAATCACTTATAATATTAAACAGTATTTTAGGAATACCTAACTAGTGAGATAACGCGAAGATATCCTGAACGTAAGACTTGAGAAATTGAGTAACACACCCAACAAAAAATTGAGAAATAGCACCACGAGTGAGACAAGGTTTATCCCGAGACTTTATCTTTGGCTCATAATTTACCTCCAACCTTCACCAAAATAAGAAATGATTGGGGGCGACTTGTTCTAGAGTGTTGAACCCTTAATCCCGCGATTTTAAGAGTGAATTAGAGAGGATCGGGACTGATTTTAGGGAACTTGCTACCAAGCTAGCTTACAGCTATAAATATACAACGGGCACTATCGAACAAGTAATTCTAAAAACACCAACTGATAGAAACTTTGCTAAAATTTTAGTATCACTTGAGACCATATTGGTTCTTATACTGGAGATACAACATCGGTAAGTAAATCCATGCTTGCATTGTTTCTGGAAACCATAACTTGGACTGGAGACCAACCAAATTTAGACATCATCAGATTAGTATCATATGGGAGAAATGACTAAATGTTTCTTTTGTTTGAGAAAAAATACATGGCCATTCTTCGATCTAGAATCATGACTAGTGAACAAGTTGTGAAACGACAACAGATCTGCACCCGAGATCTGACGAGTGGAGTATAGGGGGACTCTAGTACCTTGTTGATAGAGATAAGGGACATCTGTTAAATGAATCTACAAATAATACAACAATTGATGGGCCAAATCCAACTTCCACTATTATCTCATTTGCTGCAACGGGTATGTCCCGTTGGACAACAAGGCCTAGGTTATAGCTGACGAAGAGAGAAAACCTAAAGATAATGGTGTCGAGAGAAAGAGTTAGTAAGGAACAATGGAGTCAAGATGCAAGCTAGAGTAATTGCTCCTGGAATGGCAAAAGATATGTAGAAAAAGAGGTAACCTTTGGGACGAGCATCATGTCTCGTTTCCAATTTTTACCCTAAGTGTACACTCGAGGCTCAAACCTCAGGAGCAACAAGTCAACCAACAAGAACTTAGGAACTCCCTTACCGGGCCAATGAGATATAAACGCAAATGAATTGTTGGGGGAGCTAGATGAACTATGTTTCGGTAGACGACCACACCTACTCTTTAGAGACTTAATTTGAATTAATATTCTTATGATATAACTAATTAGGGAACAATTATATTTGTCAATCCAATTAGATTCAGTAAATGGATTCTGTAACGACCCGGTCTCCCAGGCCGCCACTCGATATCTCCCTTTTATTTTTATTTTTTCAGAGAAGTAGATGTAAAAGACAAATCACTCCACCACCATGATTCCGGTGCGCCACTTTAATAAAAATGATAATAGGCCTAACCTCGACCTGATATTAGCCAACCAATAACAAATATACATTAACTGTTAACTGACATAAATTTTAAAATTTACTAATTCAAAATTCAACTATACCTATCTGACGTAGGTAAATCGGGTCATAAAGATCACAAATACATGAAAGCTCATCCCCAAACCCAAGTATGGATAATGGTCCGAGCCGAGCACTCTCAGCTCAGACATATGCAAAAAGGGGAGCCTCCAAGCTCCTCCACAATCTCTAAGTATAAAGAAGGTTCTAAGTTGCGGAGTCCGAGCACCCTCAGCTCGGACATATGCAAAAATGGGAGCCTCAAACCCTTCACTCTACCAAGATGTCCGAGTATCAAGAAGTTGTCGAGTTGAGGGCTCTGAGTGCCCTAAGCTTGGACATATGCAAAAGGAGGGCCCCTTAATCGATGATCTAGACAAGATGGCCAAGCTGTGGAGTCCGAGCACCCTTAGCTCAGACATATTCAAAGTGGGAATTCTAAAATAAAGATCAAAGCCAAATGTCCGAGCTGAGGAGTCGGGGTACCCTCAGTCCGGACTTCCTCCAAATGGGCATCCCAAATAAAGATTTGAGGATA
The DNA here is from genome assembly GCA_016647705.1 of Eucommia ulmoides. Lineage (NCBI taxonomy): Eukaryota > Viridiplantae > Streptophyta > Magnoliopsida > Garryales > Eucommiaceae > Eucommia > Eucommia ulmoides. The sequence goes on from CM028334.1 coordinate 22,183,443, forward strand.
CAACACCGAGCTGAGATGTCCAAACACCCTCAGCTCAGACATCATCAAAATAGGGGGCCTTAAATAAAGAAAGAATTTTGTTGGCTGAGTTGAGGTGTCCAAGCACCCTCAGCTTGGATTGCCTCTAATTGGAAACCCTCAAATGGAATTGAAGATGCAACGCCGAGCTAGGGTGTCTAAGCACTCTCAGCTCGGACTTACACATAATGGAGCCTCTCGAATGGAATTGAAGATTCATTGCCGAGTTGAGGTATCCGAGCACTTTCAGCTCGGACTTATGCAGAAAGGGACCTATCAATGAAGAACGAAGAAGCGTGTCTGCGCTGAGGGGTTAGAGCACCCTCAGCTCATATCCTATCCAATTGGGCCTCCCATTTTCTCCCTGAAGATCAGCGAACTGAGCTGAGGGGTTCGAGTACCCTCAGCTCGGATTCTTCTACATATGAAGCCTCTAAGGCCATTTTGAAGCTCCCGATGTCGTTTTGATACCCTCTCCACCTCCTAATCATCTAGAGGGGCTAAAAATAAGCCCTTATTCTCTATTTTAAGTGGGTCGGATCATGGACTTCTACAAAGAGGCCCAAAAGCCTAGTCCAGGTGTTTAAGGCCTTAATTCATTGGTTGCTAGTTGAATTAAGTTAATTAACCGGGCTGAGGCCCCTAATTTCACGGCGCTAATCGAGCCCTATGCCCTATATAAGCCCCTTGGCATCCAATGCCCAAAGGTATTTGCTTCTGTTTCACTCTAGAGCACTTTCAGCCTTCTTACCCTGGATACTTATTCTCACGTCGGAGAGGTCTCACCGGGCACAACCCCGGTAGGCTTTTGTGCAGATGCTCAGAGTGTCGACTTGGAGCACAGCTCGAAGATCATAACTGAGTCTAAAGAAAAGTTTAGCTCAAAGTCTGAACAGGATCTCAGAGTCGAGTGAGGAGCTCGAGTCGGATTGTAAGGATTTCCAAAGTGTCAGAAGTTCATTGATCTTGGATTCACCAATGCACCACCTCTACGCCAGCAACAAATTCGCATGTGTCACTTGTCCAGATCATACTGAAGGTATTCACCAATTTTTTACACCAACAATTTGGCACTGTCTGTGGGAATACACAATAATCCATCCCTGATCATCGGCTCCTAAAGCAGTTAAGACTTGATGATCACAAGGTTTGGTTAGGTTATCGGACAACCAAATTAGACACCTGCCATGAACAACAACAATGCACCAGCTCATCAGTACCATGTCTAAAACCTCGATACCAAACTCTCGAGTCCCTATCTTTGAGAACCATCTGCCATCTACCGGCCAGATGGGCCCATCCGCCTTGCCTTTTGGGGCGTTTGTTGGGTAGACTTCAGTAGCCGCCTCTCTCGATCTCTATTTTTTCTGTTCTCTCGATCTCTCCATTTGTTCTTCCCCGATCATGTTCCGACCTCCAGGCTCCGGTCAAGATCGCTTGAATCGGTTCTGCCAAGGCCAAGATTGTTTCCTCAACAGGGAAGATTGTTTTTGTCTAAGTATTTGCTCTGGTTCTGTAAGTTCCTAGTTAGGGTTTTTAATTTTTTATTTGTTTGATTCTTTAGAACTGTTAGTTTAGTGTTTAGAGTTTACAGTTTTTGTTTAATTTTTGTTCTTTGACTAGGTCTGATTTTGTTCTCAGTGTTTTCTCTTTCATCTCTTCATTCCCTGTATCTTCTCTGCTAGCTTCTTAATGACTTTCTGACTCGAATGTTTACTTGCAGCCAAGACTTCATCTCAGTGTGAGATCCATTTTTTAGGTAAGTTTCATTTTATTGAGTATAAATAATTGCTGATGTGTTTATACGTCGTTGGTTGATTTGATTTAACTGTTATTTGATTAACATACTTAAATTAGATGTATTTATGTATTGTTGGTTCAACAGTTATAAATAAGAGCATGCGAAAGATACTACTACTGAAAAGCCACCACTTGTACCCAACGATCCTAATGGCAGGAAATGGTCTTATGTTTGGGACTATTTCACTGTTGTAAACCCACTTGAGACTCACCCCAAAAAACAAAAAGCAGCTTGTAAGCATTGTTCGGTCACATATCACTGTCATACCAAAAGGTGTGGAACAGGGTCAATGAAGTCTCATTTGGAGTACAAATATAAAGAATATCAGGCTACTATATGAGACGCATCTCAAACCATACTAGGTTTTAAACCAAAAGATGAATCGATAGTGGAAAGTTCTATTGAAAGTTTGATGGCAGTAAAATTTAGTGTTGAGGAATGTCATAGGGCTTTGGCTAAGATGTTGATTATAGACGAGTTGCCTTTCCGTCATGCTGAGGGTGAGGGGTTTGGTAGGTTTATGCGTGTTTTTTGTCCTAAATGGACCAAAATTCCGTCTCATATTACAGTCGCTAAAGATTGTTTAAGGTTTATTCAAGAGACAGAAAGAAGTTGAAAAATGCTCTTCGAGGTCAAAGAGTTTGTCGCACCACAGACACATGAACTTCGATCCAAAATTTAAATTACATATGTCTCATGGCACATTTCATTGATAGTGAATGGAATATGCATAAGATAATTCTTAACTTTTGCACAGTGGAAAGTCACAAATGTGAGGTACTCGGTAAAATGATTGATATGTGTTTGCTAAATTGGGGGATAGACAATATTCTCAAAGTCACCGTTGATGATGCTAGTTCGAATAATAGTGTAATTCAATACTTGAAAAGAAAAACTAAGGATAGAGTTGGTACAATTTTTGAGCATGAGTTCTTGCACGTGAAATGTTATGCTCATATTTTGAATCTTAATGTCCATGATGGTTTGAAGAAAGTGGATGAATCCATTGTGAATGTAAGAAATGTTGTTCGTTATGTGAGGTCTTCCCCGCAACGAATGCAAAATTTTAAGCTATGCTCGGACATAGAAAATATTGAGTGTAAAGTGCAAGTATGTTTAGATGTGCTTACAAGGTGGAACTACACATACTTGATGTTAGAGAGAGCAAAAAAATTTCAAAAAGCATTTAGCCGATTGCAAGAAAAAGATATCAATGTTCTTCCTAGTATCACAGAAGAAGATGATAATGAGAGAGATGAAGAGATTAGTAGGAGATCAAAGAAAACACCTTTAGGGCCTCCCAAAAGGGAGGATTGCGATAAGGTTCGGTTATTCATTAAATTTCTTAAAGTTTTATATGATACTACCGTTCGATGTTGGGCTCTAAACATGTAACTTGCAATGATTTTTTTTCTTTTCTGGATTATGTTCATATCCAAGACACAATTGAGGAAGAATGTAATAGGGGTGCACCTTACTTGAGCTTAATGGCGCAAAACATAAAAACTAAATTTGATAAGTATTGGAGAAATTTTGAGAAGATGAATCTGTTGTTATTTGTTGGGTTGGTTCTGGATCCTCGTTTCAAGTTGACTTATGTTGAATATTGTTTTGGATCATTATTTGACTATGTGAAAGCTAATGAGATGACTAACAAGGTGAAGTCCGTTATTTGTCATTTATATGATTCATATTTTACGCTTCATAATGGGGGTACTTCTAACAATCCAAGGTCAAGTCAACCATTGGAGCAAGATGTATCTAGTAGTGGCCCAATAGATCGAAAGGCAATGAGGTTTTTGGGGGTATAAGCAGTACTTGGAGAGGGTAGGCACAATAGAAAACCAAAATGAGGTAGACGGGTATCTTGTGGAGAGGGTGGAAGACAATGTAGAAGGGTTTGATGTATTAGCTTGGTGGAAATTGAATGCCCATAGATATCGTATTCTTTCTATTCTTACACGGTATGTTCTTGCAATTCCCGTGTCTACCGTCGCCTCGGAATCGGCATTTAGCACAGGGGGTCACATACTAGATCATTTCCGGAGTTCTTTGTCACCAAAAACAGTACGGGCTCTTATTTGTGCTCAAGATTGGCTTCGTTCTTCGGCGAAAGAAATTAGCCTTAGGGAAACAATTGATGATGTTGAAATATTCGAGAATCTTACTTCGGGTATTTTTAAATTATTTTAATCTATTTATTTTTCATTTATTTTTGTTTATCTAATTATTAATAATTCTCTCAATTTATGTTAGGGGTTACGGATGATGACAACATTGATGAGCCGATAGTTGTTGAAGTTTAGAATTTGTTATTTTTGCTTTGATTTAGTAATTGGTATTGTTGTTTCGGTGTTCTTAGTTTCTTGCTGTTGTTGGCTTAATTTGTTATTGGCTTGGTAGTGTTCTTAATTTGTTATCTAGTTTTTTTATTTTTATTTTATTTGTAATTTTTGAAGTTATTGTTGTGTTTTAATTATAAATTTGTTGAAATTAACAATTCTATAAGTTGTTGGCCAAATAAATTAATCTTTTCTATAATAAACTGAACAGCCCGAAAAAAAGGCCCAAAAACACTGCACAACCAACATGTTGGATATTTTTTTAAAAAAAAGCCCATAAGCCTAAACCCGTAACCTGCTCGTAGCCGCCCGAAACCCAAAAAAAAATTGGGGTTTCGAGGGTCGGATCGGTCGGGTACTAGACCCAAATACCCGATCAGTCGGCCAAAACAAAAGCCAAACCCCGACCTGCCCGACCGATATTATCCCCTAGTTCCTGTGGAATATCTAGATTCTCAAAGCACCGCGCTATCCGACCAAGTAGCATCAATTTATGAGCTCAATGACCAACCCACCTGGATGGATCTAATACAACATTACTTGGAAGACGGAATGCTGCCAGAAGATTGTGCTAAGGCCAAAAGGATGCATTATCGGTCCGCGAGATATTGCATCATAGATGGAGTGCTATACCGACGCTCCTTCTCGGGCCCTTACTCCAGGTGCCTTCGGCCAGAAAAAGCTCAGTACGTTTTAAGAGAAGTCTGTTAGAGCATCTGTGGCAACCACTTGGGGGGCATGTCCCTGGCCAACAAGTTACTCTGACAAGGGTATTTCTGGCCAAAGATGCTCCAGGACGCGATAGACTCTGTGAAAACAATGTGATAAGTGTCAAAGATTTGTCTCCCACCATTATGTCCCTCTGACAAACATGGTTCTAAGGACAAACCCGTGGCCATTCTCTTAGTAGAGGATTGCCTTGCTTGGCCCTTTTCTTCAGGGCACCTATTAAAGAAAATTATTGGTCGTCACCATTGATTACTTCATCAAATAGGTTGAGGCAAAGCCCCTAGCGCGTATCACGAAAGAAAAGATCTGGGACTTCGTCTAGAAATCCATGATATGCCAGTTTGGAATTCCAAAAGCCATCGTATCGGACAACGGCACTCAGTTTAACAATGACTTATTTGCAAATTTCTGCTCAGGCCTTGGTATCTGAACTCATTTCTCCTCTCAGGGTCATCCCCAAGCCAATAGCCAAGTCGAAGTTACCAATCGGACCATCTTGCACGGATTGAAGACCAAACTTGATAAAGGTAAGGGAATGTGGGTAGAATATTTGTATCCTATCCTCTGAGCATGTCATACTACTTCACGAATCCCAAGTGGAGAAACACCTTTCGAGATGACGTTCGGATCGGAGTCCATAATTCCTACAGAAATCAGAATGCCAATCCTCAGGATGACAAGAAGGGATCTCGACCAAGAGGAAAATGATGCTATGTTGGCTCTGAATTTGGACGTTCTAAAAGAAAAAAGAGAAAGCGCCTGAATCCGACAGGAAACATATCAACAACGCCCAACTCATTACTACGACATAAGGGTACGTCCCTGCCATTTTGAAGTCGGTGACCTTGTTCTCAGGAAGGTCATCTTGAAAACCAAAGAACTAAATGCTGGAAAGCAAGCCCCCACTTGGGAAGGACCTTACCGCGTAATAAGAATTACAAGGCCGGGCACATACGAGCTCGAGACTGAAGAATGGTTTCACTGCGACACCTTTGGAATGTTGACCACCTCAAGAATTATTTCTATAGGGAATAGGTCATTTTGTAAACATTCCATTTCGCTAAAGTGTAACGAATTTTCATATCAATGAAATGGCTATTCAAGTACAACGATCTCCTAACCTGTTCACGCATCTTTCGAAGTGGCACTCCGACGCTGGCCATCGAGAGTGATAACCAAACCCCCTACGCTGGTTGGTAGTTCGTACCCAGGGATAAACCAAGGTCATACTCCAAGGGTGAGGCATTGATCAGCTCTAAGGGCTTGCAGATAAGTATCTATCCCCTCACAGCCAACCAAAGGTCAGGCGACTTAAAGGGGAAAACGCTCCCACATGGATTGAATAGGAATAACCTGAAAGGGCTCAAGGATGAGCCTGAATATGGAGAACCTACCAATGAACAACTACAGGCCCCCAATGCTTACATGACGCCTTGTGGACCGCGAGGACCAAAGATTTGTAAAACTACAATCATCTAGCCAACAACACGAGTATAATATCCTACTCGTGCTCCGGGCTGGGGGGCAGGGTGGATACAACCTTGGGAACAAGAACAAACAAAAGTGAAACAAAATTGCGTATAACAATCTCTAAGTGTAGAAAGTTGGGCCAGCTCCGTTCTCCGAGCACACTCAACTCAGATTATGTAATTTGGAGGGTCCCAAAACCAAATTGCACCTAATATTTTCAAAGTATGAAAAATTGGCCGAGCTCCACTCTTCGAGCACACTCATCTCAGATTAGTCAATTTGGAGGGTCCCAAAACCACCAAACAATTCCCAAGTATGAGAAATTGGCCGAGCTCCACTCTCCAAGCACCCTCAGCTTGGATTAATAAAATTTTGGAGAATCCAACAACATTTTCCGAGCTCTGCTCTCCGAGCATCCTTAGCTTGGATTAACCAAATTGGAAGGAACTTGGAATTTTTTCCGAGCTCCTCTCTCCGAACACCCTCAGCTCGGATTACCTGAGTGAGGAGGATCGATTACTAAGTGGCCTGCAGACTGGGGGGAAGCATGAAAATGACCTTAACAACTCGCATGGAATAATACTCGAGTTAAGTACTCCAAGCACCCTCAACTCAGATTTCCAAATTCTAGAAGACCAAATAACCAAGCTTAGCGTCCACATGTTAAATATTGGCCCAGAATAGCTCTCCGAGTACCCTCAGCTCAGATGTATTGGTCTTGAAGGATATCGATCTTAGTGACCGAGATAAATACCTAGCTGATGTATTCTAAGAGAAAGGGGAAGAAGAGTTCAACATAAGAAACTTGCCCAAAAAACTGATTTGTGTTTCTATTATGTCCAAAACGAATTTTACATCGGAGGGGCTCATGCCTATCTACATAAATTCAGTATTAGATCACATTAAAATAAAAATAAATAAAAACATGTTGAAAAAGGTTGAAAAAAAGTCAAGTTCTGAAAAGCAGCCGAGTTGAGGTTTTGGCTACCATGCCCTTAGCTGTCTTAGGAAACCGTCTAGGCTGACTCCTCCTCGGAGACATGCTCAACGTAAAATATTTCGGTATGCGTCTCCTCGTCACCATCATATTCTTCACCTTCAAGCTCTTCATCGCCCTCATCTCTTTCGACCTCCTGGTCTTCCTCCGGATTGGTCTCCTCAGCCACTTTCTCTACCATGGCTGGTTGTCCCTCATTGGGGAACTCCATCTGGATTTTCTTGTAGTCAACCTCAAGAAAGAGCCGGCGGAGAGAGTGTATCGTGACCTAGAATCTGTCATCCATGTACTCAGCAGCAAGGTCATACTTCAGATCTTCAAACTTTCTGTTGACCTTGTATTTCGCTATAGCCTCTTTCTCGGCTTTGCGGACTGCTTGCTCCTTCAGGAGTTCCTCATTCTTTAACTTCTTCCTCAAATCCTCCACCTTTGTGTTCTTCTCCAAAAACTGAGATTTGAGATCTTCTTTTTCCTTGGCCAGGGTGTCCTACTATGAGGTGATAAGTTAGTGTTGGGCCTAGAGAGACGAGTGTGCCTGGGCGGCTAGTTAGAGGTCTTCATTTAGCCAGTTCACTTTCTTAAGAGCCTCATTCCTCTCGATCTGGACAGCAAATTCCCCCATGGCGCTCTCGGCAACTCTATCATAGAGGATGGATAAACGGAGCATGCTCTATACAATGACAACTAAGTAAGTACACTTGGGAAAAAATTGAATTTGCAAGTTTGTGATTGAAAACAAAAATTTAGTCTGCAAGTTTAAGATTGAAAAAAAATTGAGTTTGTAAGTTAGTAATTGAAAAAATTAAAAGTGCTGGGTCCTTACCGAGACGTGATCGCAGACTAGAAGGCGTAGGAGGTTCCTCATATCCTCCTCGGCTATGAGCTTTCTGTAGTTGGGAGAGGTGATGCAATAGAGGTAATTTTTTATCACCTCAAGAGACTTCGGCAAGGTGCGGCCAGCTGGGAGCCCTGTGTTCACGATACTGAAGAACGTTGCGTCAATGGGTAGATCTAGTACAACTTCGACCGCCAGCTTGGCCCTTTTTGAGGAATTATATTTCTTCTGCTTACTTTTGTGAACCTTCATCTTCCCCTTGCCGGTTGGGTCAGAGGAGGAGATGTCGATGCTCTCAACCGGTGTGGACTAGTGAGAAGCTGACCATGACCTGGAGGACTCTCTAATCACCACACTGGAAAGTCTCAATGGTCTTCTACGAGCTGGAGTCAAAGGACACTACTGTTGTTGTGGTGGAAGAGAAGGTTGCGTAGTCGTGCCAGCCTAGGACCCTCTTGCTTAGTCGGCACCGCTGGCCTGAGCTGCCTCGGTAGCCTCTTTGGCCTGGCGCTAACTCAGTCACTTGATCACCATTGCCTTGTCCATAGTTACAATATTCAATAAATAGTTAAAATGTTCATTTGACCAAGCCAGTAGCATTCATCTCTATATAAGATGGCCTGCACGGTTGAGCTAAGCCTAAGCCTGTTTACCAAGTGTATAAAATTCACAAGGCAGAGAAAGCATACTATTTTCTGAATCTTCTGGGATTTTAAGAATGGGTAAAAGGCTAGGAGGTCGGTACCAGAAAATGTCGAACAAGTGAGAATCGATCAACGTCTTCACCTTCTTGTAAACCATCCTCATAACTCTATCCCTTAGCTTAACGATCTCTTTGCTTGGTTTAGGTTTTTGCTTCTTTGGTTTCTCATTCTCTGCACAAAAGACAAAAAGAGAGAATTAAACCAAGTGTTAAAGAAAATTCAGGAACCCAAATCTCCTCTGAGGGGCCATATTCTTATCAACTTTTCCCCATTTCATCTGAACGGGATATTTTCTTTCGTTTTCTGGGACAGACTGCCAACCACTCCCTCTGAGATAGAAACACTAGGGCTTCTAGTTGTGAATGGAAGAATCTAAATCTTTCAAGAAAGTTGACCTAGAGGCAATGTAACACCAGCCAGTACCTCGGGGAAAAGGCTTGGGGAAGAAAAGAGCCTTGAAGAGCTATATGCTCTACTCGATTTCCTCGGCCTGGAAAATTATAATTGCCGCCACAATGGCCCACATGTCATTTGGAGCGATTTGTGATAAACACAATCTGTACTCCGCACAGACAACTCAGATCCACCAATAGATGGGGAACTAAAGATTTGCCTTAAGATGATGCTTGTAGACGGTCAGATAGCCCGGCGGTGGTATATATGCCCAATCATTAGGCCCTAAAATGATCGTCTAAACTAAGTCTAGAAGCTATATTTATTCAGGCTTGTGATCGGGACTTTGACATAAAGTTTCTCTAGCCCAATGTTAGTCACCTTGTTGTCATGAAAGACTTTAGATAAGGGAAGGGCGTGGAGAAACTCAGTCACCGTGATAGTACCAGGAAGGACCCTGGAACTACTCTCGTCAGCTCGGCTTACTGCATTCACACAGTCGGCTAGGATAGACTGGACCACACCGCTAGACTCGTAGAGCCTGGCTCGAGTAGAAGATGAAGCATCCCTAGGGGCGGGACGACGCTCAACCCTGAAAGACAGGGAGCTAGAAGAAGTCCGATCTAAAGAACCGGATTCCGAACTTAAGGTCGAACCAGAAAAGAAAAGAGAAGAAGAAGAGAGTGACATTATTTAGTCCGGGCAGAGGAGAAAAAGTACCAATGACTGAGAAGAGTGAGAGCTCTTAAAAATTTTGCAAGTGTAAAATAAAAAATAAAAAAAACACCATTTTTATAAAAATAAAGGCGCCCATATGAAAAGTCGCGAGCCCAACGATCACTATTGCATCGATTCATGTGCCCAGTGCCACATGGCATTCATCTAGTGGTTGTATGGTTTGGTTTTCCTAGTAAGCCTAGGAAGGCGTGTATGCCACACACGTTCCAAATGCAACGGCCCTAAGCGCAACTTTCCACCCACAACTGTCTGAAATTCCCTAAGCTGAGAGCTCAAAGTCCCGAGCACCCGTCCCTACAATCGGACGCTCAGGACTGGGGGCAACTAATGTAGGTAAATCTGGTCATAAAGATCACACGTGCATAAAGGCTCATCCCTAAGACCAAGTATGGATAATGGTCTGAGCGGTGGAGTCTGAGCACCCTCAACTTGGGCATATGCAAAAAAGGAAAGCCTCCAAGCCTCTAAGCTCCTCCATAATCTCCAAGTGTGAAGAAGATTCCAAGTTGCGGAGTCCGAGCACACTTAACTCAGACAAATGCAAAAGGGGGAGGTTTTAAACCTCAAAGCTCCTCCACTATCTCCAAGTATGAAGAATGTGTCGGGTTGAGGGCTCTGAGTGCCCTCAGCTAGGATATATGTAAAAAGGGGAGCCTCAAGCCCTTCACTTCACCAAGATGTCCGAGTATGAAGAAGTTGTCAAGTTGAGGGCTCCGAGCACCCTCAGCTTGGACATATACAAAAGGAGGGCTTCTCAATCGATGATCCAGCCAATATGTCCAAGATGCGGAGTCTAAGTACCCTCACCTCGGACATATTCAAAGTGGGGACCCTAAAATAAAGATCGAAGCCAAATGTCCGAGCTGAGGAGTCTGGGCACCCTCAGCCCGGCCTTCCTCCAAATAGGCATCCCAAATGAAGATTGAGAATACAACGCTGAGCTTAGGTGTCTGAACACCCTTAGCTCGAACATCATCCAGATAGGGGGCCTTAAATGAAAAAAGAATTTTGTTGGCCGAGTTGAGGTGTCCAAGCACCCTCAGCTCGGATTGCCTCCAATTGGGAACCCTCAAATGGAATTGAAGATACAACACCAAGCTTGGGTGTCCAATCACCCTCAGCTCTAACTTACACAGAATGGAGCCTCTTGAAAAGAATTAAAGATTCACCGCCGAGCTAAGGTGTCTGAGCACTCTCAACTCGGACTTATGTAGAAAGGGGCTTACCAATGAAGAACGAAGAAGTGTGTCCAAGCTGAGGGGTTCGAGCACCCTCAGCTCTGATTGTATCCAATTAAGCCTCTCATTTTCTCCTTGAAGATCAGTGAACTGAGCTGAGGGGTCCGAGCACCCTCAGCTCGGATTCTTTTACATATAAAGCCTCTAAGGCCATTTTGATGCTCCTGATGCCGTTTTGATGCCCTCTCCACAACCTGATCATCCAAATGTGCTAAAAACGAGCCTTTATTCTCCATTTCAAGTGGGCCAGCCCATGGATTTCTACAAATGGGCCCAAAAGCCTAATCTAGGTATTTAAGGCCTTAATCTGCAAACTCATTGGCTACCAATGGAATTAAGTTAATTAACCGGGTTGAGGCCCCTAATTTCACGACTCTAATCGAGCCTTGCGCCCTATATAAGCCCCTTAGCATCCAATTCCCAAAGGTACTTGTTTCTATTTCACTCTAGAGCACTTTTAGCCTTTTTATCCCGAATACTTATTCTCATGCCAGAGGGCTCTCACCAGGCACAATCCCAGTAGGCTTTTGTACAAGTGCTCGGAGTGCCAACTTGGAGCTCAACTCGAAGATCAGAACAGAGTTGAGAGATAAGTATAGCTCGGAGTCTGAATAGGATCTCAGAGTCGAGTGAGGAGCTCGAGTCGGATTGTAAGGTTTTCTAAAGTGTTAGAAGCTCATTGAGGGTGTTCATTGAGGGTGTTCACCAGTGCACCATCTCTACGCTAGCAATAAATTCGCACATGTCACCTGTCCAGACCATACTAAGGGTGTTCACCAGTTTTTGACACCAACACTATCCAACGTTTTCTTAACACTACAAAAGTTCAAACCACTGATTACCAACAACTGCCCTGATAGCCTCAAAAGCCACATCACCCACTGACTTTATCTAACGCCAGTAGTGGACCCGTCTGTAGCTGAGATACTTGAGATTTCACATATATCATCAAGATATAACAATTGAATATAACTCAACCAATCAAATGACTTTTATATAATAAAATACCAAAAACATACTTCCCTACCAGCCATAAGATCATTTCACCTCAAGATTGGGAGTTATAACGGCACCATAACCTGTAAAACTTTGCAATCTAAGGTTTCCATTAGTGTTAGAGCCATTCGATATCTCCAATGGTAGGAACTAACACGTGCTTTAAACTATCATATCATGATGATAATCATCATTGTCGACAATAACAACCACCAATATAACAACCAGTTGTAGGACTTGCTCTCCTGTCAGGTCATAACACAATGTCCTATAGGACATGTCCTTCTGTTAGGACCAACAACATCCCACATGACATGTCTTCCTGTCGAGACAACACTATGGCATAGTCAGATAATAGTAGAAACTATTTTTCACATGTAATCATTTACTTGATCCATTTAATGTTGAAAAATAATCAATTTTAATAAATATTTTATTTTCACACTTTAGTACGAAAATATAATTTCGTAATTTATATAGAATACAGTATGCTCACCCTCGATATTTGCACTGTCTACTACGTTACTATCGTAAAATTTACGTAGTTGGCGTCGCTTGTGAACCTAACATCGATACGGCCTAAACTAAGAATTTAACTAACTAAATCAAATATGCAATGTAATGTGTGGAATGCGTGATACTAAAATGCAATTTTTTTCATTCCCAATTTTTTTAATTATATAAAATTTATTAAACGCCACATTTCTTAAGTCAATATTAATTGTACAAAAGTATTATAACAACAATTAAAAAAAATCTTATTAATTATTTAATGTACCTAATATATTTATAAGTTAAATTTTTATATATATATATGTGTGTGTGTGTGTGTGTGTAAAACATACCTTTAGTTAGAGAGTATGAGAGAAATGTGACCAACCCCAAAAAAAACAGGAAAAAAACTTTTTCATACATATATACATAGAATGAGCTTCTTATAGTCCAATTCCTTTTTGCCTTTTTAGCAAGTAACATGTGTACCATGAATGTGTGTTTTCTTCCCAAAAAGAAGACAACACACATTTATTATATATAATTTCTATATATATATATATATATATATATATATATATATATATATAAATATTCATATTTACACAAAATGCCCTACTAATATTAAGAACATATTAATTATACTCAAAAGTTATTAAAAACTAAATTTTAAATGCCATAATAATCCCTAAAAATTTTAAAGTAAAATTTAAAATAACATACTAGATCCAAATATTTTCTAGATATTCTAAAATTTAATTAAAAATATGCACATCCAAGATCGAGTTTTACAGATTCGCCAATTTTTTAAATTTTACTTGTGATATATTACATATTTTAGTCATGGAATGATCATGGATTAAAACCATTTGAACTATATGATTGATTTTTGGAATAGTTATAATTTTATAGATTGGTTTATTAGTTCCAATTAAGGTTGCAATTAATTATTAAGGATTTTTCAAGCGCTTGCATGCTTTGCCTCATTTTTTTTTCATTGTATCGATATCTTTCTCAATACCCATTTTCTCCCTCAAAAATGTGTCCCTTTATTTTTATTATTTTTCATTGTATTTATAATTTTAAGAAGACGAAGTGGAAGCCCAATGATGATAAAATAGGTAAGAAGCCTAATCAGAAGTGTGGAGCAACGAAGGGCAAAACATTGGAAGCCCAAGAAAGAGGCTAATGTAATGTGTCAAAATTACATAACTAAATTAAACCTAAATATTTGGCCCAGTGGCTTGGGCCAAATCAAACTGCAAGTCCATGATTATCCTTACCCATTTATATGCTTGTGTTGGACAGTTATTTTATGTTACTTTATTTTGGACCTAATTAATATGCGTGTATGGGGGCATTTATTTATTTTGTTGTAGGTATATAATACATGTAAAAAAACCTAAATAAGTGAAAAATGAGATCTAAATAATTATTTCTCAAAGCAAATATCAAGTTGAAAGCGGAGAACATATGAGATGTGCGTATTTTATTGGAGATAAACCTTAAAACGATCCTAGTCGGGCTTATTTCTAGTTATAATCTCAAGTAAATAATAAAAAATATTTTGATATTATTTTTTTAATTATATTAGTGATCTTTAAGATACTGAGTAGAATATCTAGCTATTTAATATAATTAAATAGGAGGAGACCAAAGACATTTGATAACTCAATATTCTAAATTGTTTCTTGTCGGTATTGGATTGTCAAAAAAAGTCTTCAACAATCTAGATAGCTTGATCCAATGTTCTCTCTTTGAGAATGATGAGTCTCAATCTATTAGTATGAGATATTGGAACATCTACAAGGGAACTTACTAAGCAATAGTAAGAGACCAAACGGGATCGTCCTTGATATCCTACATGGTAGTTTTGCTCAAGTCAAAATATATATTAGGGTAATGTATTTCGTAAACTTTTCTAAATGTATGGGTTGCTTTATTTTGAAAATACTTAGTATTGTTCCCTAACCACGAGCCTTCAAAGACTGCATTGAGTATAGTGGGATATTGGTAATATACGAGATACTGAAACATCTGCAATGGGACTTATTAAGTTGTAGTAAGTAACTGAACGTGATCATCCTTGATATCCTACATGGTAGTTTTACTCGAGTTTAAATAAGATATATGAGGTGTGATGTATTATGTGAACTTTTGTACTAGGGGTACTGTATATTACACGTATTAGTTGTTATACTTTAATAATATTAAGTGTTATTCCCTAACCACTGGCCTTGTAAGGTATTCATTGGGTACAATAGGACATACATGGTAATATACAATTATGCAAGAAATGATATATCACTCTTAGTAAAAGGGATGTGACCTGTGTGACTTGATTTAATACAGTCCACCCAAACCTTTGGTTAGAACAGTGTGATGATTGAGATGATATTCTAATCAGGTATCACAAGGAATTATATTATCAATCAAATACATATGATTGGACCAATATTTTTTTACTTAACCATATCTTTATGGTCTAGGTACAGAGCGAGAGAGATCTTAGAATACACATATCACATGTAAGAGGGTTCTCTTAGTTAAATTCCTATCAACTAAACATAGTTGTAATAAGTGGGTAGACATTGACTCATAGTTAGAGAAAACGCCTTATAAAAAATTTGTTTTCTTCTAAAAGAACAAAATTGGAATTTTTCTAATTTTTATTGATTGAATGATTAGTAAAATAATTAATTAATTTCATTATTCAACTTTTGGTATGAACATAATAGGTTACGCACAATAGGAAATTAAAGTTAGAATAGTCATTGGAAAAAGAATGGGCAGTAATATTGAACTTAAGAAGTTTTGGGACTAAAGTGCAAATAGAAAAATAAGAGATCAAGGAAGGAGGGGAAGATTATATGGACGTCTAATGCATACATATTCGGCTAGGCCATAGTGGTTGTCCCTCATCTCTCTTGTTCTCGCAGTCTTGTGTCTATAAGATCAGTTTTTTCTGTTTGTATTTTTGATTTGAATTGTGTTATCCCCTAGACTCAAATCAGAGTTGTTTTAGAATCTTGGGATTAGATTCATTCTTACAAATCCCAAGAACATTTTTCTCTCTGAGATTTTTTTGTGGGGATACTATTAGAGGTGAGATATGTCACTTCTAAGAGAATCGACCTTCAGTAGTTGTTATCATTTGTGTTCAGACACTCTTAGAAGAGCCTTATAAAATCACGCCTCAAAAACTACCGGCTATGAGTCTGAAGCACTGGAAGAGATATATTTAAAGTGTTTTTAAATATTACCTACCTGTTTATATGTTTTAATGTTAGTACGGTTAAATTCATCTTAGGAATTGGATATTAATATTAGATTTAAAATTTTTATATTCTGCTGCGTAGATCTGTTGTTTTTTAATATCCGATTCCGTCATCTTCGTTCGGATAGGGGTTCTATAAGTCGAAAGTTGGTCCTTAGCTATAGGGTAGGACTGTGCCTTGGAAATTAAGCTCATTGTGAACTTATCGTTATTTATAACATGCAAAGAGTATATTGGTGTGTTCCCTTAACTACCAGGTGGGGTACACATTAGGACTAGCTTGGACCATACTGGGTAGGTGTAACTTGAGGAGATATATCCTTAGCTTTCGGGTGGGCTATTGACGTACCCGAATTTTGAAAAGGAGAAGAGAAAAATACAACTTATGATTTTCCCCACTTAAATCCGTTCATTTTTTGAAAAAAACAAGTTCAAGGGCTTTTTTAGGTGCTGGCTTTGAAAATATTTCTTTGGGTCGAATTTGTTTAAAAATAGAGTTGACACCTAACATTGAGTTAAATAATGTACTAGTTTACTGGGATTTTTAAAAATCGTTTTTGTTAGCCTAGTGATCTACCCAAGAGGGGGGTAAATTGGGTAGTTATAAAAATTAAAACAAATTATCAACTTATAATACTTGAAAATTCAAATAATTAATTTTATCTTAAATTAATTATTATCTTTTATAGCAGCGAATATGTGTTATTTAAACCAGGTGCACACCCAAACAACTGAAAATAAATAAAGTAAAATTGCAGCACATCACGATGTATACTGATTCACCAATATACTCTTGGCTAATCCAGTCCTCTGAGCCCCATGGAGAGTCACACCCACTAAACCACTATGATTCCTTTAATCAGATAGGAACCAAACCCTTACAAAATGATTCTTTTTACAGGCTAAGGAAGAACCTTTATTTTTTTCATAGGTTAAAGATTAACCTAATTATTTTATACTTAGGCTAAGAATTAAACCTCACAAAAAACAAATCACTCTAAGTATAATTTTCACCGGTAAGGATGGAACTGTTACAAATTTACTCAATTTCAATTCTAATCAGGATGAATTACACCTCTCTCTTTTCACGGGATAAGAGTAACCTAATCTTTTTACACTTTAGGAAAAGATCAAATCTCAATCTCTTTACCAGAAGAGATTGAAACTCAGCTACCCTTAATTAGATATTTCCAATAATATCTAATCTGCACACAACTCACCAATTACACAAATTGATAAGTTTTTCCCACTCGGAGCTTCTATTACCTCAGATTAATTTAAACTCGATTAATGTCCCGATAAATACTAGTGATAGAAATAAAGTAAGAAATTCAAAATGTGATTCTAAAAGAAGTGGGTAGTACACAATTTAGCACGTAATCAGATTTTTACAAAAAATCATTTTAAAATATTTTCAAGCACTTTAACATTCAGAAAATGATTTCACAAAGATCAAAACTCCAATAAATAAATAATAATATCAAATATCAATGAAAAGAAAATCTTTGAATGATCTCACCAGGATATCAAAATTGAATCGCAATGAAACTTTAGATCGATGATCGCAAAAACTCTCCCCAAGAATAATCTCACAGTAATCTCTCAGTATATTTTTAGAATAAAGACTCTCAAAAAACTCAAGAACTGAATAGCTCTTGAAAGAATGATTGATTGGGATATATCACAAGTGAAAAACGCATATCTATAAATACTGATTTGAAACAGGCCCTCCAACGGCTAGTTTCCACATGTCACGACATTTAATTACTCATATAGACCCTATATACTGATATGACTCAATCCTAGTTCAATTTACTTAATTATAACTTTCAAAACATTCAATTTAGTCCCTAATTTTTTTTACAACACAAATTGATAAGATAGGAAATAGCAAAAAGACCAATTTGAGAAACACTTAAATTAAGTGTACAATATTTTTAGGGATATCAAAATAACAACCATATATCTATAATATTATCAAATCAAAAGAATATCTCTCAGATTTCAACAAAAAAATGGCTAGTAACAGTTGATCGATCAAATCTACGAAATCCTCAAATCCTGAAACAACACCATCGGTTGATCGACCAAAACTCACCAGTCAACCGATCGATTCAGGTTGTAGGCCAAGTGATAGGTGTAAAATACCTATCTATTTTGAAGCCGAATTTGTTAGTTTTCAAGCATATTAGTTATATATAATTGCGTTTTAGTTTGTTTTAGTGTAAAACAGGTGAAGGAACGTTAACGGGAGATAAACAAGCGAAAACGGTGGAGAAACGGTGAACAAAACGTGAAGAACTGGGTTTCGGTGCATGAAGACTACCGCCTAGGCGGAAAAGAGGCAGAATGTTGGAGTGCTGAACCACCGGCTAGGCGAGAAAACGTCAGAATGTTGTGCCAGTAGCCACCGCCTAGGCGAAGATCAGACAGAAGCTTAACCGACTTAAACCACTGCCTAGGCGGTGACATTCTGCACAGAAATATCTATTTTTAGATATTTTGAAGATATTTTCCCAAAAACCTTGCTTTTAACCCCTTTCTCCCCCAATTGTAAAAGGGCCGGTTGATGTTTTGAGAGCTCCTTTCACCTTAGTTAGGATTAGATAATTTAGGAAGTAGATTATATTAGTTTTAGGAAGTGTTATTAGCCATTTCTTGAAGAGATAGAAGAGGAAGTTCATCAATGGAGAAGAGGAAGCTCGGGAGGATTGTTCTTTGGCGAAAGTGGACTACTCCACTTTGAGATTTGATTTTTTTTCCCTTGTTTCCATATTTGTACTTAATATTTATTGTTGATATTGATGATCTCCTTTTGATTTAATATTGTATTGGCTAAGAACATTTTAATTTAATTAAAAATTAGTTAGAGATAGATGTAGTTGTATAAATACTCGTTTGGTTTAATGTATGTTTCTTTAACGGTTGTTGCTTTTAAATCCAATTGTGTTTATAATTTGATGAAGATCTTAGTATGCTTGTTATGGTATTAGGGTTGGATTTGAGAATCTAGGGTTTGACACTCGGGAGAGGTAACCATGGAATCGGATTAGGGTAAACACATCGTTACGATCTAACGACCCGGGAGGGCGTTAGTTAGTGTGCAATCGATGATGTTGGGTCAAGACTCATGCGACCTAGAGTCGTTAAGACATTAAGGGAGACCTCTTCATTAACACGAAGTCGCATATTCCCCCGTCTTACACTCGAAAGAGGTGGCGGAGGAGTTTACAAACCAAGATTGTCGGATACCTAAATTCCGTTACTGTTAACTAAGTGAAATCAAACACCTATTAAGTGAACGAAATCAATTCCTAGTTAATCAACTTAGTTAGGATTAACCCACAAATTGTAGTTTAGCTTAGTTTAATTTTAAATCATGTCTTTAATCGTCAGGATAACATGAGACTACGTAAATTGCGATATTCAATTATTCACACTTTTCTCTGTGGGAACGATATCCGATCTTCAAGATCCACTATATTAAAATTTAGACCTCGTATACTTGCGAGAATAAGTAGCGGTGTATTTTATGCTCTACCACCAAGCCAAAATTATTCACCAGTCAGTCGATCGATTCTCTATGTGTCGATTGACCGATCGATTCAGAATGCTCCCCAGGCCATTTTTTGGCCATGGTCTGTCGACCGATCATTGATGATATGTCGACCGATCGATTCAGATAGTTCAGGTATCGGCCATAGGTTGATCGATCTCTCTCTGGTCGGTTGACCGATCGATCTACAGACATCTCCAATTCCCAGCCACTTTTCATCGATTGACCGATCTTCCCTCGGTCAGTTGACCGATTGATCCAGAGACATCTCCAATTTCCAGCCACTTCTCATCGGTTAATCGATCCTCATTGGTCAGTTGACCGATCCTTGCTGGAACACTTTCTTCTTAATTTATTTAACTCCAATCTTTGACATTTTCGACCCTTTAACCGATTTCTTTTCTCGGTTAACTTAATTGACACTTTTAATCAATTTTAAATACTAATCTTTCTTAGGTCAATATTTCTTCTTCAAATTCATATTGGAGTAAATATGTTAACTAATTAGGATCCTAATAAAAACATACATAAATATAAATTTATTTTGTATCGTATGTGATCCTAATCGGGATACATTAAGAGTACAAATTAACCTGAGTTGTTTTTACCTAAATTCTTCAAAATCTTCAGTCTCTTAATGTCCAACTCTTTGAAAGCCTCTTAGCATCCTTTGCGTCTTCAACAATTTCTTCATAATATCATCAATGGAACATTTACACTGAAACACTCAAAAAACTCGTTAGTTCCTCCAAAAACATCAATACTTAATTGTCCATCAAAATCTTAGGATCAACAGTTTTGTATCTTTTGAAATGGACCTTTTTTACTCGAAAATTAATGGTCCCAACCAGATTATTCTTTGAAGGTTCGGGACTCGGTTATACTCGGAGAAGGTGTTAAGCACCCCAAAACATTTGTCCGAAAACGGTACCTAAGTTTAAATAAATCCTTTAATCAAAATAAGTTTAAGTAATTTTATTTGGTTCGGTTAACATAGTAATTCCTCTTATTTTATTTTTGTTTATTTTGTGCAAAAGAAGATAAAAGAGTTTTAAAACAACAAATTAAAAAAAAAAAGGGACAAATAAAAATAAGAATTAAAAAAAAAATCCGTCTTTTAGACCGCCTATCAATTATAAATGAATTGACAAGTTGGTCTCCCAAGGGGAAGTTTTTCTTTTTGTTTTCTCTTTTTTAGCTTAGGTATTTTGGCAAAACTTACATGCATTCAAAGATAAGAAAAAATAAAAAGAATTTTTAACGATGTAAGAAAACATATTTAGGAACGTGGAAAAACCATTTTTTAAGTTTAGAAAACATGGAGAAAATATTTTTCATTGTTTGAGAAAATGAAACTTAATTTAAAAAAACCATTTTTTGTGAATATTATTTATTAAAGAATTTCTGATTTTGAACATAAAACAAAACATTTTTAGAAAATATTTGTTTGTAAAAAGATTTGGAAAGAAAAACATTTTTTAAGAAAATTTATTGGGAAGAATTTTTGAAAAAATCATTATTTAGAGAAAAACTTTTAAACACAATTTTTGAAAGATTTCTTTTGGAAAAGAAAAAACAAGCTTTGAAAAATCTCTTATGAAAGAACATATTAAAATATTTTTTGAAAATAAAGAAAAATCTTTTTTAAAGAGAGTCATTTTGAAAAGACATTTTCTGAAAATATTTTTAGAGTAAAACAAAGTTTTAGAAAAATTTATGGTAAAAGACTCTTCTGGTTTAAAGAAAAATGAAGACAATATTTGTCACAAAATGAAATGAATATTATTTTTGTTAGCACAACCTTAACTAGAAAATGAAAATGTTTCTTGAGAGGGCCTCCCTTAACCCACCATTTAAAGTTCCCACAAGATCAAGAAACCTGAAATAGGGTATGTGGGCTCTCCCTTATTCAGCCTTTTATCTAAAGAGGGCTTAACTTATATATATATTGAAAAAAAACAAATGCAGGAAATTAAAAATGTGGAAAGACGCAAAACAATAAAGTAAATAACTGAAAAGTAAAGCGCAGACGTGAAGTAGGAAAGTAAATAACAGAAAAGTAAAAGCACCGAAAGGTGCAGAACAAAAAAGTAAAGTACAAGAATGTAAAAACGCAGAAAGACGCAGAATAATAAAGTAAAATACAGGAAAGTAAAACGCGAAAAGACTCAGAACAGTAAAGTGAATGCGAAAAAAGTAAAAGTGGAAAGTAACAGACAAGAAAATAAAGTTTTGTTTTTGGTGTTCCCTTTGGAACTTTTCTTAGATTTGTGTTGGTGTTACTTGGATAAAACAAAAAAGAAAGACATAAGGGGGTTTAGGAAAGATTTACCTTGTTTACGGATGAAGTCTTTTTCTGATATTTCTTCATCCTACTTTTTTTTTTTGACATTTTTCGAAGAGTGTTTTGAGAGCTTTTGAGAAAGAGAAAATGTAAATGTGTGTTCTGGGGGGCAAACAGTCCCCTTATTTATACCACCTGGGGTTTGCGCACTCCTGAGTGCGAAGGACCTCCTGATGGGATTTGAGGACGATTGATGGGGGGGCTACCCCTATTTCATAAATATTACATTTTAGTCCCCTATACTTCTTATTGTATGTTTGACTTCGATTTTCTACCAAATTAATCCTTTTCTTTATTGGTAATAACCTAGAGATGCGAAATTTTGGCTATCGAAACTCCCGAGAAGCATCGAATAAGGCTAAGTTTCAATTTTTTTTTTGAAATTGAAAGTGAAAAAAATAGAATTAAGCTATCCAAAATATAATTGGAACATTCAAATTCGAAAAATAAAATATTTATTTCCGTCAATTTGACAAAATTGGCGAAAACAACAATCTTTGGGGTCAAAACGAAAAGGAAGTGTAATTGGCGAAATTTCTTAAAATTACAGGGTGAAAATCGAAATTAAACATATTAAAAGTGATGTTAATAGGAAAACCTCTTTTAAGTTTGTCAATTTAGTCCCGACTTAACTTTTAGAAATTTTAATTTGGACTTGAAACATTTATTTATATCAGAATTAGATCAAATTGCCGATTTTTCTGATTTTCTTGTTTTTAAGCATTATGAAAAATTTAAAATGGGAATCGAAGGTAGAAATTTGTCCCTCTAAATGTTGGTTTAAAGTTTATTTGAATTTTCACTTTAGCCTTGAGATTTTTAATAAGCAAAATAAATGCGAGACAAAATGCAGTGTCTACAAGTATGATCAAACTAGAGAAAAAACATGAATTGAAGCTTACCCAAAAGGTAAAAGGCGTGAGTTGCCTATTCCCAAGAGCGAGAGTTGCTTAGCTGTTGGGTGGGTACTATCAACTGGTTAAGTATTATTCAATTCTCTACTAGGAACATTTGGAATGAGTTGATCCTATGATTTTGATGGACAATTAAAGCTTGATGTTTTTGGTGGAACTAACGATTTGATTAAGTGTTTCAGTTTATTAGTTCCAATAATGAAGATATCATAACAAGTAATGAATGGATGCTAAAAGATGATGACAAATATCATGAAGGATTAAGAGGTTTAAGAATTTGAAGAACCTAGGGAAAACAACTCAGGTTAAAATTTTAACTCTTAATATCCCAATTAGGATCACACACGACACAAAAAGATTTTTAAATGATTTTTATAAATATGTGTTTTTTTTTATAGGATTCTAATTAGTTAAATTATTTGCTCCTATGTGTAATTGAAAAAGAAATATTAATAATTAATTAAAATTAAATTTAAGTATTTAATGGAGCTAACCGAGAAAAGAAATCGATTAAAGGGGCAAAAACGTCAATGAAAATGGATTAAAAACGAATTAAGAGAAATGTTCCAACATTAGTATGTCGACAGGTAAGTCGACAGGAGCATAGAAGGAAAAGTTTCTATATCTCTCGGTTGACAGATAGGTCGACCTGTACTTAAATATGAATTCTCTGTATCAATAAGTCGACATAGCGGTCGATCTGTGACTAGAAATGGAACTTTCTAAATCTCTAGGTCGACAGATAGCTCGACCGATGGGCTATGGATTTTTGGCTTGGCTACATCCTGAATCGAACGGTCGACCGGTGGCTATTGGTAAGTCGACTTATGGCACTGTTTCAGGATTTTGTGAAATTTCGAATTTTATTCTAAAAGTTGTCGTTACTAGCCGTTTTATGGTTAGGATTCACGAGATATATTAGGAATTGGATGTTATTTGTGATATGCAACATATAATATGATATCCCTATAGATTTGGTTCATTAAGTTTGAATATTTTTTAATTTGGTACATGTAATTCTTTCTATCCTATTTAATTGTGATTGAGAAATATTTGGAGAACTTAATTGAGAAGTTTAAAAGCTATAATTAAGTAATTTGAATCAGGATGAAGTCTTAATGATATAAGGGGTCTATAAGAGCAATTAAATGTCATAACATGTGGGAACTAGCCGTTACAAAGCTTATTTTATTCCCATTTATATAGACCTGCGTTTTTCATGTTAGAGATAGAGATCAAGATAATTATACTGAGCTTTTCTAAGAGAAATCATATTGAGAGAATTGTAAGAGCTTTTCTAAGAGTTATTCTTGAGAATTATTTACTGTGGATTATTACTGCTATCGAATCTAAAGTGACATTCTATAATTATCCTTTCGGTGGATTCTCGGTGAGATATTTTCAAATTACTTTCTATTGATTGATCGCTTAATTATTTTTGGAATTTGATCTTTAGAAATTGTTTTCAGATTTTTTATTGAAAAATATTTTTGAAATAATTTCTTGAATAAATCTGATTACGTGATACCCATTTTTTTTTTTTATTTAAAATCAGATTTTGAATATCTCACTTTTCTATCACTAGTTTTGGGATATTAATTGAGTTCTAATTTATTTGGGGTGGTAGAAGTTCCAAGTGAGAAAAATCATTTTTTTTTTAAAGAAAGAAATATATTGAAATCAAACAAGGAGGAATTAGAGACCTCCTATATTACAAGTTTTGATTTTTCTAAAGCTAGAAAAACCAATAGCATCAAGTTTTAAACTACCCCTAACAACATGAGGTAAATCAGCAAAATCAGAAAAGAAATCGGTTAAAGGGGCAAAAACATCAATGAAAATGGATTAAAAACGAATTGAGAGAAGTGTTCCAGCATTAGTATGTCGATAGGTAAGTCGACCGGAGCATAGAAGGAAAAGTCTCTATATTTCTCGGTTAACAGGTAGGTCGACCTGTGCTTAAATATGAACTCTCTGTATCGATAAGTCGACATAGCGGTCGATCTGTGACTAGAAATGGAACTCTCTAAATCTCTAGGTCGACAGATAGGTCAACCAATGGGCTATGGATTTTTGGCTTGCCTACATCCTGAATCGAGCGGTCGACCGGTGGCTATTGGTAAGTCGACTTATGGCACTGTTTCAGGATTTTGTGGAATTTCGAATTTTATTCTAAAAGTTGTCGTTACTAGCCGTTTTATGGTTAGGATTCACGAGATATATTAGGGATTTGATATTGTTTGTGATATGCAACATATAATATGATATCCCTATAGATTTGGTTCATTAAGTTTGAATATTTTTTAATTTGGTACATGTAATTCTTTCTATCCTATTTAATTGTGATTGAAAAATATTTGGAGAACTTAATTGAGAAGTTTAAAAGGTATAATTAAGTGATTTGAATTAGGATGAAGTCTTAATGATATAAGGGGTTTATAAGAGCAATTAAATGTCATAACATATGGGAACTAGCCGTTACAAAGCTTATTTTATTCCTATTTATATAGACCTGCGTTTTTCATGTTAGAGATAGAGATCAAGAGAATTATACTGAGATTTTCTAAGAGAAATCATATTGAGAGAATTGTAAGAGCTTTTCTAAGAGTTATTCTTGAGAATTATTTACTGTAGATTATTACTGCTATCGAATCTAAAGTGACATTCTATAATTATCCTTTCGGTGGATTCTGGGTGAGATATTTTTAAATTACTTTCTGTTGATTGATTGCTTAATTATATTTGGAATTTGATCTTTAGAAATTGTTTTCAGATTTTTTATTGAAAAATATTTTTGAAACAATTTATTGAATAAATCTGATTACGTGCTACCCATTTTTTTTTGTTTAAAATCAGATTTTGAATATCTCACTTTTCTATCACTAGTTTTGGGATATTAATTGAGTTCTAATTTATTTGGGGTGGTAGAAGCTCCGAGTGAGATTTTTTTTTTTTTGAAAGAAAGAAATATATTGAAATCAAACGAGGAGGAATTAAAGACCTCCTATATTACAAGTTTTGATTTTTCTAAAGCTAGAAAAACCAATAGCATCAAGTTTTAAACTACCTCTAACAACATGAGGTAAATCAACAAAATTAGAAGAAACTAAAGAATTCCCTTCACTAGCAAATTTGGACAGCCCATCAGCAACATTATTTGCTTCTCTAAAAACATGGTGAATGGGGAAATCTCCTTTGCTTCTTAGAGAGATGATTTCAACAATGTAAGGATAGACTCTCCAAGGAATATCAGTCTTTTGCAACACCATATAAAATCTTACTATCAACCTCTAAGATGGTCATAAGCCAATTCTTCTCTAAACAAGCTTTGAGCCCTTGCCAAAGAGCAAAAACTTCAGGAAACATGTTGGTTTGGATGCCCAAAGGAATAGAAAATGCAAAACACAACAAACTATTATGATCTCTTATGATTCCTCCAACACCAGAATAACTTGGATTTCCCAAAGAGCTCCCATCAGAATTTAGCTTCAAATAACTCAAGGCAGGTTTGATCTATTTTAACAAAACAAATTTGAAGGAAGAAGGCTTTTTAGCAGACTTGGCATAAATGATAAACTCAATTCTTCTTATCACAGCAGGGAAAAAAGGAGCAATGTGATTAAATTTAGCCTGACATCTACATTTCCATAACTCCCAACATATCAGCAGAGGTAGACCAGCATTGAGATACTTATTCTGCCACCAATTCAATAATCTAGACAACAATGATCCAGCATGAAATGCACTGCCAAAGTAAGCCCATACTTTTTGAGCAAATTCACAAGCAAACAACACATGATCTTGAGTTTCAGCAGCTTAACCACAACAAGCACAAATAGATGGCATATGAATTCCCAAAGTTTGAATTTTGGAATCAAAAGGCACAATACCTTTTAGCACCTTCTATATAAAGATTGAAGCTTTGAAAGGAATTGAAGAATGCCAGATGAACTTAAAATAAGGTGGTGCTTCAGAACACTGCCTAAAAGTCTGTCAGGCAGTAACAACTGTGAAGAGACCATTAGAAGCTGGCATCCAGCACATTTTATCAGAAACATCATAAGGAAGCTTATGGAGTCGTATGATCTTAGATTTGAAATTAGGGAGAAACTGATCTACCCTATTCCAATTCCATGAACCATCAGTATTGAGCAAATCCTTAACTTGCTGACTGGAAAATTGATCCTGCACCAGCATGATATCACCAATAGGAAAGTTGATGAGCCATTGATCCTACCAAAGAGAAACATTACCTTTTCCAACTTGGAAAATAATGAAATCTTCAGCTAAAGCCTTTCCTTCAATAACATTTCTCCAACCTATACTCTGATGAGAAGAAGCCACACTACAAAAATAAGTCTGTTTTCTGCTGCTATATTTTAGTTTCATGAATTAAGCCCACAATGAATTTTCATCTCTAAAATTCCACCAAAGTTTGGTTTTAAAAGCCAAAATCATGTCCTTAAGTTGTCTAAGCCCTAAACCACCTTCAAAGGTTGGCAAACACAAGTCCTTCCAACATTTCCAATGATGATTCCCATTCCAAAAGAAATTAGAGAACATGCCTTCAAGTGTTTTAATAACTTTGACTGAGGAAAAGAGAGTCATGAATAAAAAGATGGTTTGAGAAATCAAGACATGCTTGATCAGCACCAATCTGCCACGACTGGAAAACAGCTTAGAATGCCAGCCTTGCAACTTCTGTATGATTTTAGCAATTAGAGAATCAAAGAGGGCTGCTTTCTTTTTACCTGCAAAAATAGGACATCCCAAATATTTCATCGGGAAAAAGCGTTTGATGAAGCCTGTTTTAGAAACCAACCAAGACAGCTTGTTAGAAAGAATATAAGATGAAGGAATGAAGCTGCTTTTGGTGAAATTGATGAGTTGCCCAGAGTTTGCTTGATATGAATTCAGAAAATCAAGCAACTTAATGATGGAAGTTTTAGAACCATTTATAAAATGATCATATCATCAACAAAAGAAAGATGAGAAATTGTCAAAGAAGATTTGGGCTGGGAGAAAGGTAGAATATAATTATTTTGAACTAGAGCTTTAAGGCATCTAGAAAAAGATTCATCCATGATAATGAAAAGAAGTGGAGATAATGGATCACCTTGCCTTAAGCCTCTCTTGGATTGAAAAAACCCAAATAAACTACCATTAATAATCAAAGAGAAATGACAATTTGAAATGAGCCTCCACACCATATCAATGATTCTTTCATGAAAACCAAACTTTCTCAAAGTAGAAATAAGAAAGAACCAAGAAACTCTATCAAAAGCTTTTTCCATATCAAGTTTGATGATAAGATTCCCACCAATAATCTTTTTGGGAAGAAGATGAGCCATTTCTTGAACTAACAGGATGTTATCAAATATGTTTCAACCCTCCTCATAAGCATTTTGTTCAAGAAAGATTATTTTGGGAAGGATGATCTTTAGTCTGTTAGCCAGAAACTTAGAAATGATCTTATTGATGAAATTGCAAAGACTAATTGGCCTAAAATCAACAGGGGTAGAAGGACTTTCATTTTTAGGAATCAAAGCCAACAAAGTGCTAGAACAAGCTTTAGTCAACTCAGCTCCACAAAAGAAGGCCATGACAGCTTGAAACAAATCATTTTTAACAATGTCCCAGCAATGAGTAAAGAATTTCCTAGTAAATCCATCAGGGCCTGCAGCACTGTCCCCTTTGAGTTTGAAGACCACTTCTTTGATCTCCTC
Source organism: Eucommia ulmoides (assembly GCA_016647705.1). Lineage (NCBI taxonomy): Eukaryota > Viridiplantae > Streptophyta > Magnoliopsida > Garryales > Eucommiaceae > Eucommia > Eucommia ulmoides. The sequence continues at coordinate 22,212,013 of CM028334.1, forward strand.
CATAGTAGGAGTAGCCAATAGAACCTCATTATCGATATGACTGACCAAAGATGGAATTATGTCCAAAAAATCCAAATTAGGAAGAGTGGATTGATCACAAAGCACCTCCTGAAAATGCTGCAAAAAACAGTTTTGTATATCCTATGCATCAGAAAGAGAGACCCCATTTTTATCCTTGATCACATTAATCCTCCTCTTAGATCTTTGATCTTTCACAGTAGTATGACATAATTTAGAATTAGCATCCCCATCTTTAAGCAATTTAAAAGCAGACTTTTGTTTCCAGAATTGTTCTTCAACCAAAATAGCTTGCTTCTGCTTGGCTAAAGCTTGACTATAATTAGCCCAATTCTCTTTAATATCATTGATGAGGCAAAATTATTCTAAGTTAGAGACCTCCAATTCAACATTAGAAGCAGTATTAAGGATGTTACCATAAAAATATAAACTCCACTGTTTTAAGACATGTTTTAAAGATTTGAGTTTAAAGGTTAAGGCTAATAAGGCAAGACCAGTGTGATGAATATTCCAATTAGCAGCAACAATGGAATAGAAATTAGGATTAGAGCACTAGAAATGCTGAAATTTGAAAGGAATTGGTCCTCTAGAAAGATTAAGAGAAAAAGATAGCAACTGAGGAGAGTGATCATAACCTATTTTTGGCAAATGAACAACAGTGGAGTTTTGAAATTTTGATAACCATGCTGAATTCATGAAAGTCCAATCAAGTCTACACCATTTTCTAGCCTTGCCCTTGTTGAGGTTACACCAAGTAAATTTTGAACCAGTAAATGGACCATTAAGAAGCCCACAATTCTGAATGCAAGTGTTGAATTCCAAACAGCTTATCTCAGATAAAGAATAGCACCAATTTTTGTCTTCGTTGCTTGAATAACGATTAAAGTCCCCAGAAACAATACAATGATGGCTCAATGAAGATATAAAATGTTCCAAATCATTCCAAAGAGGTCTTCTTTCTGGATAGTTGCATTTAGCATAAACTGCAGCTATAGAAATTTTGAATTCAAAGGCTGCAATCAAACATTCAATCATGACAAGTTGATTGGAGGAAAACTTGACATTGCAGGTTAAGGGGTTCTTCCAAAATATCCATATCTTGCTGGAGGAATTGGAATAAGAATGATCAAAATTCAGAAACTGAGCTAAAGATAAAATGGCCTCCATATCAAGCATAAGCTCAAGCAGAATAAAAAATTGCAATCTCTGATCTATAACAATTTTCTTCAATTTAATTCTAGCAACCCCTTTAGAAGCACCCCTTATATTCCAAATAAGGCCTTTAAACATTGGAAACATAAGAAGAAGAAGAAGAAGAAGAAGAAGCCTTACTTCTCAAACCAGATCTTGTTTCCATACTGTTTTGAGACCTTTGATTTTATCAAGTTTTTCTTCTTAGGCTTAAGAAATTCAATTTCCTCATCTTCCAAAGACACATCCATATCTAATAATCTTCTAGGAGATAAAGTGAATTTATGGATCACATCTTGATCAGAAGAAAAAGTTTGACTAGAAGAAGAAGGTGTAGCCTGCAGTCCCCCAGCCTTACCAGCAGCATTGTCAATATTCAAAACAGTAGGGTGATCAAAATTTGAAGGACAATCTAAAGGCTCATTTTGATGAATTGAGGAAGAATTTAAAGGTAAAAAAGACTTGTGAGAAGATGAATTAGCTTGAAAAGATGAAGATTTAGAAGAAGTATTGATTTGAGAAAGTCTGGAATTTCCAATATTAACACCAACAGAAGGAAGACCAATGAGGGATTGATCGTCAAGAGGAGGAATTGAACCTTCTGGATTAGATTAAGAAGGTAATTGAGGAATGGGAGAAGTGTTAATGTCAGTGGGGGAGTCAGAATTTCCATTTGAAGTATTAATATCCTTAGTTGTCTGAGAAACAGTAGGGAGGTCAGAAATGGCTTGAGATTGAGAATGATCAATTGAAACACCCAAGGATGAATAATTATCCAAGACAGAAGTTCTAGAATGATTGGGAATAGGTAATAAATAAGTTTTAGCCAAAATGGCCATTGCTTTCATTTTGGCAGCCTGAATATCAACAAATGATTCAGAACAAAAGGGATCACAAACAAGAGGATTTTGCACTTTCTGAGCATATTTATTAGGAGTAACAATCTTGGATGATAGAGAAGGAATAAACAAAGAAGTAGATTTATCAAATAATTGCTTAGTCTTAGAAATAGAATTTTGAACAGGCTTATCAACATTGAAATCATCAGAATTGACATTATCAGTGGAATGAGGTTAAGACTTAGCAAAAGAGGATTTTTTAGCTTTAACAACCTTAGAATGAGTATTAGGACCCTTCGAAGGCAAAGAATGAGAAATTGAAGGATTGGAAGGAAAAAAATGTTGTTTGAACAAATTTTGATTTGGTAAACAAAAATTAGGATCTGCATTATCTGATTGATCATCATAATTTTCCAAAAACCATTGAGGGAAAGATTTGGTATTATCCAAAGTAGAATTGGATGGATGAATTTGAACTGAATTAGAGATAATACCTTTAGAAAGATCAGCCTGATTAGAATTGACAATGCTCTGTTTTCTTGTAACTGGAACAAAGACCTCTGTTTCTTGAATAATTGGAAAATAATGATTCTCGATCTTACAATTGGCTTTAGAATGACCTTGCTTAAAACAATGATTACAATATGAAGGATTCGATTCATACAAAACTACTTGCCAAAAACCTTTTGAACCACATCTAATCCAAATTCTTTTGATCAGGGGACGTCTCAAATCAACCTTCACACAAACACGAGCAAGCTTTGGCTTCGACAAATTAACCGTTGCTGCATCAATTTTTAATGGAGAACCAATAGCCGAAGCAATGTAAAAGAGAGCCTCCTTGTTGTGGAAATGAATTGACAAAAATTCAAAACTTACCCAAATTGGCGCCAAAGGAGATTCAACATTATCTTGAAAATCAGGAGTCGATTTGAACATCTTGATCGGATATTGATGAATGAGCCATTGTTCTTTGATCCAAAGTCTTTAAAAATCCTCATTTGAATACAATTGAATGAGAATATTTTTTTATCCAAAAAACCAATTTCAAAACCAGCCGAAAGATTAAGAGCATAGAACATTTTCTTTATTGCCTCAAAAGGAGGCCAACCATTTGTAAATTTTCCAACCAATGCAAATTTGAAAGGACTTGCAAGCTTTGCAATATCCTCTCCAGAGAAAAAAATCGCAGGCTCTCCCTTAAAGGATTGAACAGATTTTCTGGGAATAACTGATGATTGTTGAGCAAAAAAGATTGGAACAACGGTTTGATGGTGATCTTTAGGAATTAGAATAGAAGAATTGTGATCAGTAGGCTGAGCAGGATCCCCAGCACTAGCAGCCTCCATGAATGAAGGTTGAGAATCAAAAAAGAAGAAAAGAAAAATTCACGAGAATCTTGGAGTGAATCTTGGAGCCTTTCTCACTAACTTTGCGTGGATTGTGCAAAAAAAAAAAAGATCGTGAAAAAAAATCACTTATCAATTTGTAATTGGTGAGTTGAGTGATGAATTGAATACTATTGGGAGTATTTAATCTATGGGTAGCTGATTTCAGTCTCTTCTTGTAAAGAGATTAAGATAGTAATTCTTTCTGGATAGAATTGATTTGTAAACAATTTTGTAACGGTTCAATCCTTACAGGGTAAAATGATATTTGGAGTGTTTGTGAAGTTTTGATTCTTTAGCCTTAGTTTAGAAAAAAATTAGGTTATTCTTGAGCCTGTAAAAAGTAGAAGTTATTCCTAAGCCTGTAAAAAGAAATTTGTAAAGGTTGATTCTGAGCCTGTAAAAGAATCTTTGTGAGGGTTTGGTTCCTACTGATAGGTGTAAATTACCTACGTATTTCCAATCCGAATTTGTTAGTTTTCGAGTATGTTTATAGTTATTTTTATATGTTTTAATATGTTTTTATACTTTTTGTATAAATCAGGTGTGTGGAGCAAAAAGATAGGAAACTGGAGCAAAAATGATGAGATCGAACCGAAGGCAAGTCGAAGTTACGGTGGATAAACAAGCAAGGAGGCAAAATATGAAGGAAGCCCACCGCCTAAGCGTCCAGACCTCCGCCTAGGCAGTAAAGATGCTGAGAATGACAAAAGGCTACTGACAGCCCACTGCCTAGGCAGGAAATTCCTCTGCCTAGGTGGAAACCCCAGTAGAAACATTTCCAAGTCCACCGCCTACTTCTTCGCCTAGGCGGTCACCAAACCTGCAAAGCCGGTACAGGTGATGTAACTTCAAGGCTATTTTGGACTATTATGAAATCCGATTTTGGAAATACTCAAAACATGAAAGTTGTATATATTTTTCTTATCTTTCCATAAGTTTTTGAATCACCTCAATTGGAGTTCAGATGAAGAAGTTACAGCCAAAACAAAATTGCAAACTTGCAATAACTTCGCCTAGGCGAAATTCCTGCAGAAAGTTAACCGACCTAACTTTGCCTAGGCGAAAATCTTGCAGCACAACCTTGATATTTATTAGATATTTTGAGATATTTTGGCATAATTTTTCCCTTCTCTCCTCCTATTTTCCCCATCTTCAGCCCTTAAGGCCTTAGGCCATATTTTAGGAGTAGGATTAGGGATTTTTGAGGGAAAGCTCTCAACCCGAGGTGGAGGATGAAGAGGAAAGTGATCGTTTGACGTTTCTAGCGGCAAATCTTCGGATATCGGCTAAGTCGCTCATTTTCTCTCTTTGTTTTCTTTATTTTGATAGTTGTTGAGCATGTTTAGCTCGTTTTACATTGTATAAATGGTTAGGGCCATGAGTTAAACATGGATTATAATAGGGATTAACGTATTATTTATGAAAATGTAGTTTTGGTTGAATTTGTGTTTCGTTTATGGTTGTTCCTTATAATTTCGATTGTGTTGCCGTGTTTTCTATGATTATATTCTAGTTTAGATATATTGAGAATACGGGGTTTGACACTCAGGAGAGGTAACCCTGGATTCGGACTAGGATTAACACAACACAACAATCTAACGACCCGGGAGGGCATTAAAAAGTGTGCAATCGATGACGTTGGGGCGAGACTCACGTGACCTAGAGGCATTAAAACGTTGAGGGGGACTTCAGTGTTGACACGAAGTCACGTATTCCCCAGTCTTACACTCGGAAGAGGTGGCGAGGCAGTTTACGAACCGAGATTGTCGGATACGCCGAATGCCGTTACTGTTAACTAAAACGAAATCAAACGCATTTAAGTAAATAAAGTTAATCTCTAGGCAATCTACTCCCCTAAACAATCTCAAATTAGTATTTATAGTATAGTTAACTTAATTAGTATTTTAGTTTAGTATTAGTATTAAATTAAAATCCATTTTTAGCGCCTAGATAAAGTCAAATTATGACAATCACGATACTCGATAGTAATCTCAACCAATCCCTGTGGATACGATACCTGACTGAAAGGTCCACTATACTAAAACTTGATTCGTACGCTTGCGGTGAAAGTGGCAGCGCATTATTTGCGGCCACCACCTACCTTTAAAGGAATATTGAGTTTAGTGGATGCGACTCTTCGTGGGGCTTAGAGGACTAGATTAGCCAAGAGTAGCTTGATGAATCAGTATAAATTTCTGGTGTGTTGCTATCTGTACATTATTTATTTTTGTTGATTGGTGTGCACCTAGTTGATTTTATATTTCCATTGTGATATAAAGAAAATAATTAATTTAGGATTAAAATTAATTATTTGAATTATTAAAGTATTTTTTCTTTAATAATTTTTTATCTACCCAATTCACCCCCCTCTTGGGTAGCTCACTAGGCCAACAGAATGTAACTGTGTCTTCGGAGCGAAGTGAAATTAAAAATAAAATAGTGTGAGTACATTTATATTCATAAAAGACATTTGATCTAAAATTTATGTACACTACTCTTCTTCTTAACTTATACGTTGTATTTACTTTCTATGTAGATTTCATAATGTCGACACCATTACAAAATGTTCTTGGAAAAAAAAAGTTTAAAGTTTAACCGAACCTAATTTCTCTAATTTACTGAGAATCCTAAATCTAGCTTTGCCTTTTCAGAAATTGGACTATGTTTTGGATGGTCCAACGCCTCTTGGTTTTGAAGCCAATACTGAGGAAGAACATGTCACATTCTAGAAATAGATAGATGGTGATAAGTAGGCTTAATGCTCTGTGGTAGCATCGATGGGTAATGAGCTCTAGAATTAGTCCGAAACGCTGGAGAATTTATATGCGATTGTGCAACGCCTGAAATCTTTCTTCAGCGAGCACAGTCGTATTAGTAAGGACAACGTCTCAAATGAGTTTTTTAAAACTAAGATGACGATAAGATCATTGGTTAGGGAGCACGTCATTAAAACTCAGTCATGTTGAGGGACTGAAAATGTTGGTGTCACATTTTGATCACAACTTGGCTATGAATCTTATTCTGCAGTCGCTATCTTACGTATTTGGTCAGTTCGTGGTAAAATTCAACATAAATAAGCTAAAAGTCACTATTCTAGAGCTTGTTAACATGTTAGGGACTACCGAGAAGACCTAAATTCTAAGGGTTCGATGCTGGTAGTGTACGGGCCTTCGACCTTAAAAAGGAAGGAGAAGAAGAATAAAAAGAGCATACCCAACTCCTCTTTGGAAGTGAAACAAAAGCCAAAAAAAAAGAGGGGGGGTCCGATAAGGGAAAATATTTTCACTGCAGCCAATAAGGGGAATGGAAAAGGAATTGTCCTTAATACCTGAGTTCTAAGGACAAACGTTTTGAAGGTATGTTAAATTTGTTGGTTGTTATTGATTGTTCGACAATATGTTCTGTTTCATATTTTGTTTTAGACTTTGGTACTAGTTCACATGTGTGTAATACTATGCAGGGTCTAAATAGAAGTAGAAGACTAAGAAAAAAAGATATCTTGCTATGCATGAGAAATATAGCAAGAGTTGTTGCATTAGCCGTGGGAGGCCTTTACTTGGAGCTGCCATTGTTACATGTTTCAAATTAAGAGATTGTTTATGTCACGACTTGTCCCGAAATCCCGACATCCCGGGCTGGCGTGACGACATCATGACATCATCGAAAATAATCAACCAACCATCTATTACACGACAATATGCATATATCTAAATAAACCATCATCTATATGAAGCTATACATATTTCTATTATGGGAACACACCCGTTCCCCAAATATACTAATAGAAAAATATAATATCATGAACCCCTCACAGGTTTGCCTCATAAAGCTCATCTCAACCCTCCACATGACTCCATCGTAGGACTTTACCTAGCGCCAGTAGGGGACCGACACCTAGCTGTTTCACCTGCGAGTGTACTGCCTTTTTAATAAAAATATTTTTAATAATAAAAACTCATTCTACAATATCTAAATGGATCAAGCGTAAGTTTATAAATACCACATAGCTCGTAAAATCTCCAGTATAAAAACAGGGAAAATAAAGCGACATAATTAAATTCTATTCAAATTCAACTAATATAAAAATCATACTAATCACCATGATAATAAATATCAAATCAACCAATGTACGTAAAACACCACATCTCAAGCACACATCTCAAACACACTTTTTAAGCACACAACTCAAACACACACCTCAAACACACACACTGGCCAGCCCTAGTGATCGTTTTAACCTCACGATCGGGAGTTGCAACGGAACCGTACCACCCGTAGGATTTGCCTTCCTAACGGACACCCATCACTCCGCCGAAGCGGATAATCACTGTACAGTATAAACGTCTAACATTACTCTGCCGAAGCAGATAAATATCACTCCGTTGAAGCGGATAACATCACTCTGCCGAAGCGGATAAATACTATGGTATCGTCAAATCAATACCATCACTCTATCGAAGCAGATAATTATCACTTTGCCGAAACAGATAAATACTATAGTATCATGAAGTTAATAATATCGTCAAATTACGAATCAATAGCATCGTCTAATCAACAACATCGTCAAATTAATAACATCATCATCAAATCACAACGTAATGATATCGTCTAATCAACATCATCATATCACACATCTACCTCTCTTTTCTAAAAACTGACTTTTTATCCTAAAATCATATTTCTCACTTTCTTTTAAAAGGAAACGTCTGATTTTACCAGAACCACTTTTTACTTTTTTTTTTTTTTTGAAAACCATACATATTTAGAAAAACATATATTTTTCACTCTCTTTTAAAACCACCAAATTTCAGCGAAAAATCATTTTCAACTTCCTTTCGAAACCAACACAATTCATAAAAAATCCCTTTTTCTCAACTTACCCAGAAACCTGCTTGATCCATATCATTTTGAAATCATTTAATTTAACTATAACCATTTTCCATTATATATATATATATATATAGTTTGGCAAGAAGACAGTACACTCACTTGGCTATCCGTTCCGAACAGTTTTTACTGACTATCTTCTACCGATACTCCAGTGCCTGCGAGCCTAATAGTGACAGAGCCTAAATTAATATTTTATGTAAAATAACCGAATCATGTATTGTAGGCCCTAAATTTCGTAATTTCTCCCGTACCCACTTTTCATTATGAAAAATTGTTATTCGGTAAATTTCATTTCGTTAATAATTACTGTACGCATTTGTTAATATGGACGGTGACAAAAATTATTAGAATTAACGATTCCAAATTATAATCCCGTTTGCTAATAATTCAATTTAACAACAATGGTAATCGATTTAGATTTTACCTGCTCCGAATCGTCCGTTGGCCGTGAGATAAATTTTTGGATTTTTATTGGGGTGTTTGTGTAATTTTTTGTTTTCTTTTCTTCTCATCTTTTTCTTTCTTTTTCTGTTTCTTGTTCTGTTTGTTGGGTTCCCTACCGTCAACTGACGAAGAGCTTCTGTTGCCGATTAAGGCTCGCCGCCCCACCAGCTCTCTCTCTCTCCGACAACTTTCCATCGGCGATTAACACACGCACACCCACAGCAGCAGACCCAATACACACACACACACACACACTCAACCAACTGGCGCTGAACGACACACACACACCAGCATTGGACGACGAGCAACCACCTCCACACCCACCTATTTGACCGAATAACCACACACATACACGTACACCTACGTAACATATCAAAACAGAGCATTCATACACAAACATAACACATGCATAGCCCACAATCGCCGTCGACAACACACCCACAAAACGATGAAACGAAACAGAGCACCTACCCACGCACACACACGATCGACGAGCAAAAATACACGCACTTACCCAATGACGACAAACACACCCACATCGTTGAGCAAGACGGCGAAGATCACACCTACGTCGAAACCCACTGCCTCCGGATGACATACCAAAACACCCCCACACACTCACGACGATCAAAACAGAGGAACATCCCCGTCCAGTCACACGCACACACTCACCCAATGCCTGAACATGGTAGTGATGATCACACCCTCTTACATTCCCACAATCTCCAGCTGATCAGAACAGAAACCACGCCTACCGGCGATCACGAACAGCCCGACGATGCCCACCTCCGATCCTCTCTCTCTCTTCTCTGATTTTTTTGATTTTTCTTTGAGATTTTCGATCAGTTCCATATGCAAGAGTGAGTATATATTGCATGAGATTAGTGGGAGAAGTCGTTCCTAGCTTGCCACGTTGTCCCCGCCGATCTCCCTTGCCGGCCAGTTTGAGCCTCGTTACACACACACAACATATAATATACATATTTGTGTTTTAAAAAAACTTTAGTTAAAATGCACTTTCATCCCCCCAACTTCCTTTAAGATCTTATTTTAATCATTTTCAACTTTTACAAGTTTCTAAAATTATAATTTCACCCTTACTATTTTCAATTTTTGATTTTAATTATCAATTTGGATCTCAAGTTTAATTTTCATGTTTTCTAAATTTCAAATTTGACCCCTAAACTTTTAATTTTGATTTTTATTAACAAAAATTTATCCCGAATTTCCCAATACTTTAAAATACAACTATTAATGACGTACGTACTATGATTTGGGCCTTACAATTTATTTATGCTTAAAAAATTTTAAAACATTATTTTCATTCTTTATTTAATGAAAGATGATTATTCGATTGATTTTTAGAATAATAAATGTATTATTTATTTCCATTAAAAGTTAGTTGGTTTGGGCATATGTTATAACAATACTTATTATTTGAAAACGTGTGGTGAAATTAACAACATAACAACTGGAAGTACAACAATAAAAAAATTAAGAAATAAAAATCCTACTTACTTATACTATCTTAGAGACTATGCCATATTAGTGAGAAAATAATCAACAAGATGGTCAAAGATGGGCTTTTGGGCCCATTTGACTTGGCGCCATTACCTAATTGTGAATCTTGTTTAATAGGTAAGATGACCAAGTCACCCTTTGTAAGACATTAGAAAAGGATTGCTGATGTATTGGGTCTAGTACATACTGACGTATGTGGGACCATGAGCTCATCAATTTGAGGTGGATATTCATATTTCATTACCTTCATTGACGATCACTCTAGATATGGTTTTGTGTATCTTATGAGACACAAGTCTGATATAATAGAAATGTTCAATGAATTCACGAATGAAGTAGAGAAACAAACCAGGAAGAATATTAAGGCACTCCGATCAGATCGATATGGAAAATACTTATCCAAAGACTTTGTACTATCTCAAACTTAATGGTATACTTTACCAGTGGACTCCTCCTAATACGCTACAATTAAATGGTATATTGAAAAGAAATAATCGAATCCTAATAGATATGGCTAGATGGATCACGTGTCGCATTGATTTACCCATTTCATTTCAGGGATATACCTTGATGACTGCAACTTATTTACGGAACAAGGTTCCAACTAAGTCTGTGCTAGTTACATAGCATAAGACATGGTATAGGCGGAAACTAAGTCTTAAGTATGTTAAGATTTGGGAATGTTGAGATCATGTTAAAAGACTTGACGCAGACAAGTTGAAATCTAGGACTCACATTTGTAGGTTTTGGGGCGTGGAAAATTGATAGGTGTAATTTATCTATTTATTCCCAAGCTGGTTTTGTTAGTTTCGAGTGTTTTTATTGTGTTTTAATAAGTTTTTATTCTTTTTGTATAAATCAGGTGTGTGGGGGTGAAAATGGATGAAAACGGATCATAAACGATCAAATCAGATCAAGAGCGGTAGAAGAACAGTGAAAAAAGAGCAAAGAGGCTAAATCTAAGAACCTACAGCCCACCACCGCGGCGGTCAAAACACAGAGAAGGGCCTAAACCCTTTGCAACTCCACCATCGCGGTGGTGAAACAACAGAAACTCTCTGCTTCCACCACTGCATCCATCGCCGCAGCGGTGACACTACCGATATGCCCACCACCGCGGCGGTCACTCTGTATAGATTTTAGATATTTGTTTAGATATTTTGAGCCCTATTTTCTTCATCCTCTCCTCTATTTTAGCCAGAAGAGAGACTTCTTAGGATTAGAATAGATTAGAGAGAGGTTTTGAGGAGTGCTCAACAATTCCGAAGGAGAAGAACACAACACAAAGACGAAGAAACGATCGTTGAACGGTTTTAGCTGCAAATCTTTGGACAATGGCTAGTTTATCTTGTTTCTTTCTTTATATTCTTAACTTCGGTAGTTTGTTGAACATGTTTAGATCGTTTCTTGTTGTATAAATGGTTATGGTCATTAGCTAAATGGATTTTATCTAGGGATTAATAATATTTATGAAAATGTGATTTATTTGATATCGGTGTTTCGTTAATGGTTGTTCTTCGTTATTTGATTGTGTTTACCATTATTCTATATTTATATGCTTGTTTATATATATTGAGAATATGGGGTTTGATACTCGGGAGAGGTAACCCCAAATTTGGACAAGGGTTAAACACAACGCGATGATCTAATAACCCGGGAAGGAGTTAGAAAGTGTGCAATCAATGACTTTAGGGTAAGACTCATGTGACTATGTGTTAGAAAAAATACTAGAAGGGGACTTCAGAGTTAACACAAAGTCACATATTCATTCACTTGTCACTTGGGAGAGGGAGTGAATGAGTTTACAATATAAAGATTGTCAGATAAGTCAAACACTGTTAACGTAAGTAAAACGAGATCAAACACATTTAAGTAAATAAAGTTAATCCCTAGATAATCCATTCCCTTAAATATCTCAATATAGTAATATAGTATAATTAGATAAATTAGTATTTTAGTTTAATATTTATTAATTATAAACCATTTTTTATCGTATAAATAAAGTTAGGTTATGATAATTACGGTACTCGACAATAATATCAACCATCACCGTGTCAAGCCGATGACCTTAAATTAGGCGCTTCTTGGGAGGAACCCAAGGAAAAATTAAATTAAATTCATCACCGCCGACTTGATTTAGAGGCAAGATTCTCTCGCCTCCCAGGTACGTGTTCTAAACCCTTATCTTCAATATCATGCTTTATGCTTTCATTGGGATCGCTGATGGGTTGTTGTGGATATTAACCGTTTAAGTACGGTTGTAATGTGTAGTATTTTAGTATGTTTAATTGTGTTGTTTACTTTATTGTGTGCATGCTTGTTTAGGGTAGAATGTGTTTATGTTTGATGTTGTTGTTGCATGCTGAGTTTTGCGTTCATCTGAGCCATTACCTGATGATGATATTACCCCCTGGTTGTTTTCGAGATGAAGGGTAATACTCATTCATGTGTGTTCTATGTGCTTGACAATGCGTTTTAGTTAAAGTTATTGTGGATCCTAATTTGCACGAGCACATAGACTCAATATATAGTTATTCAATTGATTTGAGGACAATTATTGATTAGCCAAACTCATAAAAATTTAAGGATTCTAGAACTTGATTGAGAGGAAGCTTGAGGTGAAATCCTAGGCGAGGTAGTTCAGGAGATATGATTTAGGCATTTATTTTGATCGCTTGAGCCTTTGAAGCTTACTTTGCTATATGTTTATCTTTCGTTACCCTGTCGAAGCCTAAATGCTGTTTCAATTCTGAACACATAACAAATACTCAATTCTAAACACATAGCAAATACCCTAGCTAATTGAACTTTTTCCAAACCTATATAGCTAAACCGAAGGCACAATCTAAGTGAATCAAGTTAGCATTCGTGTATGCTACTTGAAGTGAGCGGTTGGGTTTAGGGCGAACTTCTTATTGGTTCGGTATTTGAATACTCACTTGTCATTTTTTTTTAATTCGTTTTAACCACACCCATGAAATTGTAAAAATCGAATAAATTTGGGGGTGTGGTCCATTAAAAAAAAAAAATCGTATGTAAATATAGTTAAATTTCTGTTTTTTTTTTGACAAGTTAGTACGTTGGTCTAAAATGTATATTCAAGGTTGTTTCCAATTTATCTATGGGGGTTCGAGTGTGAGTGTGCTAAGTGGTGTGCCTTGGGTATCGTTAAGTTAACAAAGTTAACCCGTTTTCTATTCCTGATATACTCTTGGCCATGTTCTAAACCGAACCAAGACCTTCTGATCTTTATGAACTTCCAAGCCTACATTAGTGGAGAGTGGAAACCCAATCAGGTGTATGGATATCCTAATCCTTTATGATATAAGTCGTGAGTTTCGTTGGTGGATAATTCAATTCAATTGTTGGATAGTTGTATCATTGAGTCTCACACACACACATTGAAAGGATCTAGAATGGCATTTACCATTATTGAATGTCGAAATTCTAGAACACCACATGGTGCGTTTTACCACCTGAACTCGATATGATCGGGGGTTGTTGATGGAAAATGACTTGGTTGATAGAAGAATTCAAAACTCGCATATCGTTATGTTTAAATTGTTTGTGTTTAGGTTGTTCATGTTATTTAATTTAGTTTTGTTTTTCATTTTAGTGTGAGTGTTTTGCTCGAGAACTAGCAAAATTCTAAGTTTGGTATTAAGTATCCTTGGAAAACCGTTGGATCTTTCTTCTATCACCTAGAGGAACAAAAAGTTTTTGTTGCTAGAAATGCAGAATTCTTAGAGGAACAGTATCCCCAAGAATCCATCACTAACTAAAAGATAGACTTGGTGAAGGTGTTAGACACCAAGCAAGCCGAACAAAGTAGAAATATGAAATTGACAATGGTAAATGCATCTAGTACACAAATTCCTCGTATGTCTGGAAGAATCACTGCTTTTCCTGATAGATATTTGGGATATCCTAGACAAAAGGACAACGATGAGCATTAATAGTGGGAGATAATGATCCCTCTAACCATGCACATGCGATGTTGGACATTGACAACGAGAAGTGACAAATAGCAATGAAATCTAAAATAGACTCCATGTACATTAGCTGAGTTTGGACCCTTGTGGATCCACCTGATGGAATAGTTCCTATTGGGTGCAAATGGATCTTCAAAAGGAAACTAGACTCAGATGGAAAAAGTGGATGTGTTTAAGGCCAGAGTGGTGACGAAATACTATACTTGGTGTTAATGAGTTGACTATGAGAATATATTTTCATCAATTGCTATGTTAAAGTCCATTAGGATTTTATTAGCTATCGCTGCATACTACGATTACAAAATTTGGAAGATGAATGTAAAGATAACTTTGCTCAATAGAAAAACAGAGGAAGAGATAACATGCATCATCCAAAGGGCTTCATAGCCATAAACGAAAGTTAGAAGGTGTGCAAGTTGCAAATGTTCATTTATGGCTTAAGCAAACTTGTAGAAATTGGAACATCCATTTTGATGAATCAATCAAATCATTTGATTACCTCCAAAACATGTATGATCTATGCGTGTACAAGAAAATTGATTGGAAGGTCATTTGTTTCTTGGTTTTATACGTCGACAATATTCTACTGAATGAAAATGATGTAGGGATGCTGTCAACTATAAAAGTATGACTTTTGTCAAACTTTCTCAATGAAAGATTTGGGAGAAATATCCTATGTACTAGATATAAAGGTTTATAGAGATAGATCTAAAGGGATGTTGGGTTTATCCTAATTTGGGTACATAGATAAAGTGTTGAAGCGATTCAGCATAGCGAATTCCAAGAAATGCTATCTACCAATCCCGCATGGAATTTATCTCTCTAAGAAGATGAACGCTTGTTCCTCTTAAGAGAATATTGCGATGAGAAAGATTCCATATGCCTTGGTAATTGAAAGCCTTATGTATGCAATGCCATGTACCAGACTCGATATTAGTTGTTGAATTGACCCGAAGATATCAGGCGAATCCAGGTTTAGAAGAAGAGAAGGATGTGAAATCTATCCTTAAGTACTCAGGAAGGACTAATGATTAATTTTTGGTCTATAGAGAAGGAGAACCAAGGGTTAACGATTATACTGTAGTTGGAAGAGTTGTAAGCAAACTAAAACTGCAGATTCCACTATTGAGGCCAAGTACATTGCCGCTTCTGACGTGCCTAAGGAAGGTGTATAATTAAGAAGTTAGTCACTGAACTTGAAAATGTTCCAACCATTGAGTCACCGATACATCTATATTGTGACAACAATGGTGCTATAGCTCAAGTAAGAGAACCCAAATCTCATCAGAGATCCAAACACATAGAGTAACGCTTCTACTTGATTCTCAAAATCATCGGAAGGAATGATATCGACATTAAGAGAGTAGAAACAGTGGATAACGTCGCAATCCACTCATGAAGGCTATATCTTTACAATAGTTAGATTAACATCTTGAAAAGATATGTATTAGATTCCGTACCGATTAGCTATAGTGCTAGTGGGAGATTGTTGAATGTAAACTCTATAGTCCATCTTGTAATCTTACATTTATGATTTCTATTTGTAAAATACTTAAATTTCAAGTATTAATAAAAGGTATTTTTGATATTATTCTTTAACAAAATAAATAAATGCCCCTTAGCCTAGCCTCCCTGGTTTTGTGTGCAAAATTTGTGGAATATTTGTTGAGAGAACTTAACTATACAATTCTAAATCTTTCTTCAAAAGTTCTCCCCTTGTATCAAACAATATGCTTTCAGATTTTCAAAGAGTTCTAAAATTAAATCTAGATTGTTTTGAAAATCAACACCATTGTACACCGATAAGTGATCATATCTTCAAGTTGCGTTTAATCACCAACTTGCGAGTAGAGCTAAGATCTTTTGAGGTCTCTGAAGCACCAATTTCCTTGAAATGTGTAAATGTTTCAGGGTTTAGATCAAGATGATCCGTAGGCTTTCAAAAACCATCAAGGATGGAAATCGAGCCAAGAAACTTTCGTTGATTGAAGAAAATCAAGCTCGGGTACACGAAGGGAGTAGCGTAGGACATAAGAAAGTTCAAGGGGAGCAATTAGCAACTTTAAGTCTAGAATTGTTAACATTGGATTGCGTATTTCTCCATATATCTTACTTTTTAGTGGATTGACTTATATCACATAGTAACACCGTGATTTTTGACCTTTTAGTTCTTTTCACGTGAAATTTAAGTGCAAGCATTACGCTTTCGTATCTATTGTAATAATTATTTAAATGTTAACATGCTTAATCCAAACTTAAGATTAAATTGGAGATCAAAATTGATTGTATAAAGGGTTGAAAAAAATATTTACCAAAACAACCCCCTAGGTTAATTGGAATTAAAATGAATTTTTCATTATGTTTTCTCATATCTTTTCCGGTGTATGCAACACAAGATTGCAGTTGGCAAGAGGAGATGCTCATTCCCATTGTCAACCAAAGTTCGACTTTTTTCGAAAACACTTCAGAAATTAAATATTAAATTTAATCCTAAATGTATCTGGTCGATGTGAATGAGTGCACTTTTAAGATCGTTTGGTGAGATAATTAGTTAAGATACGTATAAATTAGTCCTAATTAGTCTTGACCTTACTGTAAAATCGAAAAAAATAAATAAAAAATGACATCTATATGAACATTTATGAGGTAGTTATTATGAACCACGAAGCTAATCCTCGGCTTCGCATAGTTAGATGGTTGTACATCATTTGCAACTGATTCCCCCCCCCCCCCGTAATTGTGGATGTGCGAAGCACGAGTCCGACTAGCCATGTCCTCCTCTGCGCTGCCCCTCTCTTTCTTTACCAAGAACTCTTCCACCAACGGTCACGGTCCTACTCACCATACGTTGATGCAACCGAAGTTACCTGATCAGATTCAACAATGGAGTTGCGAGGAAGATGCCAATTCCAGCACCTTTCCCAAAATCAGAACAATTCGTTACCGCCTAAGCCATCTATGCAGAGAAGGGCAGCCCCACGTAGCTCGCCAACTGTTCGATTCTATTCCTCGTCCGACAACCGTTCTCTGGAATACGATGATTATTGGGTTAATCTGTAACAACATGCCTTATGAAGCCCTTTTGTTGTACAGTCGCATGAAATCTTCTGTTTCTAGTTTCAAAACTGATCCTTACACTTTCTCTTCCACTCTCAAGGCTTGCGCGGAAACGAAGCAGCTCCGCATAGGTAAAGCTGTGCATTGCCACATTCTGCGTTCAAATGTTTATCCTAGTAGGATTGTTTCCAATTCACTGTTAAACATGTATGCTACTTGCTTGTGCTCAAATGACAATGAATTTGCTTTATGTTCATTGGCCTATACCAGATATGATTTAGTACGCCGAGTGTTCGATTCAATGCGTAAACGTAATGTGGTTGCTTGGAATATTATGATTTCTTGGTACGTGAAAACTAAAAGGTTTGTTGAAGGGGTTGGCTGTTTTACAATGATGCTGAAAATGGGAATTAGGCCGACTGCTGTAAGTTTCGTCAATGTCTTCTCTGCTGTTTCGGCCTTAAGGGACGCTAATATTGCTAATGTTTTTTATGGATTGCTTGTTAAGTTTGGTAATACGTATGTTGAAGATATGTTTGCTGTGAGTTCTGCAATTATCATGTATGCGGAGCTTGATTGCCTTGATTTGGCTAGGAAGGTTTTTGACCATTGTTTGGAGAAAAATGTGGAGGTGTGGAACACTATGATAAGTGCGTACATTCAGAACAATCGTCCATTAGAAGCACTTGATCTCTTCCTTAAAGCTGTTGAACTGAAAGATATCACTGGTCTGGATCACGTGACGTTTTTGTCTGTTCTGTCTGCTGCATCACAACTTCAGTTACTTGACATTGCCCGACAAATTCATGCATACATAACTAAAAGCCCAGTGCCATTATTGCCCGTCATACTAAACGCAATTGTTGTCATGTATTCAAGATGCAATTCTGTGGAGACGTCTTTTGAAGTTTTCAATTGGATGGAAGAAAGAGATGTTGTTTCCTGGAACACCATGATTTCTGCTTTCGTGCAGAATGGGTTTGATGTTAAAGGATTGATGCTTGTATATGAGATGCAGAAGCATGGTTTTATTATTGATTCTGTCGCGGTTACTGCTCTACTTTCGGCTGCGTCAAATCTAAGAAACCGGGAAATTGGAAAGCAGACTCATGCTTATCTTCTTAGGCACGGTATTGAATTCGAGGGAATGGAAAGTTATCTAATAGACATGTATGCTAAATCTGGACTTATTAAAGCTGCAGAATCACTTTTTGAGAAAAACTGCACAAATCATATGGATCAAGCCACGTGGAATGCAATGATAGCTGGGAACACCCAAAATGGGCTACTTGGGCAGGCTTTCTCTGTTTTCAGACGGATGCTTAAGCAAAATGTGAAACCCAATTCCGTAACTGTAGCCTCGATTCTCCCCGCATGCTCTTTAGGTGGAAATGTGGTTTTAGGTAAGCAACTTCATGGGTTTTGCATTCGCAACTCCTTGGATGAAAATGTCTTTGTGGTATCTGCCTTTGTGGACATGTACTCAAAGTCGGGTGCAATCTCTTATGCCGAAACTGTTTTTGCGTTATCATCTGAGAAAAATTCGGTTACATACACCAACATGATATTAGGCTATGGTCAACATGGTTTGGGGGAGAAAGCTCTCGATTTATTTTATTCAATGAGCAGATGCGGTATTAAACCTGATGCCATTACGTTTACTGCAGTCCTTTCTGCGTGCAGTTACACAGGTTTGGTCGATGAAGGCCTTCACATATTTGAGTCCATGGAGAAAGAGCATAATATTCAACCATCAATTGAGCACTACTGTTGTGTTGCTGACTTGTTAGGAAGAGTTGGGAGGGTGGCGGAAGCCTACGAGTTTGTTAAGGAATTGCCTGAAAAGGGTAATATGTTAGGAATTTGGGGATCACTTCTTTCTGCTTGCAAAATTCATGGAGAACTGGAATTGGGTAAAATTGTTGCCAAGAAGTTGCTTACTTTAGAGGCGGATAATAGCAAGACAGGTTACCGTGTTCTGCTGTCAAATATATTTGCGGAAGAAGGAAGCTGGGAGAATGTTAATAGAGTCAGAGAAGCGATGCGGGAAAGGGGTTTGACAAAGGAGGTTGGCCGCAGCTGGATTGATATCACTGGTAACGCGAAGTATTTTTCATCTAGAGATCAAAAGCATGCTCAGCGTGATAAGATATATGAAATGTTAGAAGAATTGACCACCAACATGAGAAATGTAGGTTACAGGCCTTGTGTTGAAAGCTCAGATGGGGATTGCTTATTTGAATCCGAAGAATAAAAATTGATCTTTTACTTGCATGGTTCAAAGATAAACGATTTATTGGAACCTGTTGCTTCATGGCTTATCAAAAATGGAGAAACCAGGTACAGATTGATGGTCCAGTTTGATGTGTCAAAACCTTCCGCAATGAGGGTTTAGAGCATTTGATATGATAATCACAGATCGGATGTTGCCAAACCGTATGTCTTTGGAACCTTGGAGATATCTTTGACGCTTGCTCTGATTAATAATTGTAGAAAATCTAATGGGCTTACTCTCAAAAGTCGAAAGTCACCTCGAAAGAAGAGGATTACCCCTACACTTATGTATAGCTCAGGATCAGGTAAACACATGCGATGTGGGATTCAGCACGCCCCCTCACGCAGGGTGAATTTTGACAAATCACTTCGAACGGATATCGGGAGGCCAACATCAATGTTGGATTCAACATGCCCCCTCACGCATAGAGTGGACTTTGACAAACCATTGCAAACGGATATCGGGAGGCCCATCATTGATGTGGTATTCAACACACCCAACATCAAACAAAAGTCTGGCTCTGATACCAATATACCATGTAGAAACCCAACGAGTCTAACTCACTCTCAAAAGACGCCTTGTAAGATGAGGGGGCGTGTTGAATCCCACAGTGCTTGTGTTTCTTGATCCTGAGCTATATATAAAATCTAGAGCAATTCTCATCTTACAAGGCGTCTTTTGAGAGTGAGTTAGTCCCGTTGGATTTCTACTACAATTATTTTGAATGGCCATTGTCATTCATATGGAGCCCCCATTCTCTTGTCGTATATTTATTTCTGCTTCTGGTATTTGTGCCCTGTAGTGAGGTGTAAACCGAAGTTTTCCATGTTGTGGATCGTCTTCCAAAATGATTCACATGCTACATTACCAGCTCGGGCGATTGGAATCATGTGTCACATTGACCAAGAGATGCTTGCCAAAGGGCGAGATACATACACATTTCACAAAAAATCTCATGCTTATGAACGTAATCAGGTAATATTTCCTTTTTCAATATAATTGCTTCTCTTGTACTAAGCTTTTGGAAATGCTACTAAATGTATACTGCATTCATTATTTGTCAGTTTGTTAAATTTATATCGCATCTGGATTATTTGAGAGCTTCCAAACTAAAAGAGTTACTTCACTTAGTATCATATGATTTTACGTTGAAACATCCTAACATGGTATCAGAGTCAAAATTATGAGTCTCTCATTCCTTCGTAATCAAATCATACGTGTAAGTCGAGGATTGTACATTTTTTATCATTCCCTTGTGGTCAATCATCCGTGCAAATCAGAGGTTGCACTTAAAAGTGTGTGTTAGATTGATGTCTCCACATCAATTATTTAAGAGTTCCCAAACCACTATATTAATCAAAGCAGCTACTCTTTGGAACAACGATCATTGTAGAAATTATAAAAAGACTTCTTTTGCATTCTTGTCCAGTAAAGTATAAAAATGATGATTAAATGTTTAAACATGGTGCAAATTTCATACCTCCCCTGAGATTTGTCCGTATTACACTTAGACCCCTTGTTTGTCAAATTACAATGACCTCCCCTGCCAATAATTTATGGTAAATAATTTGTAATGAAACAGGCAACCCCCCCTTCTCTCCCTCCCTCTCTCTGCCTCCCTCCCACTCAGAGATTGTTGCGGTGATGATGGTGGTGAGCTGGGTTGGTGCTAGCAAGATGGGTTGGGTGTCTTCTCAGAGAGAGAGAGAGAGAGGGGAAGAGGGAGATGATAGTTCATAGAACAAAGAAAAATGGAAAGAGTTTTTTTAAAAAAACAGAGAGAGAAAGAATGGAATATAACATAAAAATTCATATTTTTATACGAACAATATACAACCACAGAGTCGATTGTAGAATTGGATGTTGTTCTATAAATTTGGATGATATCAATAATTTTTAATATCTTTATGCGTGGCAAGTGATACGAATACTCAGGACAAAGGGTAGGCAAGTGTAATTTGACAAACAAGAGGAGATGTGACTGTAATATGGTCAAACCTCAGGGGAGGTAAGGGGAATTTATGCTTATATATTTTTTTAATTGTTTCGGATGGATTCTAGGAAAGAAGAGGGGAAGAGAGGGGAGGACTATCTCTCGGTTTTTGTGCACTTCGTTTTCGGGAATTTTCATAAGGGGTTGCCGTGCTAGTTTTCAAATGGCAGGGGTGCATAAATTCCTTGCACTGGTTAAATAGGTAATATATACGTCAAAAGTACAGACATTTCTATAAGCTCCCAGCGTTTGAACCTTTTAGATTTGTCGAACCCTTGCCCTCAATTCATGCCATTAAGGTCAGAAAATTATTGGATCACGTCGTTGGTCAGTTTTTTCCAAAGTAGGTGATGACGGGTTTCGGTGTTTAATGAACAGGAATATATGGCGCTGATGGCTGCGGTTTTGCAACTAGATGGTTTTGGGCTTCTCTCAATCCTAAAAGTTAGTTCAAGAGTTGAGGTTTTTCCGCACACTTATAACTTGATTACCAGTTCTTTCCACATCCGATGTGAGATAAACCCAACAATCTTCCTCTCACACATCGAAGGATTGTGAGGGACAACGCACGTCGGGGAGATTGTGAGGGGTAACAGTTATTGTGAGTGAGCTTGATGGAATGCAACTCAAACCTTATTTTTAGAGGGGGGTTGCTCTTCTCTATTTGTAAGGATTCCACTCTTAATTATGATAATAAATGAGATGTTAAAGTATTCCAAATATATAAAGGAATGTTTCCTTTTGTATAAGTGGAATTATGTCATTACTTTAATTATTTTAGTATTTATGTTATTTTTTTATTTTATATTGTATTTCCTTCTGTAATTCACCTCTACCCTTGTATAAATAATAGAGGTTATTATTAATAAAAATACACAAGCCATTCTATTATTCTCTATATGGTATCAAGAGCCTAGATCCAAATCCTAGCCACCCATAAAGAGAGAAAGTTTACAGCTGCCGTCGGTCTTCGTGGCCTCAAGCTACGAATGCCGACGGCGGCCGCGATGAAACAACAACCACGTCCCCACCTTTCTCTTCCGCATCATCAATTTGTGTCTTTTTGTTCTCCAGTAAATCCAAAGACTTTCGAAGGTCAAGCTTCATACTGTTTATATCCTCTTTTTTCTTTCTGCAGAAGTGTTTTCTTTAACTCCATCTTTCTTTCAGCAGCAATGACGTTCTTCTTTCTCTCAAGTGAATACAACCTTTCTTTCAATTCATTCTCCTTGTCTGCCAAAGCGCTCTCTCTCCCCACTTCACCACTCTCTCTTTTCTCCATTACTCTCAACCCCCACTCATAACCTCAATGGACAACAATCTCCCACTCCCTTAACCTACCCATATTCTAATATCATTTCTCCCGCACTCTCTCTCCCCATGTCTGCTCTCGATCTCTCCCTTTCGATTTCCTCATAGGCAGGCATCACGACAAACGCAGTCTGCACCTCACCATTCCCCTTCTCGATTCCTCTCAGTCATACGACAGCTCCACCACCGAGATCCGCCTCAACGGATGTCAAACCTCCGCGTGTCCAGCCCGATTTGTTGCCGACGAACTGTCGGGAATGAAATACCCATAGTCGAATCTCTCAATTGATCAAGCTCTTCCCTCTTCTCTCTTCTTCCTCCTCCTCCCATAAATTTTTATCTCCCAATCTCCTGTTACTCTGTTCTTCTATATCTACCCTTCCCACGTCTCCAATGGCATCTCTCAATTCGCAAACCCCACAAAAAAAAAAAAATCATCTTTTTCCAACCTCTCTTTCTCTAGAGCCTCGTTACGAAATTCATGCAGAAAATCTCGCGCTCAAGTTCCCTACTTTATCTACCCACTTTGATTTCCTAACCTAGGAGTCCTTCGATAGAGATTCAATCTCTCTCTCTCTTACGCACGCACACACGATATATCTATCAGTATTTCTTAGATCTCTTCAATATTTGTGGTTCACTGTATTTGTGGTCCATCTCTCTTCCTCTCTCCTAAATCAAAAATTCGTCTTCTTAAGAATTTCAACCATGGCGATTTATACATCGCAGATAAACCCATCCAACTACAGCGCGCCTATGACCCACAAGGTGCAGCAGTTGAGGGGCCTCTGCAAGTCAGGGGTTCGTGCCTGTAGCAAAATACTTGTTTGGAGAGACAACTATTGATTGTTACGCACTACAGCGCATTGCCGCTCGCTCCAACGAGCCTCCCAGCAACCAAACGCTGACGACACCAAGCCACAAGCCCGAGCTCATTTTCTTCTACTCAAGAACAAGATTGGAATCTCCTCCCGGATCTCTATCTTGCGGGGGCATGTTAGAGTATTCCAAATATACAAAATGAATGTTTCCTTTTGTATAAGTGGAATTATGTCATTACCTTAATTATTTTGGTATTTATGTTATTTTCTTATTTTATATTGTGTTTTCTTTTGTAATTCACCTCTCCCTTTGTATAAATAGTGGCTCCCTTTGTATAAATAGTGGAGGTTATTATTAATGAAAATACATAAGCCATTCTATTATTCTATACGAGAAAGTCCAAGTTAATCATCAGAGGAGATTTGAGGACTATAGAAGGCTATTGGTGCAGGAAGCAAAACCAAACCAGTGTATCCTCTGGTCACCTACAGCAGGACAAGGAGGGAAAGTGCAATAATTAAGAGATTAGGATGAATAATTTACCAACAAATACGTCTGGCGAATAATGACTTAGATGCTAAAATCCGACTGCCTCAACCGAGAATCTCAATTCACTAATTCAATAATCGATATTATGTCTACCAATCCTTCTATAGAGTTGCCTAAAACTATAGAATTAGAAACATCCAACTTTGTAAACTTGCAACTGCTTCCCAATATTTTATTGGTTTATTCAATATGAAATACATCATATTACTTGTTTAATATGGTTGATGTGGGCTAGTGCGGCTTTAAGATTGCCCTTTACAGTGATTAGTTGAGGTGCGTGTAAGTTAGCGTAGACACACCTTACCGTAAAAAAAAAAAAAACAAAAAAAAAACTTGCTCAATAATGGACTTCTCATATGTCATTGAAAGCCTTTTCAATCAAAAGTATCTTTTTAGATGTTTTCCTTGACATGAGGGGGCTTCATGTCCTTCAAATGATTCAATTCTTTTTTGGGTTCAGGATATTAACAGAGTGGAATATTAGTTCCCAAAAAGACATCCTTATGGCATCGGTTGCCCATGGGTGACCACGGTTTCATCGACGTTGTTGCTGATCTATTTGAGATAAGACCCAAAGTAGCGTCCCCTTAGCATCAGAGGCTTTGAAACACCCTCGGCTACCCTATTGTTAGACCCTAACAATGCTGGAGAACCAAACAGCACCGACTTGGTGCGATTTGCTACCAGACATGGTGCATGCGGCACGGATGGGTTCGTTGGCAAAAAAGGCACTAGCTTGGTGTTTATCGGTGGGCAGCAGCGTTGTGGCACAACACCAGTGGGTGTTTGGCAGTGTGGAAGACCTCGGTGCGGGACCGAGGCAAAATGGTGCAACGTAGGTGCAACGCTATGTTGTAAACGGTGTCATGGACAAGGCAACATGCGTTGGAGGAGCGGGGAGGCGTTGGACCAAGCTGTTGGGCAGGCGTTGGCAAAATGGTGCGCTATTGGGCAACGTGGACGCATGTTGGCGGCATTGGCAAAGGTTGTTGATAATGGGGTTTTCGTGGGGAGTCACGGGGCAAAAGAGAGACCTCAGTGCGGTACCGAGGCAAAATGGTGCAACGAAGGCGCAGCGATACGTGGTAAACAGTGTCATGTGTGCGGCTTGGCGGACTGTTGGGAACGACGATGCATTTTGGTGCGAAAAATGCATACGGCGTTGGGACGTCGTTGGGCAGAACGATGTAACAAAACAGAACGTAGGCGCAACGCTACGTTTTGGGCTGAGTCATGTAGATGCATGACGCACCGTTGGGCGACGGTGCATTCTGGTGCGGAAATAGCACACGGAACGTTGGCAGTCGTTGGGCGCAACAACGCATTCCGGCCATGCAGCGGCGTGGAAAAACGTTGGGGAACGTTGGCAGATTATGGGAAGAGATGGCAACGGACAGACGTTGTGACGGTGCAAAAACGCTGGAAGAATGCTGAGCTTGTGAGCTGATGGACTAGTGGTTTCCAGACATGTGCAGGGCATGTGTGAGCAGTTCTAGGCAGTTCTTGGGCGGTTTTGGTTGGTTTTCTAACAGGAAAACCAACTCCTGTGGTGCTGACATGTGTCGGGACAGGTGTCGGTAGTCTGCCTATGCAGTTGGGGCTGTCAACTACCGTCTTCTCCTATAAATACTGTTGTTTTGGTCTGTTTTTGGAGGCTGAATGTATTCTTGCGGATTTTACAGACTAAGTGTTGTAATTGGTTTCTTGTAATTTGAGTTTATTAATACAAGGTTGGGTTTTCTCGTAATACGTGTGTGTACCGTTGCGTGGGTGCGTTTCCGGTTGTGTTTCGGTGTATTCCCGTTGTATTTTGTTACAGGAACGTGTGTGTTTACAATCTGTCGATGTAATTTTGTTGGGAGGCAGTACATTCACAGAGGCTGCTAGTTGTCGGTGCAATTAGGCAATCACTCGGTTGCAAATTTTGCGTTGAAAATTTTGACCCTGTGACACCTATCCTTATGAGCCTATATTATCTTGAACCATTTAAAGGTAGATTTGGCAATATGCAAGTACTCAAGGTAGAGAGACGATACGTTTCAGTTGCCAATTAGATTTGGTTATCTATTGAAACTTGTAGTAATCCAATGGGCACAAGTGTATATTCAACACGTCCCCTCATGCGCAGGGTGCACTTTGATAAACCATTGCGAATGGATATCGGGGATGGGATTCAACATGCCCCCTTCACGTGCAGGGTGGACTCTGA
The DNA here is from genome assembly GCA_016647705.1 of Eucommia ulmoides. Lineage (NCBI taxonomy): Eukaryota > Viridiplantae > Streptophyta > Magnoliopsida > Garryales > Eucommiaceae > Eucommia > Eucommia ulmoides. Next base: position 22,238,515 of record CM028334.1, read on the forward strand.
CAAACCTTTGTGAATGGATATCGGGAGGCCATAATTGATGTGAGATTTAATATGCTAAACATCGAACAAAAACCTGACTCTAATACCATGTAGTAATCCAATGGGCCTAACTCACTCTCAAAAGACGTTTTGTAATAGGAGGATTGCCCTCGGCTTTATACATAGTTCAGGATTAGGTAACACAAGCGATGTGAGATTCGACAAAACTATATATTCAATAGGTTCATAATTCTCATATGCCTGCACATTTGGAAAGCGTGTAATTTGCGGGCAATATCAATCTTTCCGTCAGTCCACTGAGTGAGTTGAGGTTTGAATCTATTGCAAGCAAGAATGTAATCTTCTTTCACGTTGTGTTATTTTAGGGGTTTTTTTGTTTCTTTTCTGTTTGGACGCGGGGGAGAAAGGCAGGGGGTGGTGGGTCAACGTTTGGTGGATTGGATCTCAAAGTCTTGGTTGTACATGATGTGGTATTTAGGGATGACAATTCAACCCAAACTGAACCGATGAGTAACCAAATTAAATCGAACAATTCAATTTTAAAATCGATTAAATGATTTTAGTATTGGTTTTGGTTTTGGAATTGAAAACCGAAGCGGTTTTGGTTTCGAGATAGTAACCGTGAAACCGAACTGCGTAATTGATATTTTAGATATATTTTTATTACATATATTACTTTCACATTTTTATTTATTTACATTTTGACACCTAATATATATATATATATATATATATATATATATATATATATATATATATATATGTTTGTGTGTATGCGTGCGTTCACGCGTGTGTTATAGGGTTAATTAGGTTAATTTTAGTGTTTTCATAATTTCTTCTGGTATTTTAGTTTTGTTTTTATTTATATATAAAAAACAACGGTTTGCGATTTCGTAATTTCGGTTTTATATAAAATAAAAAAAAACTATTACAGTTTCACGGTTTTAGTTTTGCATAAAATTAAACAATTCGGTTTTAAAATTGTTTTCTAATAAATTAATGGTTTTAATTTTGGTTTTGGATTTGATATTTGCCTAACGGTTTTTGTTTTGATTTCAAGTGAAACCAGTCCAAAACCAAACGGTTGACATCCTTATTGGTAATTCTTTAGCTTAGCAAAAGTTATATGGTTGCTTAACGAGTATTTATTTGTTTCAGAATCATTTGATGCTTTGTATAAGCATGAAGCCAAGCTCGTCGGCCTTGCTTAAGAAACTTCAAGGGGCGTCTTTCCTGGTTAGTATTGGAGCCTGACCTAATGAAGTTTTCTTTGAATGTCCTGTGAAGAAAGAAGGTTGGAAACATGGGGGCCCATCCCACGAAAATCCCAAAGGGCTTGGAATAGAAAAGTGTGTTTGGGATTTACTTAAATGCGGTATTGGACCAGATCGCTTATTTTTTAGATATCTTGCCTGAATTGCTTGATTGAACTTTTTTGCCATTCTTGACTTGTATACTGCCATTTGCCATGATGCTTCGTCCCTTATCTCTTCCAATAAATCTAAATTCTCTTCGATCTTTCACTCCTCGTCATCTGAACTGAGGTGTTTAACTCTACAACCTGGTAACTCAATTTCCACGGGAACCAATGTCTTGGATCCATATATTAGAGAGAAAGGTATTTGCCAATAGGAACTCATTGAGTTGTCAAGTTCTTCTAGTCATTTCCCCGTTGCATTATTCAATCTTTTTTTTTATTGATGTTCGCCACTTTAACCTGGCCATTTGCTTGAGAATGTGCTGGACTGCTTGTTCAATAATCTATATTTAACTCTTTGCACAATTTGGATCCTTCCCACCAATGAAAGGCGTTCCATTGTCCAAAATTAGTACTGCCGGAACACCGAACCTATAAATTATATTATTCCAAAGATTTTTTTACATCATTTTCTCCAATTGTAGTGGGCCCATCTGTTTCTACCCACTTTGTGAAGTAATCGATTAATACTAACACAAAACATTTGGTTCTGGAGTGAAAGGTCCCAACACATCAATTCCATATTTTGCAAAAGGCCATGAGCAACAAATTGGAGTTTGTAGTTGACCCGGAATGTGAATGTCCTTAGCAAAATCTCTGGTGTGCATCACATCACTCAACAAATTCATTTGCATCTTTCTTTATAGTAGGCCAATAGTATCCAATTGTCAGAGCCTTACGTGCCAACGTTTTGCTTCTCGAATGATGTTTACAAACTCTTTCATGGATCTCTTGAAGGACGTAGGCCACCTCCCTTGATATCAAGCATAATAATAACGGTTGAGAAAAAAGATCTTCGGTAGTCTCTGTTCAATCATCAGATATTTTGCAACCTTGTACACGATCTTACTTACTAGATCTTTGTTATTTTGAAGCGTTCTGTCCTTAAAGAAGTTGACAGAAGGTTTTCGACAATCGTCAACCTCTCCAATTTGCCCTACCTCAACACATAGATTAGTTAAAACAACAATAGAAGGAAATTCTAAAAAAGGTACCAGATCAGAAATGCAATCAACCCCTCTTGATGAGGCTAATACCGCCAAAGCTTATGCTCTAGCATTGTCTGCTCTGGGAGCTGTTTGAAAAGAAAAATCTTAAAATACTGTCTGATGTTGACATTCTTTGCCCTTGGGCATGAGCTAAATTTAGCCCAATTATAACAACTTCGTATTCGACTTCATTATTTAAATTCTTGAATTTGAACTGAATGCTTGCTCCATTTCATCTCTTTCCAGACATATAAAGAAAATAAACAATTCCACTAAAATTATATATTAAAAAAACTCATATATCATCATCTACATATTCAAAAATGAAACGTTCGTAAAAAAAATTCAAGCAGCCAAAGTGGAAAATTACTTATATAAATCCGCATAATAATTATGTAGAAATCCAGTAAAAAAATCAATTGAAAATCCATTAAAAATTATAGAACTCCAAAACATAGGTTAAAAATAAAAGATTTCGGAAATTAAACCAACATCAAGCAAACATTTACCCTGTCACATTCTCATGAATAAATCAATTGAAATCCAAAATTGGAGAACCCAAATCCATTGAAATAATTGAGACCCCAAAAACCAGAAATAAAAAAAATAAAAAATCAAAATAATAAACAAGAACATAATTAAAAACAGTAAATAAATATTGAAAATAAAAAATCAGGTCATCAGTCTTCAACAGTGGTGGGGGCGCGAGAACAGATTTGAGTATGGTGGTAACAACAACAACGTGTTGTAGGCTAGATTTGGTTAGAGTTAGATCTACCCTATATCTTACCGGATTTGGCTTAGATCTGTTTGATATCTGCCTTCGAGATCTAATATGATAGATTTAGACATTGATTGACACCCAAACAGTGTTTACCCCTAGATGTCCAGTCAACTGCTGCGCCTCAATGCATTTCGAGTTAGGCGTCGATAAACACATTGAACTATCCATATGGCTGAGAGCCCTCATAGCCTAGGCACAACGTAACAAAATTATCAGGGGCGCACTTTACCATTGAACTAATAGCTTGTCGTGCAGGCCTCCCACTGGGGCGTAGTGAGTTTGTCGCACGCCAAAGCCCACAGAGTGGTGGATTGAGAAGATAGGAGTTATTATGGTAGATTATGAGTTGAAACGACAACTATGTTGTTTTCTGTATCTAAAAACAAATGATCATTTTAGAATCAGACTCTCTAGTTCTGGTGGGATCCGTTAGGGTTGTTTGGATGAAATAATGACTCTGGATGTCAAAAAAAAAAAAAAAAAGAGAAGAAGAAGATTTTACGATTTGTCAAAATAAAGGGAAAGGGTAGTTTGAAATGTAAGCAAACTGTTTTGATTTTTTAATTATAATTCATTCATTTTTTGAATATTTTTTTGGATTACGACAAAAAATGCGGTGAAAATAGAACACGACAACTGCGAATGAAGAGGAAGAAGCGAACACGATGAGTGCAAAGGAAGCACTCAATGGAAGTAGAAGAAAAACAGAGGTGGTAGTGGTGGCAAGGGCCACGACAACGCGCGACAATGACGAATAGAGTGACGGTGAGGCTTATTCATTGTAGTAGAGAGTGTGAGAGAAAAGAGCGATTCTAAAATTGAAATTGAAAATATGAAATTGGGTATTATTGAGTTTTTTTTTTTTTAATTAGGAGTGATTTGGTCATTAATTTTTTTAATTATTTTTTCTTTTAAAAATTACTATTTATTTTTATTTTAAAATATTAAAAAATAAAACGGTGAAAACTTTCCTTTATGAGCATTAGACAGAATCTTGAACAAAATGGTCTCTCCATTTTTTTTTTGTTTTACGGACTAATTATCTCACCGAGTAATCTTAAGGACGCACTCCTCCAATATTAGTCTGGTACATTCAAGATTAAATTCAAAATTTAATTATCGAAGTGCTCCCAAGAAAGTCGAACTCTAATTAACAAGAAAATAGAGATTTCATTCGAATAACCGGACTACCACCACCTTGGGTGAACAAACTGGCCTATCAACTAAAAGAAAATATCAGAGTTTTGAGAAGAAATCTGCTAAGGCTGTGATGATGTATACACACCAGAAGAGCAAAAATGCGAAGGGAATTGGACAACACATCTTGATTTACTGAAATTGCAAAGTTCACATACAAATTTCTTTTTTCAAAGAGAGAAAAATCTTGAAATAGTATTAAAAATTGTCTAAATGCTGTTATCACTAAAAAAAAAAAAAAAAGTAGCTCAGTTCTTCGTTGCGGGGTCTGAGAAGGGTCAAGCCATATGCATCTTTAGTCTTACCTTTGTATATAGGGAGTTATCTTTGTATATAGGGAGACTGTTTCCAATATTTAAACCCGAGACGTCCAGGTCACAATAGAACAACCTACCATTTTACCAAGGCTCACCTTTGTTATCACTCTCTAAATGCTGTTATCACTGTTTGTGTTATTATTGTTATTGGTGTGGTGATGGGCATTCCCAATCCTCCTATGCTTCAAATGCGAGAATTCCACTTGCGTTTTCATGAAAAATTGCATTCTCTGCAACTCCAACTCTTTCACAAACTTCATCCTCTGCTTCTCCATCTCCACCAACTGCTGCAGCTTCGAGCTCTCCGCTTGCTCGTAGGCCTCACCGAATTTCAGTATGGACCGAGTCAGTTCCCTCACCGAATTCTCCCAATTCTTCTCTCTTCCATCCCTTCCTTGATTCAACCCAGGCCGTTCTGCATTCGATTCCCTCTCAAATTTTGGCATCTTCCTCTGATATGTGTAGGTTTCGGGCGATAAACTATCGGACGTGTCCGGCAACGAGTCTGGATCCGACCTTGAAGAATCCGAATAGACAGGAACTCGTCTCCGCAACTGTTGCTTAGGTTTCTGCTGAAATTGATGAACTGATCTAACGCCTACCGGTATTCCCATGGGTACCTTGTGGTTCCCTGAAGGTAAAGCGGACGACGTGCCAGCACTGCTGGAGGCGATCTTGGCCGTTGGACCGATCAATTGATCAAGTCTGTCGAAGAAAGGCCACTTGCTAGGGCCACCATCGGAGGCGATCCTTGCCTTCTCGAGCTTATACTTCTTCTTGACCGTATCAATTCGATTTTTGCACTGGATGTCGGTTTTGGGCGTCTTCTTGTAGTCTTCTCGGCTACTGACTATATCAGCTACTTCTTTCCAGTGCTTCTGCTTCAGATTTCCTCTGCTCAGCTCCAGGTACCTTTCCCCCCAGGCATCGATTAGCACAGACGTGGCACCTTCGCTCCAGCAGTCCTCGCGGCCGCCACCTCCGCCACCGCTTCCCCCGCCGCCACCGCTGCCAGACGTTCTAGGCTGTTGTATAGGTAAAGCCAGAGTCAGGGTTTTTGGAGGGGGTGCGGCAGCGACGGTCACAGTAATCCTCCCGTTCGATGGCGGAGATCCAGACTCAGGCGATGGATGCGACTGAATTTCCTCGTCGTCTTCCATTATGGAGATGTTATCTTCCGCCGGAGAGGGTAAGAAACAACAAATCTAACGGCCGCCGGGAAGATCGTCTAATGTACTTGAAGAGAGAGAGAGTAAAGCGGGGGGGGGGGGGGGGGAGGGGGGGGCAAAAGAGAACTAGGGTTTGGGTTGACCGGCGGAATTTATTGACCGACGTATTGTTGACAAACGTTAACATTTTTGTTTGGTTTTAGATGGAATCTGTTGACGGAAATACTGAGAGAGGAGTCCGTCGACAGAATACACCGACGAGAAGTGAAGGGGGACACGTGGAACACGATCGGACAGCCCGGCTCACAAGTACGGAGGGATTGGTACCGGCAGATCCGTCACCGGAGGTAATGCTGTTATTAGACCCCACATCCTGCCGGCTTAGTTATTGTTTATGCTCCCTGGTTACGACCCACTAGTATCGACCCGGGGAAATTAATTTTTTATCGACCCGGGGAAATTAATTTTTTATCGCTAAGCTATGAGTGGGTGGGGGGGGGGGGGGGGGGGGATGTGTTTCTACTTTGACCTTAAAGTTTATCAAATATTTTTGGGGATAATTCATGATTTGTCCCATAGTAGATGAAATATGTTATTAGTTTTTTTAAAAAGATAAATTTTGATTTAGTTTTTTAAACTGATTTTTGGTTCCATGTTAATTCCGCATGTATTTACACATGGCGTATGGAGGACAAAAAAAGTTTGATGAGTAAATTCATATTACATTGTTATAACTAAAATTAGTTACAAGTTAATAATTACAAATTACATATAACTATATTATGTATATTTATGTTATATTAATTACATATACTTGTGTAAAAATGATAATTTCTTGGACTGTACATAATAAATAAGGAGGTTCTATTCTTGTGAGAACTGTAATTAATTTTGAAATATTTTATGACATATTTGTGTTTGCAGAAAAAATAGCTACTGATTGTAGTTCCCACAAAATAGAACCTCCGGGATTATGTGTAGCTTAAGAAATTTCCATTTTTGTTTACATTCCACAGTTATAAATATGTTGATTTTCCATAGTTGTTGGAGATTTTCTGATGCAAAAATAAGGACAAAAGGCTATTATATAAGCTGGAATGAACACAACAATGGGAAATAAAAATAGAAAAGGGCAGGAAAGTTGTTTTGACTTGAAAATACCAAAAAATCCCTACACTAACGGTTTTCCGTCAATTTAGACTAACAAATTTGCCAATTGGACCAAATTGAAAACCATTTTATAGATTAGGGACCAAATGTGTCAAACATGAAATATTAGGCGCCACTTAAACACCCACCCCAAATTTGAAGGGCCAAAAAGTTATTTTTCCATAAATGTATTATTTATTTTCATTCAAAGTTAATTGGCCTGACATGTGTTATAACAATCTTTATTATTTAAAGACATGGTGAAATTAACAATATCGCAAATGAAAATATAACAAATAAAATATTGAGAAATGAAAATTCTACCTACTTGTAGCATCTCAAACTAGGCCATATTAGTGAGAAGATGATCAACAAGATGGTTAAATAAGGGCTTTTGGCCCATATGAATTGGAACCATTACTAATTTGTGAATCTTGTCTCATAGAAAAAATGACCAAGTTAACCTATGTTGGATATTGTGAAAGGGTTGCTGATAATTGGGTTCGATACATACTAATGTGTGGGGGTTCATGAGCTCCTTATCTCTAGTTGAATATTTATACTTCAATACCATCACCGAATATCACTCTAGGTATGATTTTGTGTATCTTATCAGACGTAAGTCTGATTCCTCCGAAATGTTCAAAGAATTCAGAAATAAAGTAGAGAAACAAACTGGAAAGAGTATTAAGACACTTTAATCAAATCGAGGTGGTGAATAATTACCCGCGGAGTTTCTGGACATCTTAAATTTAATGGAACACTTTTCCAGTGGGCTCCTCCTACTACACCATAATTAAATGCTGTGTCAGAAATGAAAAATCAGTCTCTATTAGATATGATCAAATCGATGATAAATTGTACTGATTTTACCCATTTCATTTTTGAAGATATGTGTTAACGATTGCAGCTCACTTACTGAACAACATTCCAACTAAGTCTATGTTGATTACACCATATGAGATGTGGAATGGACAAAAGCCAAGTCTTAAGTATGTTTAGATTTGGAGTTGTCCAACTCATGTTAGAAGACTTGAGATAGACATGTTAGAATCTAGGACTCGCATTTGTAAGTTTGTGGGGGGTATCCTAGGAAACCGCTGGATACTTCTTTTATTACATAGAGTTATAAAAAATATTTGTTGCTAGAACTGTCGTATTCTTGGAGGAAGTGTTTCTCGAAGAATCTAGCAGCACTGGACAAAAGATAGACTTAGCGGACGTGTTAGACATCAAGTAAGCCGAGAAAACTATAAATATGCAGCTGACAACCCTAAATGCATTCGGTACACATATTCATTATAGACATGGTAGAACTACTTCTCATTCTGATAGATATTTGGATCTTAGATGGAAGGATAAATATGAGTTATTGCTAATGGGAGGTAACAACCTTACTAACTATGAGGAGGCGATATTGGCCATCGACAGTAAGAAGTGACTAACAACAAGGAAATTAGAAATGAAATTCATGTACACTAACTGAGTCTGGACAATTGCGGATCTACTTGAGGGAATCGTTGCCATTGGGTACAATGGATCTTATAGAGAAAACTAGAGTCGGATGGTAAAATGGACGTATTCAAGGCCAGACTGTTGGCAAAATGATATATTCAATGTCTATACATTTTTGCTCATCGCCATGTTAAAGTCCATCAGGATTTTATTGGCTATCACTGTATATCATGACTATGAAATCTGACATATAGATATAAGGACGACGTATTTCAATGTAAACATAGAAAATGAGATTTACATGTATCAACCAGAGGACTGTAATGGGGAAAGAGAGAAGGTATGCAAATTGCAAAAGTCTATTTATGGACTTAGGCAAGCTTCTAAAAGCTGAGACATCCATTTTGATGAGGCATTCATCATTTGGTTATCTTCAAAATATGGATTGATCCATGCATGTACAAGAAAATAGATGGAAATGTCGTTTTGTCTTGGTGTTATATGTCAGCAATATGTTACTGATTGGAAAGGATGTAGTGATGATATTAACTACAAAAGTATGATTTTCTCAAACATTCTCCATGAATGATTGGGAAAAAAACGTCTTATATATTGGTATAAAGGTCTATAGAGATAGATTTAAAATGATGTTGAGTTTATTTGAATTCGGGTACACAGACAAAGTATTGGAGTGATCCAGCATAGAGAATTCCAAGAAGGCTATCTACCAGACCTACATGGAATTACTCTTTCTAAGAAGATGAGTCCTTATTCTTCTGATAAGAAGATTGTGATGAGTAGGATTCCATATGTCTCAATAATTGGAAGTATCATGTACGCAATGCTATGTACCAGACTTGACATCAATTATGCTATTGGATGGACAAGAAAATATTAAGCGGATCCAGGTTTGGAATACTGGAAGTCTATAAATCTATCCTCAAGTACTTCAGAAGAACTAAGGATAAATTTCTGGTCTGCGGCAGGAAGGGAATTAAGGGCTGACGGTTATACTTGATTTTCAATCCGATATGGATGACCAAAAGTCATCTTAAGGATATTTTTTTTAGCCTGAATGGTGGGGCCGTTAGCTAGATGAGTTATAAGCAAACTACAACTGTAGATTCTTCTACTGAGGTCGAGTACATTGTTGCTTCCGATGCCGCTATGGAATGTGTGTGGATTAAGAAGTTCATTAGTGAACTTGAAGTTGTTTCAACCATTGAGTCACTAATACCTTTGTATTGTGACAACAATGATGCTTAAGAAAAGGAACCCGGGTCTCATGAGAAATCCAAACACATAGAGCGACGCTTCCACTTTATTTGCGAAATCATTGGGAGGAAAGGTGTTGATATTAAAAGAGTAGACACAACGAATAACGTAGAAAATTTACTCATTAAGGCTATGATTTTAAACATCTTGAAAATATGGGTATTAGTTATTGCATCAATTAACTGTAATGCTAATGGAAGATTATTGAATGTAGGCCTTATAGTCAATCTTGTAATCTTACATTTATGACTTCTATTTGTAAAATATTTCAATTTCAAGTATTAATAAAAATGTATTTTGATATTATTATTTTATTATATCCATATTGTTGTATACCATAAATATTGAGTTGACATGTCTTATCTTTTTAGTATGATTAAAAGTCAGAGACTACGGACATTTGCTAAATTATTATTCTTAATTATTCATTGTCGGTATCGGATTTTGAAAAATTGATTTTTAATGATTTAGAATAGCTTGTTTTCTCTTTTGATAACCGTGAGTCTTAAACCATTTGTATGAGATACTAAAACAACCATAAGGGGGGCTTATTAGTGTAGTGAGAGACTAAACGCGATCATAATTGATATCCAAAATGGTAGCTTTGCTCAATATCAGAATTGGATATTTGAAATATAATTGTATTTGTGATATTTTCACTTGAGATACTGTGTATTATTTTTATGAGTTGTTATACTTTGATAATACTAAATATTTAACTTTAGTTACGAGACTTAAAATATATTCATTGACTATAGTGAGACATACATATAAATATACAAATATACAAGATATGATATATCACCCTCAGAAATGAGAGACGTATCCCATGATATTCGATATAATATAATTCACCTTAACTTATGACCAGAGCATTGTGACGATTGAGGTGAGATTCCAATTGGTGTTACAAGAAATTATATTATTAATTATTGTACATATGATTGGACTAGGGGTTTTCGACTTTAACTATACTATATTAGTTATTTCGGGAACACAAGATAGAGATATCATATAATACGGAAATTATATGTGAGGAGGTACATGTGACTCACAGCTGAAAGAATGTCTTAGGGAAAACGTATTTTCTTCTAAAAGGGCAAAATTATAATTATTCAAATTTTAATTGATTAATTTATTAGGAACATAATTAATTAGTTAATAATTCACCATCCAATTTTTAGTATGAATCTAATGGGTCCTATACAATAAAAATGGAAATTAGAAAAGTTCTTGAAAAAGGAAGAGGGGCAGAGTGATTTATTAATATATGATTAGAGGGAAAATATTTGAGTGAGATTTGTGAGGGATAAAAATTAGAGGTAAAAATTTGTGAAATATTTGTGGGAGATTTGTTAGAGATAAAAATTAAGGTAAAAATATTATAATTTAATCCTGATCATTGTATCAAAATTAATTTAAGGGTAAAAAAATGTATCAAATGTAAAATATGTTCTAACTTATAGAATAAATATATATACCTTTTGATTCTTGCAAGTCAGTATTGTGGATTATTATCATTTATTATTATTTGATATGAGAAAACTCCCGCTCACAACTGACATAGCCGTTGAGTCTTAACGGGTTGGATCGGGTCGGTAATCCAACCCGAAATAAATAAACCCAATGAATTATTTGGGCTGAACCTGACGAGTCCATTTGGGTAAGGACTTTGGTAGTCTACTGTACCGGTTAAACAACCTCATGAAGAGGCCCATCAATAGACAATTTAAAGCCCACGATGTTCAGGACCAAGGATTGAATATGTCAGTCCATCGAGACCGCATCCCCTACGCATGAAGAACGTTATAACCTGTATACTGTAACGACCCATGGTTAATGGAATACGTTACAGAAGATCTCTCCCTAGATAACAGGAAAAGATCCTGGTTATTTTCCAGACCGTTAGGAGCAGATTATGTAACGGGCGACCTCACCAATGAAACAACAAAAGATAACTGAGCCCATATAAAGAGAATGTATCATTGTTTATTTCTGGGGATTCAATTTGTGTATTAGTCTTCTCCATTATCAGATTAATTTATTCTCACGCCGAAGGTTCTTTGACCGACACTACACCGGTGTCTCCTCTTGAACTAAACGGTTCTGCAGGTTCACAGAGAAAAACGAAGAGGTTTTTGGAACGTGAGAAGCTGTTTGAACGTGCTGGGAAATTATTATTATTATTATTATTATTATTATTATTATTATTATTATTATGTGCCTTGTTGACCATAGGTGATTAGAGAAGATTCATAATTTTCGTTTATTATTTATTAGTTCACTATTTATTGACATGAGGAATTAACGTTCTTTTATTTCCGAAATAACATTTTGGTTGTTAATTAATTTGTTTTAGATTTTATACTGGACAAAAGCAAATTTCAAATTTGTTAAAAGGAAATTTTATTATTTAGTCCTCCAAAGATATAGGAACTATAAAATAGATATCTAATTACTTCAATTACGTTTTCAGTCCCCATTTTTGTTTTAGAAAATAGTCTATATTCTTTGACCATCTTTTCCTTTAATTTACATAAAATGTCATTTTGTGAAATATAACATCATATGAACATTTGTATTTTTATTTTGTTATTTTTAAACATTTAATATATGTTAACGAGACTGATTGTGCTGTTGTGAACATTCACATTTTTATTTTGCTATTTTTAAACATTTAAAACATATTAACGAGGTTGATTGTGCTGTTGTGAACATTCACATTTTTATTTTGATATTTTTAAACATTTTATATATGTTAACGAGCTGATTGTGTAACTATGAATATTCACATTTTTTATTTTACTATTTTTAAACATTTAATACGTGTTAACGAGTTGACTGTAATGTTGTGAATGTTTATATTTTTGTTTTGTTATTTTTTAACATTTAATACATGTTAACGAGGCTGATTGTATTGCAGTGAATGTTCACAACGAATATTCAGCAAAAAACCCTAAGATAAAGAAAACGTTATGAATGTATACTTTTGCGATTGTTGTGAATGTTCATTCAATATTTCTCAACAAATAAAAAATATTGAAAAACCCTAAAATGAGTAAAAAACAATCCGGTCTGAATATTCACCAAACTACAATAGACATTCGCTAAGACACAAACCCGATATAGATATTCACAAAACAAAAGATCAAACAATTACAATCATAATCACAATCAATAAATAACAAAACTCTAGATCTAGAAAATTCAATAGGGCTAATTGTGTTGTTGTGAATGTTTCTAATGAATATTCACAAAAATAAACTAAGATAAAAAAACCGTCATGAATGTATACTTCTGTGACTGGTATGAATGTTCACTTAATATTTCCAAACAAATAAAAAACATTGAAAAAACCCCACCTTAGATTAACGGAAAACAAATAGATGTGAATATTCACCAAACCCAGTATGAATATTCACAAAAAAATAAAAGGGCAACAATCACAATCACAATCAATATACAATAAACTCCAGATTTCAAAAATTCTACGACAGTGGAAAATATCAAAAGGCAACAGTGAACAACGAACGGTAGTGGTGAACGATGAAGCAACGGCGAATGGTGGATTAGATTGGAAAATGGAAAGAGAAAGAAAGAGAACACAAATCACACGAACGACGACCACGACGGCCACAAACCACACAAACGGTGGATCTGGAATTTTCCAGATCTGAAAGGGAGAGAGAGCACGAACCACACAAATGACGGATGTGAACAAAGAGAGAGAACACGAATTACAGATCTAAAAAATGGAGAGGGAGAAAAAGAAAGAGAGAGAACACGAAACGCACAAATAACGACACGAACCACACAAACAGTGCATCTAGAATTTTCTCAGATTTGGATTGTTTCAGAGAGAGGGAGAGAGAGAACACGAATCATATGAACGATGAACACGACCGGCTTGGCTTTGACGTCGGCGGTGATGATGGTTGGCGCGACGGATGTGAATAGGGGCGACGACATATTTTGTTGACTTCGATTTCGGCGATGGTGATTATGGGAGTTGTTGCTGTAAAATGGAGAGAGAGAGAGAGAGAGGGGCAATTGAAAAATAAAGAGAAACATTAGGGTTTCTCCGTTATATACATAGGGGTATAAATGTCGATCCACCATTTTTTTTAAATGTCAAGGACTATATACTAACAATATTTTCAAAAAAAGACTAAATTACAAAATAACTGTTTAAAAGATTTTTTACTAAACTAACTCTTAAATAATAATAGTTTAGTCTTTCTTAAATCTTCCTATCTATTCTTCCTCAAGGTATACATGGATTTTTGGGGCGCATATTTATAAACACATGGTCTAATATGGCCACTTAACCCCACAATGATGTAAAATTTCCACAAATCTAGTATGCTGAGTAGAAAGGCTAGATTCAATAGAATCAACATTCGTGAGGCAACTAGATCTAACATGTCTTTTTACTCCACATCGATGACAAGTTATAAGCATATAACATGTCCCTTCACTCCATTAGGGTTCACAAAAATCGTGGAAGTGGATATAGGTGCTTTCTCACAATTGCAAAACACCAAACTCTACTCAATCTCCCACACTCTTCCCAATGTTAACCAACTTCCCCAATTTTTTCAGGTTATGATTCCATATTTCTAATTGTTAAAAGTAATATCTTCTTCTCAAAAAAATTCACTCTCTCCCTTTGCACTTTCAAAACCTACTTAAATTCCCCATTCTCTTTATGAAAAGCAGTGATCTTGTTATAGTAGGTAGTGTTTGGGATAATCCCTTCAGACAATCCTAGTTGTGATATTCGGGGATTATTTTAGGAAAAAAATTCACAAGTAAATAAATAATTAGTAAGGGAAGATTTGGTATTTTAAATATCACTATGTATGTATTATATAGTTGTTAAGATACCATAAATGTTTAAATGAAATATCCTAACCTTTAATGGTGATTAAAAGGAGCGAGATCATTGACATTTGATACCTGATATCCCAAATGTTCATACTCATTGAATTATGAAATTGGTACTTAATAATTCAATTATATTTTCTTTTGGGGTGTTTTTTCTATTAAGGATGATGAATTACAAAATCATTAATGTGAGACTCTAGAACATCCACAAAGGGGCTTGTTTGGAGTGACAAAAACTTGAACATGATCATATTGATATTCTTGAATGGTAACCTTGTTCGAAATAAAATATCTGAGTTTTGATGGTGCATGTGATCTTTTGACTTGAGATACTACTTGTTGTGTATGTGTTCCTAGATATTGATATTGTTAAATTAAGTATCCTAGCCACAATCTTGAAAGGTGATGCTGCCAAAAATCTTCAACACGTGTAACAGTTTCTCACTTGCCAGAAACCCCCACAGCCTACAATCTGAACTTACAAAACTAGTTAGCTCCAAGGGACACCAGTGTAGTGTCGGCCAAAGAACCTCCGGCATGAGAATAAATTAATCTATTTATGGTGAACAATCTCTCTGTATGTTAAAAACCAACCAATTAATACGTGGTACCCATATATAGACCATTTATCCTGCATAACTTGTTCATGCTACCACTCCCTCCACGATCTCCTCTTTACCTCATGGAAACCTTCAATGATCCCACTATGGAACGTAAAACAGTTACATCCCTCTACATGCATGAGAGCATAGGGGTTCTTGGAAAGTTACTCAACGACCTTCAACTGTTGGTTTTACCTGTTTGTGATCGGGCCCTATTAGGAGGTCTTCTTCTATTCATGTCAGCCCAAATATGGTTGGGCTTCTTATAAACCATCTTATTTAGTCATGTGTTGGGCTCTCTACCAATTCTATACAATTTGGGCCACTGGTACACTTGGCCCGTGTGCAACTTCCCAATCATTTCCTATGGATCAGATTTTACTACCCAACCCGACCCGACTCATCGTCACCCTACCAGCTTCTAAATATCGTGAGCGGGAATTTCCCCCACATCAAAAGGTACTTATAGGTGTAGAGAATCTAGTCTATAGTCTTTTGCGTATGCGATACAATATCTATTGCCCTACGAAGAAGAAAGAAAGAATATGTATTATGTGATCTTATATGATTTAATTCAATTACTTATTTGGCCAACACATTGTGATGATTATAAATTAGATTCTAATTGGTATCACAAGTGAATTATATCATTAATCGATACATGTTATTGAACTAGGAGTTTTGATAAAATCCATGTCCTATTTGTTCTTTCAGGATAATAAATTTAGAGAGATTAAATTCCATAATAATTACTACTGAGTTAGTTTTTTGATTGAATTCTTATTAATTGGATGCAAATTCATTGCTACTTCTGGTGCGTATAGGCATCGAGGGTATCAATAGATAAATTTTGTTTGCAAATTATTATAATTAATACAACAAATATTCAGGTGCTATCGATTTCGAATCCTAAGATAGAATCATAGGTTTATGTTGAATTAGTGCAAATTGTAAGTACCTTTTTACCTCGTGTTGTGCTTTCTCAACTAGAGGAATCATATGATTGGAGTATGGAACGATGGTTTAGTTTTATTTATTTAATGCTAACTATGATATCACTAATAGTATTAATAATTTTTTTTTTTTTTTATTTAATTGAGTGTGAGTTTCATTTGATTTATTGTTGACTGTTTAAATTTGTGAAATTATAAAAATAAATTTAGTATATAAAACATAAAATTTTCTAAGATATTGGTCGTGGCATGAAAAATTTCGTAAGCAATGATTTATTTAATTCAATTTTATGATATTGTTAATGGTTTGATAGTATGTTTTATATCATTTTGTAAGTGCGAATTGTGAATGATTGAATATTAGACTTGTTATTTTGACTATAATTGATCCCTTCTCAGAGAATTAGGTGAAGTCTAGACTTGTTGATTGTATTACATAATATTGTGTTGGTATCAAACCTTACAGATGAGGGTATATGTTGACAAGTTGCCATATCACAGGCACAATGTGACCACAACCAAATTGTGACACTTTCAAACATATATTTTTGTAAATATATTTAATTGCGTTGCGATTGATTTATTTGAGAAAATTGAATTATTGAGGATGTTAGTTTATTTTTCTACTAGTATCATGTCATTTTAATTGTTATTCTTAATAAACATAAACATTGTTTGAAAGTGATATGTTTGTACATCCAATTGTGACTTTAAACTTACAAAAAAATTAAATTAATTTAGATAGATTTTTACTTACTAAATGTGAACCGACCCAATGTGAATTTTTTTTAACTATTTTTTTTAATAGGTCAAAGGTTATAGAGCTGTCGTGAATTTTGAAAACTTATAGTTAGGCGAGACTACATTTGTTATAAAAAAATTAATTATTTGTTGTTGAAGATTCTATTGTATTCACTAGGGATGGAAACAGTTCAATTTTGACTGGATTCAGTAGAAACCAAAACCAAAACCGTTAGTTTTCTATAAAACGGTTTCA
Source organism: Eucommia ulmoides (assembly GCA_016647705.1). Taxonomy (NCBI): domain Eukaryota; kingdom Viridiplantae; phylum Streptophyta; class Magnoliopsida; order Garryales; family Eucommiaceae; genus Eucommia; species Eucommia ulmoides. The sequence goes on from CM028334.1 coordinate 22,255,766, forward strand.
AAACTGAACCACTTAATTTTATGCAATACCAAAACCAAAACCGCAAAACCGTTTAAGTTTTTTAATTTTACATAAAACCAAAATCAAAACCATCACGAAACTGTGAACCATTACTTTTTTTTTATATATAAAAATACATAACTAAAATACTGAATTTTTTTATGGAAACACTAAAACTAACACTCCCCATACATAAATACACTAGAGGTCAAAATGTAAATAAATAAAAAAAAGTGAGGGTAATATATATAAAAAAATATATTTAAAATACTAGTTATATGGTTTTGTTTCATGGTTATTATTTCAAAACCAAAACTAAAACCGTTTCAGTTTTCAATTTCAAAACTAAAACTGTAACCAAAATTATTTAATCGGTCTCAAAGCCAAGCCTTTCAGTTACTCGTTGGTTCGGGTTAAATTGTCATCCCTAGTATTCACACTTTTTAAAATTGTTGAAATTAAATTTATTGAGAATGCTCAGATTTGTTTCGGTGACAATTTGCGCACCATTTTCTCGGGAGGATCCGGGACCGAGCTGTGACCCGCATGAAGTTCATCTTTCACGGTTAAAGACGAAAACGTGTCATTTCAGGCCAGAGCAGTATGGTATAAAATGAACCACAATCTCAAACACACAGCTGAGAACAACAAAATAGACAACCTTAAAATTCCAGTCCCAAATCCAAACACTGCTTAACTGTCATGCTACTCGTCACGAGCATTTCCTCTTTCATTATAATAGTAACCCACGTTGAAGCGTTTACAAGGCAGTTTGGATGCACATCCATCTGTACGCTGCAAAGAATAACTAGTTAACTTCACATAGAATGTTTGCTTTCAGAAATGGACGTGTTGGCACGACTAAGTCGCTTCTTTCTGTATTTCCATGCAACTTGAATTCGGGTTGCTGCCAGGCCTCTCCAGTAAGGAGATTCATATCTGAAAATTAAACAAATTTCACATTAATAGAAAAAGGATTTCCAGTTTCCAAAAGAACCGTTTTCACACCATAATTTCAACCGATTACGTTGTTTTCAACAGATGATTTCATGGGTGGGAATCGAATAAATTCCAGACATGTTCAACATAGCATTCATATTTCTGCACAATACGAAGGGCTGAAGAAACAATAATGCCCAATCACAGAAACACGTGCATAGGAGGTAACTTTTATGAGCGTATCATCATGCTTATTCAAATTATGTCATCATGTTAGGTGGTTTGACAAACCATTCACATGTAGAGGTATCATCCATTAGCTCTATAATTATCTCCTAATGCATTCTCTAACAATTAGAGTTCATGGATGATACCATCATGTGATTCGTTTGTCACGCCCCGCCGATATAAATGGAGGGAGTATTGGGATTTCATGCACCCCCTATTGAAACAAAAAGAAGGAATACTTCTATACCATAGTTTATGAATATTTTCGGCTTTGACCTATTACATTAAACGCTAATCCCACTCGGAAAAACCTAATCACTGTCTATAAATAGGCCATTTGTTTATCTCTGTAAAATTGCATATTTCACGCATATCAATACAATTATCTCATATTCTCTCAATATTCTGCCTCTCAATTGTTTTAACGTGGCATCAAGAGCCATTTTTTCTTAACCCTTTTCTTACTAAGATTCAACAACTATTTTTCAAGAATCACTGCCCGCTGCCTCCGATACATTCTATCATCATTCCAACAACTCAATACTGAATTCACCACCACCTTCCGACTCGTTTTGAAACAAGTCCAACGCCATCAGAGAGTAGCCCAATCAAGCTTGCACGCGCTGCCGAAGTGCTTTGCATTGTCATCAAGATTTTTTTGACATTTTCTACAACCACCATTGCTCCTACAACACAGCACATACCATCTTCATCGTCTCTCCAAGACAAAGCCAAAGCCACCAACCCCACAGCTAAAGGAGCTCACACACGCTTACATGCCCCACTAGAAGTTTTTGCCTCTTTGACGCGCATCGTCCACATGCCTGTCTTCTGCCAAATCAGGCTAGCCATGTCAGCACCACCTGGCAGCCTCGGCAACGCCAACTAGCTGCCATGTCATCTTTTTAACCACGTCATCGCCACGTTAGCTGGTACCCAATATGTTGACACCTCATAACTACCTAATCGATGCGTCATCCGCCATGTCGATGACACCGCAACTACCCCGTCAGCGTCACTGGTTACCACATCAGTATATTGTCCGCCACGTCAGTATATTGCCAGCCCTAATCAACGTTTCTAGTTGATCGGTTCAGTATTGGACATTTATTGACCAGTTCACTACTTTTCAAACCGGTTTTTGAAGATATAAAACCAGTTCTTAGCTAATTTCAGCATTCTAAATCTATTTGTGGCCTCTATTAAAATTCGAATCATACAATATACTTCTCTTTATATTGTTGATTTGGTTCACCACAGTTTTTTGATCAGTTCAAGTGTTCCTCAATCGGTTCTTCACGATCTTAGACTAGTTCCTTGATAATTTGAGCTCCTAAATTCATTCATGGCTTCCGTTTTTCCAGATTCACATCATACAATATACTTTCTTGTATATTGTTGATCAGATTCAACGGCGATATCCAAGGGTTGTCCTTAATGGGCCATTCTTGCTGCCAATGAGGATTCTGATTTTGACTCCACCATTGTTTCCATCTTTATTGGGGATTTGTTTTCAATCTTCAAACACTTTCTCTCCAATTCCGGTAAAAACTTTTCCCATTCCCTTTCACATATTATAGGTAATTCTTCTTGGTTATTTGATTATACCTGTTGTAACCATATAACTTCTAATTCCAACATCTTTTCATCTTAATTATCTCCGCTGTGAATGCTCCTACCAAAAGTGAAACTAAGGAAAAAAGAAGTCTAGACTCTAGAGCTTTGAACCCTCGACAATATTTATAGGAAAAGCCACAATGTGTCCACCCCTAAAGTTTGGAAATTTCGTCCACCATCATTCTTCTTTGATTGCTTTACTGTTTTGATTCTTACTACCAACTAGAATCAAAATCGATCTACCTTATATCTTTGGAACTAGAATTAAATTTTTAGATATTCCGCAAACACTATCCTTATAGAGTTTCTTGTGCGGATATTGTTAGAGGCAAGATATTTGTGTTTGCTTTTGAGAGAATCAATCTCGGTTCTCGATTAGGGATTAGATCCAGCCGCTCCTGGAAGAGCTTTCTCAAATCACGCCTCGGGATCAACCGTCTTAGAGGCTGAAGCATCAGACAAGAGATAAAGATTAAATGTGATTTATTCTGTATGATTTTTTTTTTGTTTTATGTTAATACAGACTGTTCCTCCCTTAAGCAACATTGTTTATTACATAGATTTAAATTTTTTATATTTCGTTGTGTAAATATCTAGATTTTAATGTCTAGTTCTTTGAGGGAGATGGTAAGCTATTACCTCATATAGGCTTTGCAAGCCCATCAATTGGAAATGGGATGTAAATCAGAAAAATATAGCTAAACCTCATGCACTTGGGGTTCGTTTGGTAAGTTTCTAATCAATCCGAACTCACTCTAGAACCTCAAAATTTGTTCAAGTTCAAACTACTACAAGATTAACAAACTCAAACTTCTGATTAGCTTAATGTTTGATAATGCCTACATATTTGAAGTGTAATCTTTCTGCAAAGATATCTTTTGCACATTTGAACATGGTTATGGCGTTATACATAGTGATATTATAACCTAAAAAACAAATCATAAAGGCACTTCTGTACTTTGCACCTAGGGATGGCAAAAAAAAACCAAATCGATGGGTAACCGAAAGAAACTGAACCTCATGGTCTGGTTTCGAAACCAAATAAATGGTTTGGTTGTGATTTTGGTTTTGAAATTAGCAACCGAAGCGGTTTTAGTTTTGGGATAGTAACCGCGAAACCGAACTGCGAAACCGATATTTTAGATATATTTTTATGACATATACATCCTTATTTTTTTTATATATTTATAGTTTAACCCCTAATATATATATATGTGTGTGTGTGTGTGTTTATTTATTGTAAAAATTATGATTACAATCGTATATTTTAATTACATTGTATTTTAATTATGGTTAGAAACGTTTATTGTGAAAATTAATAGTTTTGTGTTTTTTGTTTTTTGGAATTTATGTTTTATATTTTAATAAATTATATTTTAGTTATTCTTTTTGTTTATATATAAAAAACAACAGTCCACGGTTTCGTGGTTTTGAAATTGGTCTTGATTTTTTTATAAAATTAAAAAATCTTAAATGGTTTCACGGTTTTGATTTTAGTTTTGTATAAATTTAAATGGTTTGGTTTTAAAACCGTTTAAAAAAATTGGCGGTTTTGGTTTGGTATATGTGTAAAGGTTTTGGTTTTGGACAAATCTAGCTAGCAAAACATATGTAAAACGCTTGTTTCTAGTTGTTTTTGGGTGCTTTTATGCCATTCCTGCTTTGGGTATTACAATGGTTGTCCTTGTGTCTACTTTGCAGGTGTTGTAGTTTATGTCAGCTTCTTGGGTATGTTTGAGCTATGTCTGACATTTCATCTTCTTCTGCGATTAAGGGTAACAGTCTGGCTCGTGATGGGACACATGGAAACAACCTTAACTTTCAGATTAGCTCCATCTCATGGAATGGAAAACTTGTTTTAAACTAGACCCTGAAGAGAGCTCTGGTAATAAATCTATGAAGCCACCGGTGGGAGCATCATCTATACAATTCTTTTAGTTCTTTGTTGGAGTCTTTGTGGGCCTATAAATTTATGCTCCGCAGGAAGGCTAAAGAATTTGTAAATGATGATGGCCTTTAGGGGCTGGCTTGTTGAAACAATAAGCGATTCTACAAAGCTGCGGCCTGTTGCTCATTATGTTTCCTTCTCTTCTATGTGATATAATATCCTTTTGAAGTGGAACATATGGATTCTTGGTGATGAGGATTGACTAAGCCAACCGCTTCGAACTTATGTTTGGCGGGGTAGGAAAATCATTAGTGTTGACTGTATCACGATCTTACAAATCTAAAGATCATTAGTGTCTCTCTTCCCAAAATATAACTGTTAAAGTAGCCGTTATTCTTATTTTGTTAAGTAGTCGTTATTCCTATTTTTGTTAATTAGCCGTTATTGTTATTCTTATTTTGTTAAGTAGCCGTTATTGTTTGTTATTCTAAGCCTATATAATGAGGTTTTATTGTAATAGAAAGACATCTTTGAATTAATTGATTATTGAATTGAGCAAAATTCTCCTCTTTATATGATTTTTTTTTTTTTTTCAATTGGCTTCCTTCATGTTAATCATGTCACGGAGTATTCTCAAGTTTTGACAGTAGATATATTTTATTTGAACTATGTACTTTTTGTTTGACTGATTTCTATATTGTTAGAGATCATCTAGAGTGTCATGGTGGTAATTTAATTTCTATCTCTTGTACGAGTACTTCAATTTCTAGGGAACTCATGGTAAGTTCATGTTCTTAAAGATGAATCAGTTTTTGACTAAAGCAGGACATAAATTGGTTTCGATGTATGGAGCTTGTAGAAATCCAATGAGCCTAACTCACTCTCAAAAGACGCCTTGAAAGAGGAGGATTACCCTTAGACTCATATATAGCATCAGGTAACACAATCGATGTGGAATTCAACACGCCCCCTTACGCACAGGGTGGACTTTGATAAACCACTGCGAAGGGATATTGGGGGGAGAGGCAACATCAACGTGGGATTCAACACGCCCCTTCACGTGCATGATAGACTTTGACAAACCACTGCGAACAGATATCGGGTGCCCAACATCGATGTGGGATTCAACATACCCTACATCAGATGAAAAGTCTGACTCTGATACAATGTAGAAATCCAATGGGCCTAACTCACCCTCACAGGATGCCTTGAAAGAGGAGGATTACCCCTAGACTTATATATAACTCACGATCAAATAACACAAGCGATGTGGGATTCAACAATTACTTCAAATGTATTGCTTATATATGAGCATGACATTCTGAGCCACAGACCTTTCAGCTCAGAGGCTCCAGGACAGTAGGAATTTGCAATGGAAGGTTCCGTTAAATTTGAAAGTCTACTTATTGATGTAGCAGGCACTAACAGAGCGAAAAGATTTACCTTATAGCACCTTGAACACGTGGGTTTCTCAAGAATCTAGAAAAAATACTGGTTACTTCTTCAATATCTGCAGCTCGGAGTATAAATGCTTCTACATTTGTCAAGCATCTTACCATCCTACAGCTCAGCAATCTGTGTCCTGGAGTCCCCATTTTTTTTCCTTCTGCAAACAAACCGTTCAGGATTCAGATTAATAGCCAGATGCGGAAGTTGTGAAGATTGAAATTAGCATAATTAACAACGCAAAAAAATCATTTGAGTGGTACCAGTCCTAAGCTATTACAGAACTAGGAGTAAATATTCATCTGTGAACACATGATGCTCCTGTTAGGAAGAACATTCTGATGTTTAGCTATTAACCATAAATTACATGCTTGTGTTTCATTAAATAGATCATGCTTTCAAATTCCTCTTGGTAAGAAGTATGAAAAAATTATTTGTTCAAAAGAACTGGTATTGAAATAACAAGCCTTAAGTGAACTTGAGTTAAATTGTAAAGGAACAGCTAGAGGAGTCTCATGCCTTAATTCTACATATACCATAAATAATTTTTCTGTGCTTTATTTGTTTACTATGGAAGTGCAGATATAATTTCCTTGTCGTACATCCTTTATCCAATAAATATATTTCGTGGACAGAAATTATTATTATTATGCTAATTTATAATTGTCTTCTAGATGCAAGTGAATCATCAAATGCTTAGTAACTGTTAAAATCATAAAGAGAGATTAAGAGAAGAATCGAGCTCAACAATCTAGGTAGCTCTTGTATCTATGTATACCAGGCGACTACATGAACCGTGAAGTAATAATCAATCTTTTTAATATATTAATAAAATTTCTAACGGTTTTAAAAAAAAAAAAGAATACAAGGTTAACTTGGTATATGTTGAATCCCATATCGATGTTGGGCTCTTCCTCCGATATCTGTTCATAGTGGTTTGTCAGAAGTCTACCTTGCACGTGAGGGGGCGTGTTGGATCCCGCATCGCTTGTGTTACATGATCCTGAGCTATATATAAGTTTAGGAGTAATTCCCCTCTTTCAAGGTGAATTTTGAGAGTGAGTTAGACCCGTTGGGTTTCTACATGGTATCAGAGCCATGACTTTTGTTTGATGTTGGGTGTATCGAATTCCACATCGATGTTGGGCCCCCCGATATCTGTTCGCAGTGGTTTGTCAAAAAGCCCACCCTGCGCGTGAGGAGGGGCGTGTTGAAGTCCACATCAATGTTGGGCCCTTCCTTCGATATCTGTTCGTAGTGGTTTGTCAAAAGTCTACCCTGCACATGAGGGGGCATGTTGAATCCCACATTGCTTGTGTTAAACCTTAAATTTCAATGCTACCCTTTATTAGATCTTCTACATATACAATCTAATAATTTTATGATAAAAAGAACCATCTTCAACCTCCCCCCCCCAAAAAAAAAAAAAAAAAAAAAAATTCAGTTATTTTTATTTCAAATTCATAGATTTGGGGGATAGGTTGTTAGACAAGAGATCCTCTATCTCTGCCTTTTTAAATAGAATGTTCAACTTTCCGCTCATTATCTTCCTCCAACTTAAGAAAGGAAAGTGAGTAGGAAAAAGAGAAGGATGAAACAAATGAATTGTATCAAGGTAATTTTCCGATTGACTGTGATTTTTTTTATTATTAGTGATATTATTATTCTAGTGTCGATCCAATGCCCTAGACTTGAAAGATTTTATTGCAGAAATCGTTCATTGGTTAAAAGAATTGAAGTGTTTTGATTATTATGGATTTTTTTTTGTTGGTCTTTGAGAGAGAGAGAGAGAGAGAGACAGAGATGTTAGATTTGGGGGACAGGTTTGAAATTTTGTAGAGATTTGGGGGGAAGGCTGTTAGATAAGAGATCTTGTATCTCTTCTTTTTAAAATAGTATTACATTAAACTTTACTCTCATTATCTTCCACTATCAAATTCTCAAATTTCAAAAAGGAAACTATAAAAGAAAAAAATGAAACAAACGAATTGTATCAAGGTCCTTTTCCAATTGATTGTGTTTTGTTTTTTTGTTATTAGTGATATCATTATTTGAGTGTTGATCTGATGCCTTAGGATTACTTGGAAGATTTCATTGCGGAAATCATTGATTGGTTAAAAGAATTGAATTGTTTTGAATATTATTGATTTTGTTGTTTGTAGAGAGTGAGGGGAAAAAAATGCTTGTATTGAAATGTTGGAGATTTGAGTAGATTATATGTACGAATTACGATTGCTGATTTGTTAGCGAAGCTAGGAAATACTGGAGAAAATCGGATTTTCTCGTCTGAATCAGAATGTCTGACAACTGTTCGTGGATGTTTAAGATTGGATAGCCTTGGTTTCCCTAACATTTGAAAAATCAAATGAATTTATTCAGTCATGTTTTTATTGTTGATTTTTTATTTTATTTTATTTTGCTGTTTGATTCTTTTCAGAGATTAGGCCTCGTGCCCCTCTGAATTTTGTATTCTTTGCATTTATCAATAAAGCTCTCCTCACTCCGCCGAGATTCCTCAGAAAAAATAAAATAAATGAAAAATTAATCCAGTAGTTCAGCTGTACAGAATCAATAATTTATGTATTTAGGTAGGTTAGTCAACTTGGGTACCCGATATATAATCAGTCTAATCAATAAGATGAGATATACCAATATACCACTCTAAAAATCTGCATGGTATCAGCAATCACAGACTTTATTGCTATATATTCTCTAGTTAGCTTTTATTGCCATATATTCTCCCATAGCCATAGACCTCACAGCTTTCGTTATTGTGTTCTTCTTGCCTGCCTTCACTTTAGGTTCTTGATTATCCTTCTCTTTGCATCTCTTAAAAACATGTCTGAAATAACCAAGTCATCATCTTCTACAACCACACCACCAATACAACCGAAGCTCCCATGAAAAACTGAATCTCCCCAATTTGATTTCTAAGCAATAAATGCATGCGGGGCCTTGTCCATTAAGTCAATATACCCAATAAATAAGGCAACAAGTTAAGCGATACAGCTTGTTAATTTAAAAAACCATGTCGAGAAAATTTCAACATTCAAACCTGATTTTAATATCGCAAATGCATGTGGGCTTTGAAAAAAATGGTCAATGAGCATCTTAGAAATAATGTCAACCTTACCATTTAAGAATTGAGTTGTTGGTGCATGTGTTGGATCAAGGAAATAAACAAACTAGTCAAGTATACGAGCTGTCATTCAGAAAATCATGTTCTGAAATTTTCTCTTTAAAAACAATTAACTAATGCATGTATTGACTTGGGATTCATTTAGAATGTTCAAAGACGTCCTAAAACATGTGGAAAATCATCGCAAAAGAGTTCAAGAAATTTGAGGGTCTGATTGGGAGTCAAAGCAAGTAGAAAAAGTCAAACATAGTTACTGAACAGATATTAATCGACCAAGGGGGCCTGTTTTCAGCCTCCTCAAGCTACTGGAACTTTTATAGTCGACCACCAGTGATTTAGTCGACTATGTAATGCAAAAGACAAGCTGAAGTTGCTTATTCCAGCGCAGAAGCTGAGTTCAGAGCAATGGCGCATGGAATTTGTAGTTTTTTATGGATAACGATCATTTTGGCAGATATTAAAGTTGAGATTGGAAGGCCTATGCTACCATTCTGAAAATCTGCAGCGTGACTAATTTCAGGAAGATGTATATTCTTTCTTTGGCAACTCCAAGTTGTTGGAGACTGTGAGTGTAATATGACTCGTTAACTATAACCAATTGACCTGCAAAAGAACAAAAAAGGTGCAAAAAAATATTCTTTGATATTATCACTCCGAAATATGCTGCAATTAAGGTTTGGGAGTGGAGAAGGCAAATAGGGTTAGGGCTGGGAAAGATGATGTTTTTTTGGATGAACAGCTCACTCGTCCAAGGAGATCTTCTATTGAGCTTTGTAGAAGTAAGAATGAGAATGCTTAACCTTAGTAATTAGCCTAACAACGATTTATATAAATTAGAATCAACACAACAACACAAGTACCCTTAACAAGAGCATCATACGCCATGCAAGCTAATCAACCAACAGGTGATCCAGATGTAGTAAAATGAGGTAATAAAAACTCAGTTTAATATTTTACCTTTAATCATAGAAGAATGCTCGAGGCACCATGTTAGAAGCTCTTCACCACAGACATCTCCTTCAGACAAGGGAACTATAGTCCTATCTTCTCCAATACTCTCCATCTTCCCTCGGACAATAAAAACCATCTTATCGATTAGACCACCACAATATAGAATTTTGCTTCCTCGGATGTATGTTTTTTGTCTTAGCCTCTCGCGAATGGAATCCAAAATGGGTTCATCCATCAGGGAAAAAATTCGAACCTGAAAAAAATAAACACAATTGAAGTTCTCAAAGTTCACATATTAATATTACAAAGATAAATTTTATAGAAGTAGCATGCCATGGTCACGTCGTCTTTCACAAGGCAAGCAATTGAATTCCTTTTAGGCGTCACTGGAGGTACTATAGAGTTTAAATCAGTCAAGCATGACTTTTGATTAAATTAACAAGTACAACTCAACAATACAACATACAGTGAGAAATGATCCTTGGCGCAAATAAATCATTTTTATGAAAATTATGGATTCTCAACTTAAGGTGAAATGTTACAAAAGAGGGGAGGACCAAAATACCTAAAAAACATTCAATAAGTTCACTTCAAGAAGACTAATTTTTTCTTAGGATTTGAATCACCAGACATAAAGAGAAGCCCATAGATGAGAGAACAATATAGAAAGATTCGCAGGTATACATGATCTAAAATTGTATTTTTTTTTTTATGGCTTAGGAGGTTACAAACCTAAAACCATATGACAATAGGCGGAGTAGCTCGTGGATATAAATGTTAGTTTGGAAGTCTCAGATGTGATTTGGGTTTGAACATCAGCCTTCACATAAAACCTCGACTTGCACTAGTGCGATTAACGAAAATTAGATGATGCCTGAAAGATCAGTCTGATCAAACAAGTTGGGGTAAACGAAAGAAGCTTAGAAAATCCTTGTCAGATACAATTAGTAGGTTCTAGTCTAAAAGCATAGGGTTATAGTTAGAGAACCATCCAATAGTTTCTGTTAAAGGGGTAATTATGTCTTTCCAGTATTGTTTAGGGTTTTCCTATATCGTTTAGGGTTTTTTGTATTGTTCTCTAGCTACTATTATAAATAAAGGGAGAGACTAACACAATTGTTAAGTCGTCTCATTCTTTTCCTACTCTTCTTTTACTTTAACATAGTATCAAGAGCAGGTACAATGGAAAATTAATTCCATAGTTGTGTTCTTCCATTTTTTTTTTCTATAATTTTTTTTTCTTCTTTTCTTTTCCCTTCTCTTTCGTATTCAAAAAAAGAACCAAAACCCTAAATCGGCTGCCACGTCCTAAACCCTAGCTGTGCCTACTTAGCAGATCCGGCGTCCATTGTTCCAACGCTCACCACCCATGCTCCGACCATCTTCATCATCGCCGACGTCATCTAAGGCACTCGCCGACGTCGTCTAAGGTGCTAGCAGACGTCGTTCCACCCATCGACGGATATGACCTGATTCGTTGACGTCGTTCCACCCATCCGAACCAGTATAGTGAGTTCCGAACAGTAACTCCCTTCTATTTTTTTTTACTTTCTGTTTTTCCTTTCTTCCAATGTAATTAAAAAAAAAGGAAAAAAAAATGTCCCATGTTTAAGTTCTACACCTGTTGTTCTTGTTTGTTCGTTTTCCTTGTCCATTTTTTTCAGTCAGTTGTTGTATTGACGAGCACTAATGTCGATGATTGAGCTACTTCTAATGATTTAAGCTCTACAGTTGTTTGTGTTGTTGGTTTGGCTTCCCCTATCAAGTTGTTTTGTATTTGTTAGTTGTTGTATTGGCGGGAAATAATGTTGATGGCTATCCCCTGACCGTTAACAGCCCACAAGTTGAATGAGACCAATTACTCACAATGGTCCAAAGTTGTACAAGTTGTTGCTATCGATCAAGGGAAATGAGGTGCCTGAGGAAATTGTAGTAATGCATTTTGAGGTGGCCAAGGTGGCTATGGTCGTGGTCAACATCGTCGATGCTCATTTTGTGGCAAGGAAAATCATACCTAAGCTACTTATTGGTACAAAGTTGGTCGTTCTCCTAAGTATGTTCATGTGGCAACTTCTAATCAAGTTGCTCCCATTTCAGCATCCAACTCTTCAACTCCTAAGGCAATTTTTGATGACGAGTATGTTCAGTTCCTCCAGGTTAAGGCGTCCAAGCAGGAATCTACCCTCATTACTTCGTTAGCTCAATGAGATAACCCTACTGCATGTCTTTCTTTTTATCCTTCCACTTCTATACCTTGGATCATAGACTCCGCTGCCACCGATCACATGTTAGGTACCTCTTCTGTCTTGTATATTTTCTTTTTTTCTTTTAATTTGATATCAGTTAGTAAACTTACTCACCAACTTCATTGTTCTGTTTGCTTCTTTCCTGATTCTGTCATTATCTAGGATTTGAAAACATAGAAGACGATTGGCGTAGGGTGTGAGAAAAATAGCCTTTATTACTTTGACAATCACTACGAAACACTTGTTATACCGCCCACTGCTTGTCCCGCCGTTGCATCTGCCCACGAAATTCATTGTCGCCTAAGTCATCCCTATCTTGCCAATCGAAAGGTATTTGTTCCTAATTTATGTCATTTGACCTCCTTAGATTGTGAGTCGTGTCAGTTGGGCAAATATCATCATACTTCATTTACTTCCCTGGCTCAGTTTCGAGTATCGAGCCCTTTTAGATTAGTTCATTCAGACGTTTGGGATCCTTCTCATATTGCCTCTACATTAGCCTTTCGTTATTTTGTCACATTTGTCGATGATTTCTCCAAGGTTACATGGCTATATTTAATGAAAGATTGTTCCGAATTTGATATGATCCAAATTAGTATCTAGGTATTTCATTCAACAATTTAACGATTACAATGATAAACCAAGCATTCGAGAGGCTTGGGACTCTCCAACCAAGTAATTCGAGAGCCTTGGGACTCTCCAAATGAGCTAAAGCTCAATTCAAAACAATTATCAATTTTTCGATCCACAATCCTTCACTAGAAATCCCCTTATATACTCACCCACTACTCTCCGTAACAGAATTTGATTCCAATTTCATAACAGAAATTATACCTAACAAACTAATAACAACCATTAACCTAATCTACCCAAATTGCCCTTTCTTCTAGAATATGGGTCCTAACATTACCCGCCGCCCAAACATTCACCTTGTCCTCAAGGTGAAGTTAATTACTATTATCGTTGGTAGCTTCCCAGGATCCCACATCATTCTTTTAGACCGACCATGGTGATCTTTGTGGACTCTGAGTAGTCCTCTGAGATTTTTCTTCTGGGCTTGATGAAGTAATGGGCCTGAAATTCTGATTAGGTTGTGATGAAGCAAATGATGGCTTGATGAAGCAATGAGCCTGAAATTCTAGTTAGGTTGTGATGGACCAACCATATATCTTGAGGAATTGGGCTTGAAATAAGTGTTTGAATTGTTGGGCCTGTCCACATTGTTGTGCTTCTTAGAGATGTTGGTTCTGAAAGATTGGGCTAATATTTCCTCTATTTTCAGGTCCACATTGAAATGGTCCATACAGTTTGGCAACACCAAATGGCGAGGCTTCCAAATTCCTAGCTCAGCCCTACCTTGCTCGTTCTCAGCTGGCTTTAATCCATTGAGAAAAACTTTTAGGGTTCCATCCAGAATTCCTTTCAACGGCACCGAGACGACGATGGCGAAATCGTCGCCGTCTTCCTCCCTAATTTCTGAGCTCCTCCCTAATCGTCGCTTAGGTTCATAGTTGGGTCCATGTCGACCATCGATCTGCTGGATGACTTCCCTGAACAACAGTGTGTTCTCGCCCTTCTTGATCTCGTCGTAGCTCATTCGCAGTGCCTCCAGCTCCATCGAAACGTTTGCACACCGGTCGGCGATGAACAATAGACGGATTATCTTAGTCCGACTGCTGTACAAAGCAGCGTATGCCTCGATGTCGAGTTGCTCGCCGCTCACGATCGGTCTGCGACGGTGCAGCTCCTCGCCGCCGTTGGCATAGATTTCGCCAATCATTTGAGCCGACGCATCTTCCTTAGCTTCCATGGTAACATCTTCACAACGTTGAACCAGTATATTTTCTTCTCCCTTATCTTCTTCTATCAAGGATGGTGCACTTTCCGTCACCGTGCCGAACGATGAAAATGAAGCCTATTGAGCTGAGTCCTCATAGTACTTAAAGAGCTGGTCCAGTTTCTTGTTCATATTCTGTATTTCCTCCTTCAAGTAACCGATGACTTCCTCCACTGCGTCCATACGTTGACCCATGTTCTTGGCCGCCATCTACCCAGGTAACACTTGGATATGCGAAATGAATCGTTGACCAGAGAACCAAAAAACGAAAGTGGACGACCTAAAATCGATCGGAGATAATCAACCCAATCTTGAACATAATGGAATCGATGGCAATGAAAAGCGATGAAATGTTAAAGACGATAATGAACACTTCGAATGTACAACAACATCTAGGATCATGCTCTGATACCAATTTGATATGATCCAAATTAGTATCTAGGTATTTCATTCAACAATTTAACAATTACAATGATAAACCAAGCATTCAAGAGGCTTGGGACTCTCCAACCAAGTAATTCGAGAGCCTTGGGACTCTCCAAATGAGCTAAAGCTCAATTCAAAACAATTATCAATTTTTCGATCCACAATCCTTCACTAGAAATCCCCTTATATACTCACCCACTACTCTCCCTAACAGAATTTGATTCCAATTTCATAACAGAAATTATACCTAACAAACTAATAACAACCATTAACCTAATCTACCCAAATTACCCTTTCTTCTAGAATATGGGGCCTAACATTTTGTTCTCCATTTTCTTTGCCTTCTGTACTGAAACTAAAATTCAATTTAATGTGCCCGTGTGTATACTTCGTAGTGATAATGCTCGAGAATATTTTCTCAACCCTTTACTTCCTTTATGTCACGGTCTGGCGTACTGCATCAGTCTTCTTGTCCTCATACACCACAGCAAAATGGAGTCGCTAAGTATAAGAATCGACATCTTCTAGAAATAGCTCGAACTCTGATGTTTGAGATGAATGTTCTCAAGCACTTCTGGGCAGATGCAGTTCTTACAACTTACTTCTTGATCAATAGAATGCCATCTTCTACCCTAAATGGCAAAGTTCCTCATTCTATTCTTTTTCCCCAATCACCCTGGTTTGTTTTACCATCCCGTATCTTTGGATGTGTTTGTTTTGTCCACTAATTGACTCCCGGTCAGGATAAGTTAGATCCTCGTGCCATATAATATGTCTTCCTTGGTTATTCTTGCACACAAAAGGGTTATCGGTGTTATAGTCCTTCTTTACATCACGCTTTCATTTGCGCAGATGTCACTTTCTTTAAGTCCACCCCTTATTTTTCTACCACATCCTCTAGGGATGATTTGGATGCCACCCTTCCTCTACCAAGCCTCCCAGACCTAACACTATCTCCTTCCGCTCCAAAACCTGTCCTGTGTAGTCGTCTTTCACCACTTTTGCAGGTATACTCTCGTCGCCAGAAGGTTGCTTTCGCCATTGAGCCCATCGTCTCTGTGTGTTCAGATTCTTCTCCAGTTGATCCATCTGCGTCTGACTTGGACATACCCATTGCTATCCGAAAGGGTAAGCGCACATGTACTCAACATCCTATTTCTAATTTTGTCTCATATGCACATCTATCTCCTTCATATTCCTCTTTTGTTGCTTCTCTATCCTCTGTTTCTATTCCTAAGTCTGTCACAAAGGCTCTCACTCACCCTGGTTGGACGACCGCAATGAAAGAGGAACTGTTAGCTTTACATTAGAATAGCACTTGGGATCTTGTCTCGCTTCCGCCTGACAAAACAATAGTTGGATGTAAATGGGTATACACAGTCAAAGTTCATCTGGATGGCACCATTGATTGACTCAAGGCTCGTTTAGTTGCCAAGGGTTACACTCAAATATATGGTCTTGATTATTTAGAGACTTTTTCTCCAGTTGCCAAACTCGCCTCTGTTTGTTTGTTTATCTCTTTGCCTGCCACCTTTCGTTGGCCGTTGCATCAACTTGATATCAAGAATGCATTCTTAAGTGGCGATTTGACTGAAGAAGTATACATGGAACAAC
Source organism: Eucommia ulmoides (assembly GCA_016647705.1). Lineage (NCBI taxonomy): Eukaryota > Viridiplantae > Streptophyta > Magnoliopsida > Garryales > Eucommiaceae > Eucommia > Eucommia ulmoides. The sequence continues at coordinate 22,272,097 of CM028334.1, forward strand.
CTTTTGGGTTTGTTGCTCAGGGGGAGTCTAGTTTGGTATGTCGATTGAAAAAATCCATTTATGGCCTTAAACAATCTCATCGAGTATAGTTTGGGAGATTTAGTGAAGTGGTCACTGAATTTGGTCTTTGTCGTTGTGGAGTCGATCATTCTATATTTTACAGGCATAGTAAAATTGAGAGAATATTGTTGATTGTGTATGTAGATGACATCGTGATTACCTGGGACGACCACCAGGGTATTCAGGAACTCAAAACATTTTTGCATAGTAAGTTTCAAACAAAAGATTTAGGTCAATTGAAGTATTTCTTGGGGATTGAAGTTGCTTGATCAAGTTAAGGTATTTACCTGTCTCAGAGGAAATATGTTCTTAATCGGTTGAGTGAAACAACAATGTTAGGAGCTAAACCGATTGATTCACCTATGGATCCAAATAACAAATTATTGGCAGATCAAGGTGTACCATTGACAAATTCGGCATAATACAGACGGTTAGTTGGGAAATTGAACTACTTGACAATTACTAGATCAGATATTTCCTTTGTTGTGAGTGCTATTAGTCAGTTCTTGGATCGTCCCACGACGTATCATTGGGATGCAGTGATTCGTATTCTTAGATATCTGAAAGGTTCTCTAGGATGTGGTTTGTTGTATCAAAACTTCGGTCACACTTAAATTAAGTGATATATATATGCAGATTGGGTTGGATTTTCCTCGGATAGGAAGTCTACTACAGGGTATTGTGTATTTGTTACAGGTAATTTCATTTCTTGGAAGAGTAAAAAGCAGACAATTGTGGCGTGGTCAAGTGCATAATCGGAATACAGGGCGATGACCCATACCACTTGTGAGTTAACCTGGTTGAAACATTTGTTGGAAGAACTTGGATTCGAACACACTTCACCGATGGATCTGGTATGTGATAATTAAGCAGCACTTCATATTGCATCTAACCCAGTCTTCCATGAGAGGACAAAACACATTGAAGTTGATTGCCACTTCATTCGAGAAAAAAGTATTGCAGAAGCAGATAGAGACTAAACATGTAAAGTCGGTTGATCAGTTAGCTGATTTATTTACTAAACCGTTAGGGGGCTCAAGGATAAAGTATATTTGTACCAAACTAGGAGCATACAATATATATGCTTCAGCTTGAGGGGGAGTATTAAAGGGGTAATTACGTCTTTCTAGTATTGTTTAGGGTTTTCCAATATTATTTAGGGTTTCTTGTATTATTCCTTAACTACTATTATAAATAGAGGGAAAGGCTAACACAATTGTTAAGTCGTCTCATTCTTTTCCTACTTTTCTTTTACTTTAACAGTTTCAAATATCTCAGTGATGCTATGTGGAATTCAGCATCAACTTTCACGTGTAACCCCACATTACACGTAAAACCATTATAGAGATAATTAGATCACCTAAATAATAAAGAGATAAAATCCATCTTCGTAACTGTTAAATCCCGCATCGAATTTGGGAGGCTTCTCAAACTATTCTATATATGAAATGAACTTCTTCATTCAGGTTCTAAATGCTTCTGAGCAGAATGTTTTTTATTTGGTGGCCATCTAACTCGGAATCTTCTCAGTGAAAATTGTCTGGGAAGTTGTAAGGAAACAACGAGATGCTCATCCGCTTTTTGATAAGATTTGGCATAAATCCCTTCCAATAAAGATCTTTATCTTTATATGGAGGCTTATTCATCAAATTGTCCTGATGGATGAGGCGATTCAGTAGAAAGGTGTGAAAATCTGCAACCGTTGTAATTGTTGTTATAGGCCTCAGTTTGAATCTTGCATCAGCTGTTTTCGCAAGGGAACCTGACAAAGAGTCTGTGGACTGCTTTTGGAGCGACAAAATGGAATGGAAAAGTATTTGGCAGATTGTTTGGCTGGTGGCAACAGCACAAATCTACACATTTGATTTTTTTTTATAATACGCTCATTCTTTCTATGCTGTGTTGGGAAATCTAGAAAATGTGTAACAAAGTTAGATTTGATGGGGTTCAATGTGACGTTCAAAAAGTTCTCTTTAATATTCACCAAATCTCGTCCAGGATTGCACTACCAGGAAAGAAAACGAAATCTAAGATTCAGTTGGTTTACTAGAATCATCCGTGCGATAGATTAAGGATTAACTTGGATGGAAGCTTTAGAGGAAACCTTGGTTTTATTGGCGGAGGTGATACTTTGCGGAATGCTAATGGGACTCTATTATTAGGGTTCACTCAATTTCTTAGATTTGGATCTTGCTTGCTTGTAGAATTAAAAATCCTTTGAATCGCGCTTTAGTATTGTGTTGAGTTTGAGTGGTTCTTCGTGGATATAGTTAGTGATAATGCCCTTCTAGTCAAAATGGTTGTTGGGAGAGCTAAAATTCCTTGGAGATTAACGTCGCTGATTAGGATTATAAAAGAATTGGCAACTAAGGTTCATGCTTCTATTTTACACTGCCACGGGGAAGCTAATACAGCTGTTGACTTGTTAGCGGAGTTAGGAAGCAGTGGAGATAATCGGACCTTCTGGTCTCAATCAGAATGTCTAGCGCCTGTTCGTGGATGTTTAAGACTGGATAGACTTCGTTTCCCTAACATTCGGAAGATTAAAAGAATTCTATTACCCAAGAACCATTCATCGATGCAAGACGCGCTTGGTTGCCAAAGGTTACACTTAGATCTAGGACTTCAATACTCTGAGATGTTTTCGCCAATTTAGAAGCTTGCATCAACCCACTTGTTCATTTCCCTTGCAACTACCTTTAGGTGGCAGCTATATCACCTCGACATCAAGAATGTTTTCTTGAATGATGACTGTTAAAAAGTATTTTATCTTTACCTTTATTAAGTCTTCCATAGATGGTCCATATTTTATTATAAATAGAGGGAGAGGCTGACTGTTGAGGTCAAGATGTCTCATTATTTTCCAACTCTTTTCTTTATTTAACATGGTGCCAGAGCAAGTTCTCTTGTGAAAATACCTATCATTCTGTTTTACCAAAGTTTTATTTTATACCTTTTTTCTCACCTCCTGTACAACAACAAAAATAAAAATTTATCTCCTATAGCAACTACTACTACGACTGTGCAAAGAAATGTTTCGAAGCTCAAAACAACACCACCACGACCCCATTCTCAACCAGATCCAGCCTCGTCGATGCTCGCCAAAGCAATATCAAACCTCGCGATCCTTGTGTCCTTTTCCGATGTTATTGTCCCGACGCCATCACCATCATCGTTTTGTATATCTGACACCGGCTAACGCTAGCGTTGTTGTCGTTGTTTCGACATGATATCGCCGGACCTCTATTCCTCTCGTTTAGTACAACGGTGGTTGTGCCCTAGTTGCTAATAGGTCATATAAGCCTTGAAAACCAAAACATGTCTCGTCTATTCTCTTAAATTTCCTTTTTCTCTTTGATTATTTGTTTCTCGTCACATGCTTTATTGTAATTAGTGTATCTGCCATTATAATTTCATGGTTTGTTTGTTGCTCATCATTAGATTCTTAGATATGTCTTGGACGGTACCTTCATTAAACCAATTGTAAGTTGCATGAGAGTAATTACCTCCAGCGGTCCAAGGTCGTCTACATGGCCTCAACGAACAAGGGAAACATCATCATCCCACGGACTCTCCTCCTTCAGAGAATACTAAAAAGGTAGATGAGTGGACCCAGTCAGATGCTCAGATTTTGTCTCAGTTAGGGAACTCTGTAGAGGCTCATATTGTAGACATGTGTAGCCACTTGGAGACTTGAAAAGAGTTCGGAGAGTTTATTTGTTATTTGTGGACAGTTTTACTCGGGTACAATATGTGTTAAAAAAGTACTTTCACATTCAACAAGATACACAAATCATCACCGAGTACTTTGCCAAATTTAAGAGATTTCACAAGAAAATGGATGTCCTTCTCCCTGCACAACGGAAAGAGATAGTTATCCTACAGTTCTATGGCAATCTTCATATAGAGTTTGAGCCTGTTCTCTCTAAGATTCTTGGGGGGCTACTCTCCCTTCATTTGTCGAGGCCTACTCTCAGGTTTAGTGTGCTACTACTCGGGATACTACTTTTCCCATTAGTCTCTCTTTGTCGAATCATTCAGCCCTGCTTACACAAACGTATTAGGGAAACCGTAGTGACCAGTCTAGAGGCGGTCGCCATGGTCACTTTAGAGGTGGAGTTAGTGGTGTCTCTCGGGTGGCTGAGGTGGTTGCGGTGTTGTTAATTAGTGTATCTTCCATTACAATTTTGTGATTTGTTTGTCACTCCGCGTTAGATTCTTTTTTATGTCTTCGAGGGTACCGCTATTAAACCAATTGTAAGTTGAATGGGAGTAATTTTTACCAAGGGTCTAAGGTCATTGACGGCCTCAACAAACAAGGTAAACATTATCATCTCACCGACTCTCCTTCTTCGGAGAATACAAGTAAGGCATAGACAAGTAAGCCTAATCAGATGCTCAGATTTTGTCTCAGTTATAGAACTCTATGTAGGCTCAAATTGCAAACATGTGTGCCACATGGAGACTTGTAAAGAGTTGTAAGAGTTTGTTCAATTATTTGCGAACAATCTAACTCAGATGTATGATGTGTTGACCAAGTACTTTCACATCCAGTAGAATACACAAACCGTCATCGAGTATTTTGCCACAATTAAGAGACGTCGCAAGGAGATGAATGTCCTCCCTGTGTCCTTCGATATTAAAGTTATACATAATCAAAGGGAAGAGATAGTTGTCCTGAAGTTCTATGCCAGTCTTCGTCTAGAGTTGTAGCCTGTTCTCTCTAAGATTCTTGGGGGGGGGGGGGGGGGGGGGCTGCTCTCCCTTTGTTTGTCGAGGCCTATTCTTGGGTTTAGTGTGCCACTACTCGGGACACTACTTTGCCCTCCAATCTCCCTTTGTTGAATCATCCGGCCTTGGTTACATAAACATCTTAAGGCAATAGTGGTGACTAGTTTAGAGGTAGTCATTATGGTCACTGCAGATGTGGACTTAGTGGTGTCTTTCAGGGTGGCTGAGGTGGTAGTGGGCATGGCCAACATCATCAGTGTTCCTTCTGTAGCAAGGAAAACCATATTAGAGAGGCTCGTTGGAATTTAGTTGGTCGTCCTCCTAAGTATGCTCATGTTGTTACATTTGATCAGCCCGGCCATGTTCCACTGTCTAATTCTCTAGCTGCTAAGGGGATTTCTAATGACAAGTATGTTTAGTACCTTAAGTTTAAAGCAACCTAGCAGGCCTCTACCTCCATTGCGTCTCTAGCTCAGTGAGGTACCTCTACTGCATGTCATTCCTTTTGTTCTTCTTCTGCCACTCCACGGGTTATAGACTCCACTACCACTGACCACATGTCAGGTACCCCATCACTCTTTACACATTTAGTCATCTCCGTCATTGCATGTTGTTATTGTTGCAAATGGTTCCCCAGTCTCGATTAGTGGTCTGGGTACTGTGCAACTCACATATTTTGTATCTTCAACATCTATACGTATATTCACACTTCTACTTTCAATTTGATATCTATTATTAAACTTAATAAACACCTTAACTACTTGATTTTTTTCCTGATTCCATTCTTATTCAGGATTTAAGGACGCAGAAGACGATGGGCGTCGGGCATGATAAAAAAGGACTTTACTACTTTGACAATCAAGGGGATATTCTTCCAAAGTTACTTGGATTTATTTAATGAAAGATCGTTTTGAATGATTTTCCATCTTTTCGTGGCTTTTGTGCTGAAACCCAAACTAAATTCAGTAAATGCCTGTTCGAATACTTAGGAATGATAATGCTCGAGAATATTTTTCTCACCCATTTACCTCTTTCATAATACACTCGGGTATTGTTCACTAATCATCTTGTGCTCACATGCCCCAACAAAATGTTGTTGAGCGTAAGAATTGCCATCTCCTTGAGGTCACCCATACTATGTTGTTTGAAATGAATGTTCCTAAGCACTTTTGGGGTGATGCATTTCTTATTGCTTGTTACTTGATTAATCAAATGCCTTCCTCTACCCTGAATAGAATAATTCCACATTCCGTGATTTCCCCTTGTTCTCATTGATTTGGCTTACCCCCTCATATATTTGGTTGTGTCTGATTTGTTCATCAACTTGCTCCTGGTCAAGACAAGTTCGACCTCATGTACATAAATGTGTCTTCCTCGGATACTCCCACAATTAAAAGGGGTATCATTGCTACAGTTTTTCTTAATGTAATTCTTTTATATGCGCTAATGTTATCTTTTTTGAATCTACTATTCACCCTTTTGAGCCTCATACTGGTGTCGACTTTAATTTTACACTAACTTGGCCTAGCTTACTGTTAGCCCCTAAAAATGCTGGCAAAGGAATTGGCATGGACTTGGTGCAAAATTCTAACCGGATGTGGTACACGCGACACCCTATAAAGGCGTTGGTTCGAAAAGACACGAAGGTTGGTTAATGTAAACGGATGTTAGACGAGGACCAAGAGTTGGTAGCAAAACATTGGCGCCGATGGTGCTAAGTTGGAGTAACGTAGCACGGATGTGGCCATTCGATTACACCGAAGGAGTCAACTGTGGGTTGGATTCCACTGTTGAGTCCATTATGGCTCATCGGACATATTGATGTCTTTTGGTGCCACTTGAGGTTTTTTACATAAAGTATTATAAAGAGGATACCCTTCCCTCCAGACCCTCGATGTGGTAAGGTACTAGGGCGTGCTAAGGGGCATCGGCACACCAAGGTAATGTGTAAGGCACAATTTACTCATGGTGGGAAGTTTGGGATAAGGCTTACTTAAGAATATTGGTTTGGATAAAAAAAATGAATCAGACAAGGGCGTCGTTGGGCAATGCTGGTGGACATTTGGCGGCATTGGAACGAGGTGTTGGACAATGTTGGTTAACATTGGCAGGATTGGCACGAGGTCCAAGGCAATCCTAGGCGCTCTTCTAGGATTGGGTTTCCTGAGCGCAACATGAAACCAAGGAAAAATCTTGGCACAGGATCAAGGCAAGGTAGGCCAAATGTGGGTGCAATGCCACATTTTGATTAGAGTTATACAAGCGGCGTGAAAGACTATTGGGGCACACTAGTGTGTTGCACACTGTTTTTTGGTGCCATTGAGTGCGTCAGGCTGCCTTGACATTAGTGTGGTCTCGGGACAGCAGCACAGCTAACAAATTGACACGCAATCAGGCCACATAGGTGCGAAAATTTCAACTTCGAAATTAACCCTGTGGCAAAAGGTATCAGAGCAGGGCCACGAAATGGCCTCTGCATAAGGTATAAACAAGCGTATGGAAACATTGAAAAACTATGTGAGTACGCCTATGAACAGTGCCGAGAGGAGCCTGTCTGTCCAATGTGCTGAGATACGGGCAAATATCACCAACTTCATAATCTCGTTTAAAGAATTTTGCAGTGATAATACTACAAGAATTAAAACCATAGCCAAGACGTATAGAAGATGAACCTTAGACGAGCTTAGGAAGTCCTTGTGTTGGTGAACAAAATCGTTGTTGGGCAAAGCATGTCGAAGGACGGTCCAGCGTGAGTGGAAGTGTCGGATCCAAAGGCATTTTTAGGCATGCGGAGTGCCAAGGAACTGGAGAATTTCCTGTGGTATATGGAGCAATATTTTCGAATTGCTCATGTTCTCGAAGATGAAAAAGTATCTATGTAAAGCATTTACATGACTGATAATGCTAAGTTGTGGTGGTGGACACATGTAGAGGACGCGGTGCAGCCTGAAATCAAGAAGTGGGCTGATAAGAAGAAGGAATTGAGGGAACAATTCCTTCCCACGAACTCGAGTTGGGTGGCTCAAGACCGGTTGCGGAAACTCATGCACACTAATTTTGTGCATGAGTATATCAAGCAATTCACTTCCTTGAGGCTAGATGTGCAGAACATGCATATGAGGAAGACAAGTTCTTCAATTTCACTTCTGACTTGCAAATGTGGGCGCATGTAGAATAAAGACGTTAGGGCGTGCGTGCCCTTTAAATTGTTGTGGCGGCAGTAGATGGCCTTATACAATTTGACGAAAGGATAGGACTAGTTTTGACTAGAAATCCAAAGACAGACAAAAAGGTAAAGAGAGTGAATTTTGGAAGATTGAAGGAACGAAAGTGTAAGGGTGCAGAAGCCCCTATTTCTCAGGGTTCCTCATCAAAATTGCCACACAAGATTGTTGCGGCCAGAGACGGGGTTGTTTCATACGCGACGACCCTCACTAGATGAAGGACTATCCAAAGAAAGAGAAGTTGGCGGCGCTAGTTCGAGAGAAATCAGATGATGAAGACTCTGAATCTGAGGCACGCATTAACACAATAGTGCTGGTGGATGGCAATTAGATAGAGAGTGGTCTAAAATTAGCTAACTAACGTGGCGTTTGGTTAGTGTTCCCACTTTTCTGAACCCAAATGGAATGGGTTGGGTTGAGAATTTTGGGAACATAATTGCGTTTGGTAACGACAATTTTTATTTTGTGCTGAGAACAGAATGTGTTTGGTAACGATTTTATCCTAAAACTAATTTATTTATTTTGAATTTTTTTTGTGTTTGGCGGCGGCGGCGGCGGTGGCCAGAAGGCCGGCGGGTTGGCGGACGGTCGCCGGAGGGTCGCCGGACGGTGGCCGACGGCGGCTACGGCTGCTGGCGATGGTCGCCGGGCGGCGGAGGACGGCGGCGGGTGGTGGTGGTCGGCCGGCAGATGAAGACGGAAGTTGAGAACTTTGGATTGAGTTTTTTGGGCACAAAAAGAAACAATTTTTTTTGGTTTCTGGTTTCTTTAGGATTTTGAGAATCAATTCCTATTTTTTTGGTTGGGTTGAGTTGAGTTTTGTGTTTGCCAAACGCATTCCCAAAAATCAAACCCAAAATTTTTGAGCTGGGTTGAGTTGGGTTTAGTTGGGAACACTAACCAAACGGGGCCTAAAGAACCAGATTGGGAATGTGGAGTTTCAAGAACCGCCTTACTTTCTGTGGCGCAAAATAACCAGAGCTGGCTAGTGATCGAGAGGTTCCCATATGAGGATGCTGTGGAAGCAAATGGGCTGAAAGGCATTCAATCTGCTCACAGAAGCGTTCTACTGCAAAGGCATTGCAACGAGCTGCAGTGTCTTGAAAACAAGTCTGCGGGACGATTGAAGAAGGTTGTGGTAGCAAACTTGACACATGTGGTTGCCAAAATCAGAGGGCATTGGTTTTTTCGGTGGGGGTGGTTTGTTTGCCTCTAACAATACTGGCAAAGGAGTTGGGACGAACTTGGTGCAAAATTCTAACTGCAAGCGACACTCTATGAAGGTGTTGGTTCAAAAAGAAACGGAGGGTGGTTAATGTAAACGAGTGTTGGGCCAGGACCAATAGTTGGTAGCAAAATATTGGCGCAATGGTGTTATGTTGGGATAACATAGCACGGATTTGGGCATTTGTTTACACCAAAGGAGTCGACCGTGGGCTGGAGTTCACAGTTGACTCCATAATGACTCCTTGGACATATTGATGTTTGTTGGTGCCACTTGAGTTTGTTTACATAAAATATATAAAATAATAAAAGGGAGATAACCCCTTCCTCCAAACCCTTGGCGTGGCAAGGTATCTAGGAGTGCTAAGGGGCATTGGCACAACTTACACATGGTGAGAAACTTAGGGTAAGACTTACCCAAGAATATTAGTTTCGGTTAAAAATTGAGGCACGACGCACGACGGACAAGGGGGCCATTAGACAATGCTGGTGGGTATGGGTGGCATTGGGACGAGGTGTTGGACAATGTTAGAACAATTAGGCGTCGTTGGGCAATGTTGGTGAACATTGGCATTGTTGGCATGAGGTGAAAAGAAATCCTAGGCGCAGTGCTAGGATTGGGTTTCATTGGTGCGGCATGAAACTAAGGAAATACCTTCGCGCAAAATTAAGACAAGGCGGGAAGAACCTTTGTGCAACGCCAAGTTCTGATTAGAGTCATGAGAGCAGTATGATAAGCCGTTGGGTCACAACGGTGCGTTTCATACCATTTTCTGATAATACCAATAGCACACAAAACACAGAATTATTGTTAACTCTCTTATATAATAAAAAACTTGGTGTTTCTTGAATAAAAAACATTTGTAACAAGTTGAGAGCATACGATATATGCCCCAACTTGAGGGGAAGTCTTAGATGGTACTTTGATCTTTATCTTTGTAGTAGGGCTTCTATGTAAGGCCCATATTTTATTATAAATAGAGGGAGAGCCTAACTACTAAGGCCAAGCAGTCTCATTATTTTCTTATTCTTTTCTTACTTCAATAATGATTTACTTGAGGAAGTATATATAGATGTTATGAGGTAGGTACGAAATTACTATTCACATAAATAGTAACTCGTACTGCCTAGGATCAAAGATAGAGTTAAAATATAATTACGAGAAATGAAAATAGTATGGCAAACACAAAAATAAATAGAGATAAGAATTTAACGTGGTTCGGCAGGATGCCTATTCCACGGGCGAAGACGGATCAAGAGTATTAACTATAGGAAAATATGAGTACAACTAATAACAACTTAACACTCAAAACCCAAATACCAAATACACTCAGTAATCTTTACAAATAAAATACAAAATTGCGTATAAAGTTCTCTCTCAAATAGGATCTCTAAAAGGGTGTTTTTTCCTTTGCCTCTACATACCTAAAATGAACACCATACGCTCATATATATAGGTGAGGAACGGCGGTGCATTGTAGCAAGGAGAAAAAGCTAAACTGAAATTTGCTTCTTTCCTTTGTCAACAAAGTGGACTGGAGGCGGTTGGTTCAATGAATGTAGGATGGAGACAGAAATGAGAAAAGTGGCCAGCTTCTCCATTCTTCTAATCAGGCGCCCATAAAATTAGAAAAGAAAACTTTGTGGGCCCCATAGTTGAAAGAGACATTTACTAACAAATCTCCCCCTCCAGTAGATATGAGGACAAAGAGCTGTAAGACAATTTTCATTTTATGGAAAACCACATAAACCTTGATCCAATCTTCACCAAGAAACCCCAAAGGGTTCGCTACGTTTTCTGAACACGAACCAAGTTCAAGCAATGCTGGAACTTGAGAGTGGGAACAGGTTTTGTCATCATATCTGTTGGATTATCTGCTATACCAAACTTCTGAACGCAAATCAATCCTTCAAATATAATATCCTGAATGAAGTGATACCTGACATCAATTTGTTTGGTTCTTTCCTGAGACATTCGATTTTTAGTTAAATGTATCGCACTCTGACTGTTACAATAAACAACAGTTAAATTTTGTTGTAAGCTGAAATCTGAAACCAAACCTCTTAGCCAAATAACTTCCTTCACTGCCTCAGTCAATGTCATATATTCTGCCTTTGTAATGGAAATAGTAACTGTAGGTTGTAAAGTTGCTTTCCAACTAATTGGACATCCTGAGAGAGTGAATACAAAACCTGTCAAGGATCTCCTTTTGTCTAAATTCCCTGCATAATCAGAATCCATGTAGCCAACGACACTTTCACAAGTGTCTCTGCTCCTCTCATTTACCAAAGATAATGAATAATCCATTTCACTGCCTGCCAATGTTCTTTTCCTGGATTTTCCATATATCTACTAACAACACTAACATGTGAAATATCAGGACAAGTACATACCATAACATACGTAAGAGTGCCAACGGCACTAACATATGGAAAACATGACATGTGTTTCTTTTTTTCGTCTGTCTATGGGGACATCTTTGCAGATAGGCAAAAGTGAGTAGCAAGTGGTGTACAAACAGATTTGGAATTTTGCATGCCAAATCGTTTACGTACTTTCTTAATATAACTTTTTTGAGACAAACAAAGTTTGCCAACTTGACGATCCCTACAAATTTCCATTCCCAAAATCCTCCGAGTTGTACCTAAATCTTCATCTCAAACTCGACACTGAGTTGAGATTTCAATTTCCTGATTTCTGACATACTTTCAGCAGCAATGAGCATGTCATCAACATTTAATAACAAATAACAAAAGAATCATCGGGAGCTTTCCGAAATACACATAACTATCATAATTACTTCTACAATAGCCATGATTAATCATAAAAGAATAAACCGTTTACACCACTGTCTCGGAGATTGCTTTAAACCATACAATGGTTTATTCAACAAGCAAACATGATCTTTTTTTCCCTGAACAATCAATCCTTCAGGCTTATGCATGTAGATACGTTCTTCAAGTTCACCGTGAAGAAAAGTTGTTTTGACATCAAACTGCTCAAGCTCTAAGTCGAGTACAACAACCATAGCAAATAACACGCGAATTGAACTGTGTTTTACCATTGGTGAGAAAACTTCATTGAAGTCTATCCCTTCTTTGACTGTAGCCTCTAGCTACCAAGCGTGCTTTGTATCTTGCATCTTCGACCTTTGGAATTCCTTCTTTCCTTTTGAAAACCCATTTGCAACTGACAATGTTCTGGCCTTTTAGCGGTTTGACTAACTCCCATGTCTGATTCTTGTGAAGAGACTCAATCTCTATTGTCATAGCAACATTTCATTTTGCAGATTCATTGCTTATGATGGCATCATGATAAGTAGAGGGTTCATTTTCTTCTTTAATAATTTTTGCAATAGACAAAGCATAAACAATTACATCTGCATAAGCAATTAAGCATATTTTTGAGGTGGCTTAATTTGTCGGCATTGTCTACCTGTAGCAATACTGTACTGTTGCGGTTCTTGTGCAACATCTTGTTGCACTTCCACCTCGTTGGGCTGTTCCACAGAAACATCTTGCATCGGTTTTGAAGTTTCAAACTCTAACTCCACCTGTTGTTTATCACTTTAAGAATCACTAGGGTCAATGTTATCTTATCTAGAATGAAGCATACAAGATTCATCAAAAGTTATATCTCTGTTGGTAATAAATTTAGAAGATTTACGATAAGGACACCACAACCTATATCCGTTCACTTCTCGTCCATACCCAAGGAAAATACATTTCTTAGCTCTTGGCTCTAATTTTTCTTCTTTGACACAAGCAGATGATGGACATCCAAAAATTCTTAAAGAATAATCAACATGAGAATCAGACCAAACCTCCTTAGGTGTTTTACATTCAATAGTAGTCGACGGAGACCGGTTCACCAATAACATGCGATGTTGACTGCTTCAACCAAAAATTTCTTAGACATACCTGCATTAAAGAGCATACAACGCGCTCTCTTCAAAAGAGTTTTGTTCATGCGTTCTGCAACTCTATTTTGTTGTGGAGTATCCTTAATTGTATGATGTCTAACAATGCCTTCGTTCCTGCAAAACTCATTAAATTCATCTGAACAGAATTCTAAACCATTTTCAGTCCAAAAACGCTTCATTTTCTTACCGGTCTAATTTTCAATCATTGCCTTCCACTGTTTAAATTAAGTAAACACATCACTTTTATTTTTCAAGGTATAAATCCAGACTTTACGAGAAAAATCATTAATAAAAGTCAATAAATACCAAGAACTACCAAGAGAGAACTTGTGAAGGACCCCAAAGATCTGAATGGATGTAGTCCACTGTAGTTTCAGTCCTATGTACTACAATAGAAAATTGGACTCGTTTTTGTTTACCAAAAGCACATTTTTCACAAAATCCAAGTTTACTAACTTTCTGACCACAAAGCACACCACGTTTGCTTAATTTTTCCATACCTCTCTCGCTCATATGCCCCAGGCACATATGCCACAACCGCGTAGTATCTGAAGCTGATTCAACAGATGAAGATATTGATGCAGAGCCCACAACTGTGTCACCCTGAGAAAAACAAAGATCTTTCTACCTTTCATCACAGTTAAAGCACCTTTCAAAACTCTCAAGATTCCACCTTCAGCGGAAAACGTACAACCATTAGAATCAAGAGTACCCAGAGAAAGCAAATTCTTCTTAACATCTGGAACATGCCAAACATTCCTCAACATTCTTATAAAACCATCATACATCTTGAGTTGGGACGGTTCCTATTCCAACTGTTTTACATGCATTATTTCCTATTAAATCTGTACCACCATTAATTGATTCATATGTGGAAAACCAATCTTCATTAGGACATATATGGTAGGAAGTGCCTGAATAAAAAATCTATTCATTTTTAAAGCTCAAATCACCATCAGTAACGAAAAGAGTATTTTCCTCATCCGAATTATTTCCTACAACTCCAGCAATATCAGAAGTAGAATTACTAGTGAATTTGTCATTCTTATTCTTTTTCTTAAGTTTTTGACAATTCCATCTAATGTGCCACTTTTTGTGACAATAGTAGCACTCCATATTTTTGTTGGATCTAGACTTTGACCTAGATCAATCTTTGTTTCTAGATTCCCTATTTTGATTTCTCCCCTTCACGATAAGACCTTCAGCATTTTCATTTGAATTATTGCTAGATACTCTTTTTCTCAACTCTTGAGAATTTAGTGATGATTTAACATCTTCCATACTAATAGTCTCTTCCATAGAACAATGTTGTAACAATATTTCATCTTCTATTTTAATATCAATACTTCTCAGATCTATGATTACTTTACATCTTCCTTCATCTGAAGTATATAGCGACTTTGTGTCAAATACAGCCTATTGGTGAGAGACTTTTCCATATAAAGTCTTTCAAGCTTTAGCAACAATTTTGCCGTGGTGTCTTCCTCTACGACTTCACACAACACCTTGTCTGCCAAATTAAGAATAATTGCATTGCAAGCTTTCTCATCAATTTTTGCAAATTTGGCATTGGAAACAGTAGCAGCTGGAACCTTGGTAACAGTTGCAGACCCGACAGAAATCTCTGCTTCGGCACCTGCATTTGTGCCTTGATTAGCACTTTTATCCGAGCCTTTTTCAACAAACAATATTTTTCTACACCAAAGTGCCTTTTGCAAGCCCTGTAGGACTAGCAAAGCATGCATTTTAACACGCCATAAACTGAATCTGATTTTGCCATCGAATTTCTCAATCTCATATTTGGCCGTCATTTTCTGGAAACTCTAAAAGTAACAACATTAAAATAGCACATATATTAGTTTGTTATGAGATAAGTACGAAATTACTATTCGCAGGCTGGTTACCATTCACGTAAATCGTAACTCGTACTTCTCAGGATCAAAGATGGAGTTAAGATATGATTACGAGAAATAAAAATAGTACGACAAACACACAAATAAATGGAGACAAGAATTTAACATGGTTTGGTAGGATGTACTCCACGGGTGAAGACGAATCAAGAGTATTCACTATAGGGAAATATGAATACAAGCAATAATAGCTCAACACTCAAAACCCAAATCCCAAATACACCCAATAATCCTTACATATAAAATACAAAATTGGGTATAAAGTTATCTCCCAAATAGGATCTCTAAAAGGTTGTTTTTCACTTTGTCTCTACACACTTAAAATGAACACCATACCCTCATATATATAGGTGAGGAATGGCGGTGCATTGTAGCAAGGAGAAAAAGCTAAACTGGAATTTGCTTCTTTCCTTTTTCAACAAAGTGGGCTGGAGGCAGTTGGTTCAATGAATGTAGGATAGAGACATAAAAGAGAAAAGTGGCCGCTTCTCCATTCTTCTAATGAGGCGCCCATAAAATTAGAAAAGAAAACTTTGGTGGGCCCCATAGTTGAAAGAGATATCCACTAACAATAGACTTAGAGGGAGTCGAGTCTGGTATGTCGTTTAAAGAAATTTATCTATGGCCTAAAGCAATTTTCTTGAGCATAGTTTGAGAGATTAAGTGACGTGATTACTGAGTTTGGTGTTCAGAGACCTGGAGTCAATCATTTTATGTTTTATAGAGATTACTATGATAGGGCGAATATTATTGCTTATGTATGTGGATGATATAATGATCGCAGGAAATGATCACAACGGTATTCAAGCACTCTAAGTTATTTTTGCATGACAAGTTTCAGATTAAAGACTTGGACCAGTTAAAGTACTTTGTGGCTATAAAAGTAGCTTGATCTAGTCAAGGTATTAACCTCTCTCAAAGGAAATATGTTCATGATTTTTTGGGAGAAATAGGGATTCTAGATCCAATCCACTTGAAACAGGGATTTTAGATCCAATCCACTTGACTCACCTAGGGATACTAACATAAAATTAAAAGCAAGTAATGGAACTTTTGACAAATTCAGCAATGCATAGATGGTTAGTTGGAAAACTTAGGGCCTATTTGGTAATTGTTTCGTGCACATCCCATGCAGTGGGAAGGGAATGGGATGAGAATTTTGTTTCCTTCTTGGGAACAGAAGGGCGTTTGGTAACGACGATTATTTTTTTGGATCCGAGAACAGAATCACGTTTGGTAACGATTTTATCCAAGAAATCAAGAACGAACTCTAAACCACAAATCCAAGAACAAATTCAAGAACAAATTCCAAGAATTCCAAGAAACCCGAACAAATTCGAACAAACTCGAAATCGATTTCAAACAAATTCGAAGAAATTCGAAATAGGGTTTCGAAAATCCAAGAAACCCGAACAAATTTCGAACAAAATCGACGAAACCCGACCAAATTTGACATAGGGTTTCGATTTCAAACTTGAAATCGAAATCGATTTCGAGTTTCATTTCGATTTCGTAGCAGATGACAAGACGAACACGGTCGACGAAATCGAAAAGCAGACGACGATGGAGAAGAACATGATAGAGAAGACGACGAACTAGACGACGAAACCCTGTTTCGAAATCAAAATAGGGTTTCGATTTCGAAATCGAAACCCTATAAGCAGACGAAATCCATGGAGAAGCAGACGAAATCGATGGAGAAGGAGACGCCAGAGGACGATGAACGTGCAGCCGAAGACGATGGAGATGATGAAGATGAAGAACAGATGATGAATGACGACGACGATGGAGATGATGCATGACGACGACGATGAAAGAAGGTGAGCTCAGATGGTTTGTTTTTTGTTTGGGAATGGGTATTCAGATGGTTTGTTTTTGGTTGGGAATGGGATGGGAAATCTTGGGCACAACATTTTTTTGTTTTTCAAGCCTATAGAAAAAATTGGCACAATTCCCATTTTAGAATGGAATGGGAATAGAAACAAAAAAATGGGAATGGTTACCAAAAGCTATGCCCAATTAAAATATGAGAATGGGATGGGAGGTTACCAAACGGGGCCTTAATTACTTGACAGTTGCTCAACCCGATATTGCATTTGTTGAGTGTTATTAGTCAATTTTAAGACCATCCACGGACCTATCACTAGGAAGCAATTGTTCGCGTTCTTACATACTTGAAAGGTGAACCTAGTTGTGGTCAATTGTATCAAAATCATAGTCACACTCATGTATACCGATGCTGATTGGGTTGATTCCCAATCAAATAGAAAATCCACTACCGGTTACTGTGTATTTATTGAAGTTACATTGTTGTATTGGAAATGCAAGTAACAAACAACAGTTTCTCAGTCAAGTGCAAAATACAAGTATAGAGCTATGACACGTATTACATGTAGTTTAACCAGTCGAAGCATTTATTAGGTAATTGCGCATATAGCACCGAATCTAGCCTTTCATTAGCGAACAAAACATATTGAGATTGATTGACTCTTCATTCGAGAAAGGTTACTATAAAAATTGATCCACACTCGATATGTAAATTATGTTGATCATTAAGTAAATTTATTTACTAAACCTCATGGGGGATCTCAAATAAAATAGATTTTAACAAACTTGGAATGTATGATATATATGCTTCAGCTTAAGAGGGAGAGTTAGAGGGTATTTTTGTCTCTGTCTTTTTATTAAGATTCCTATGTACTATCTTATTTTACTATAAATAGAGGGAGAGATTGACCACTGAAGTTAAGTCGTCTCATTATTTTCTTATTCTTTTTATACTTTAACACGATATCAATACTAAGTTTGGAAAGTTTTGTTTGTTTTTCCCCAAGTTATTTGCCTTATCCCTTCTACCTTCTTTTGTCAGTCTATCTTGTGTCTTCTGATGTCAATATCATCACGTGCAAGCCGAAGTTACACGTGAGGGTGGGTGTTAAATCTCATATCAAATTTGTGAGACTTCTCAAACTAATCTATATATAAAAGAAGTTACTTCACTTGACCGCATATGGTTTTAAGTTGGAACCTCCAAATAATGACAGCTTACAAGGTGAAATTGACATTAGGAGATCTAATTGAATATCCCCTTCGATTTATGCCCTAGTCAGGAAATCTAATTGATATTACGGGGAATTCTATAGATTTATCTCAGAAAGTTTCAACCTTAAACCATATAGAAACAGGTGAAATAGCCTCAAACCATATGACTCCTAACCATAGTATAGGAAGCATCATAAATGTGATGTGGGATTTAGCAAATCAAAAACATTATTTCCTTCCATAGCAATATTGTTTTGAATTGAATATACCTACAATTGCATCTGAGCTTGGTCTACCTCTTTACGGTTAAATTCCTAGATCCACATCTCACCCATGTCATAGTCACCTCGCTTATTCTGCAAGTTGGGTTGGTTCAATGGGGTTTCACAAATTAACGTCAAAATTACATAAGCCTCCATTGATAGCCCTACGGTTTTGAAGCAATAAGCTTATGCTAGAATTTATTGAAAATTATTCAATTATATGGGACTTCAAGGCTATGCATGAGTTCACAACTCTTGAGACTACATATACTAAAATTATTAGAAAACGACACTAAGATTTAGTCAAACCTGAATCTGTGCAAGGAAAGAACAGATTAAGCAATGTAAAGCATCGTTCAACAATGTCACCGAGGTGACATCAAATTTGTAAAATATAGTAATATTTGTGATTAGTAATGCAAAACATAACACCACAATACAATATGTAGATGGTTGAAGCTCACTTTCTTGACGAATTTGAAGAGGTGTCTTCTTATATCTCGTTGAAGATCTTCAGGCAAATTCTCCAAGAGAAATTCTTCATTCACTCCTCTTGTGGCTGCCCAATTATAACGTTCTGATTGTCGAACTAGCCTACATAATAAAGAATCATATTGACAACTTTCAATGTGTTCTGTTTTAGCACATCAATTTATCTTACATTGTTATCTATAAAGATACATATTTGAACAATACCAGAGAAAAAGAAAAGTTGAAAAATTATGTTCTACCATAAATGAAATGGAGAACTTAAGACCAGTATTTGCTTAACATGAATCTTATTAGAATTAATGCTCAGATAATCACCAATGAGTGTTTTGATAAAACGTTTCACTAGCTACTCTGCCCAGAGTAAGACCAGCAATGTACTCGGGTACAAATAAGCAATGTTCATGCATCACCATGACACCAACCACAGTAGATTTCTTCTTTCTCACCTCGAATATGAAATTTCTGAGGCAGATTGTGGCAGTAATATGATGAACAAACTACAGACACATTAACAGTCAACATTTGTAGCAAAGTCCATATAACATAACCGTGAACCAAGTTCCCCCAATAAATTGATCAACGAAGAGAGAAGTGGAAAAAAAACAAAATGAGAAGCGTGAAGTGAATTAAAAAGATAGCCAGCAGTTCCTTGTTTCCCTTTTTCGCTCCACTCAATTGTTGTTGCCTTTTTTGGGTACAAGGAGTTGGTTGGGCTAGGACTAGTGGAGAGTTGAGTTGGACCACCGGAGATCTGGTCACAGATTCTTGTATATTTTAAGAGAGAGAGAGAGAGAGAGAAAGAGAGAGAGAGAGAACACAACATTGAAGGAGCTTCCTCACACTCAGGCGAAATGAACCCTATCGCCTGCGTATACCAATAGAGATGACAGCGGCAAGAAGTGGAGACCGAAATAGGGCTTCTGCCGCAGTGGTAAAAGGTCAATGACGGCGACCTGCAATAGCTGGGGGCCAAATAGATGGTTCCATCTCTAAGTGGAACGTGACTCTTTCATTATTGAAGGCAGTCACAAATCCTCATTAGATCAGCCATTCCGGAAAATCCTGCAACTAAGCAGCAACCTACTTTCGAAACAAGACATGGCAGGGTTGGGAACGTGAGTTCCACTTCAGCATGCAAACTTTGTCATTCTGAGCCGCATTTCATGCTTAAAAAATTAAAGATATGAGGGAAAAAAAAAGAATGATCTAATGCACAAGGCCACTTCTAATATGGACTCACAATAGGGCAAGGTGTTCAAAGCTTTTATGTTTCAGAGAGGCTACTTGAACGACTTGACCCATTCATCTCAAAGTTGTTGGCATTAACCTTTTTTTGTGTGTGCGCGCGCATATCCCCAAACCCAATCTCTGTTACGCTTAACATTTTGGAGTTACAAAGGTGTTGTTTCACAAAATGCTTTTAAAATCAAAATCCTAGTTATGTAACACACCCAATCCACCTAGTCAATCCAGCCTTGTCACATCCTGAAAATGATTCATACTTGGGAATCTCATGACTATGACATAGGCACACTCAGATAGAGAATTGCATTGAAATAAGGAGAAAATTGAGAAAAGGAGGGAATGATAAAGAAATCAAACCCAAGTACGGGCAAACACTTAACGGTCACACCAGTTCCCAATCTAGTAAGACCAAGTAGCAAGTAATTCTACAGTGCAAGCGTTATAATAGAGGGAATAGGGGATGGCATAGGACATCCTAAAAATATACACTTCTTAATATGCCTTGCAAATAGTATTGCTTCAATTAAAATGGGGAAAAGAACAGAATAATAAATAATAAATAAAAGGGAAAACAGCTAGAGGAATAATGTCAACCTTCTTAGTTCTTCTGGTAAGCGCCGATGTCTCATCCATTGCTCCACGTCACGGCGTCGTAGAGACATTTCTAATCTCCTGTAGTGAATTAATGTTTACATCAGTGTAGTATCTCATCAAGGGATGCAGATGGATTCAAATAGCAGTCAAATAGAATGCGCTCGTTGCTGCGGTCAGAGCATCACTTCATAGCTCATACCAAAGTCTTAAAGGCAACGTGTAATATGATGCCTTTTAGCATCCATGACACGAAGCGCATAGGGCGCAGGCCTCGTGATTTTTTTTTTTTTTTAAAAAAAATAATATAATTAAAAAATGGAAAAATAATAAAATACATCAATATTTGTTATTCCATATTAACTAAAATAAATATAATAATATAGTCAACTTTAATGTATCCTTAAAAACGTCAAATTCTAAAAATATGTGAAACATGTGTCAACAACAACGTAAGATAAAATTCATCTAAAGCACGAGTCATATAGGAAAAAGTGCAAAAATGAGCTTTTTAAGCTTCAATGTACGGGGAGACTGAAAAAAATGCATGCCAAGGTTTAGTGCCTTCCCCATGAGGCATGGGGCGTTTTGACAGTCACAGGGCACTACTAATTAAAACACTGGTTCATATTAATACAAACAAATGAGGAATAAAGTAATACAATGGCTATCACATCCAAAACAATAAGGTGAAATAGAAAAGCTCAAAGTTCAATTGGTACCTAAACAGAGTAAATCTTTTCTCTCTTCATCAAGTCACACCATGCATTAGTTTTAGTGATTTCCTTTGATTAAATAAAATTCTAATTAAAATGGACCCCCATGAAAATAAATGAGAACAAAAAAATATATGTTTCTCACCAAACGCAAATAGGGTTTAATTAATCTAGTTATATTAATGATAATATAAACTTTTAATGTGTTCTGTTTCAGCTTCTAAAGTTAAGAGTATCAAAAGAATATGAGAACTACTACAATGACGCCATAACATTTCCAAAAAAGCATGTCTTCATGTGTGTATGCGGGTAGATCATTGGCATAAACTCTCCCAAAATTTATTAAGTACATATGACGGTTTGACTCAATGAACCCTAGAGAAACTTTCGACATCATAAAAATGTAGTTACACTAACATAACAGAGCACTGTATGAAATTGAGAATAGCCAGCAACCAGTAAGACAAATGAACCACCTAAAGGAACAATACAAGGGGTTAATTAGCTATTGGCTATTTGAGTTTTTATGATAACATGAATCATATGATACTTGGTTTAGAAAGTGACTGATGGAGCAAACAACATACTATTGAATAAATGCAGCAAAACAAAGTGATATTTTGTTTATATATTATGAGCAAGGATATAGAGAAAATCATTACATGCACTCTGAATGTTTCTTCTAATTTTTTTTTATTTTTTAGGGGGAGATGCTATTGAAATTAAAATCACAAGCATGATGCAGGGTTACAATTTCAATTTTATGGTTGAGATAAAGAAGCTTTCGACATGGCGAAGATTTTGGATATAACTGACCAGGGTTCAGAAAACACCGACCTGGGAAACCAGGATGTGTTTATGTGTGTAAATGTCCTGCAATTGCTCATACAACCAGAATGGCATGTTGATTTATGCATGCTCTATGTGGTTATCGCATAAAAGTTCTACTATTTGATACTAAGTACAATTTTGAATGTTAAAAGTTATACCTTCGTCCAAGAGCCTGAAGGAAGTTCTGCATATTCCCAATGAGAAGAGCAAAAAGCAGGAGTCCAAGTCCAACGATTCCCATAGTGAACAGCACTTCCCAGACAAAGTAGCTTGGAACTTGATTTCCAGCCAAAGTACTTATTTGCTTTGTAAAAGGTCAGCAAAGATTGATTACCAAAGAGAAAAAGGTCAGCAAAGAGAAAATAGCTCCAACAAGAGTTACCTCTACTTATACAGGTAGCCCAGAAACTAAGTACAGGAAAGAAACTAAACAAGTACAATCAAATACATTAGTGTCCGGAAAAAGCATGATTAGTTCAAAAACCTAAAAGCACAATTATATACAAAAGTCTGTCAAACGGGATACATTATATAAGAATGTTAACATGAACCTTAATGGTCAGATAAACACATGAAAAACGAGACACAGAAATGAAATTTTACATAATTATACCTGGAACCCCCAGAACAATGAATAGACATATCGTGTGACTACATCATTGCTTTGGGCGGTAAGATTGACAGATTGCACATAGATTCCGTAGGAGAAATTTCCCTGATCAAAACAAGCTGTCGCATTTTCATTTCTCTTCCAGTCATTCCATCTAGAATCTGATTGAAAAACTTTAATGTTCGGTCCATGCCCGCAGTCTATGAATTTCACACAGTTCACCATCATTCCTGAGTAGCGACAGGCATCTCGAAGACATTGATTTACTCTCTAGAAATATCAAGTTACCAAGCATTGTCAATAATAACAACAATACTACTTCAGGACAATACTACCATAACATAATTTTGCAACTCTCCATTATTCTCATAGATCCCACAAAAATATGGTTTCCTTTCAACCAGATTATCACTTCCTTAAAGAGAGTAACTTAATGGAAGGAAGAAATTGTTGCCTATATTTGATTAAAATTGAATTGCAAACTGAAGGAAGAGATTATTTAAAGGGAAATCATTGTTTTATCTTTATTACAAGAGTCAATCCATTTTTTATTCCATTTTTTGAATCATAACTTGTTTAAACCTTTTTTGGTACAGAAACATTGAGAATCAGTCCCACCCTAAAATTGAGTGCACCTATTGTGACATTTTTACCCTCTAGTTTTTAGTCAACAAGTAAACTTAATTTATGAGAGTATTAAAATTGATTGGAGCATTAATTACGGGATTGCACTACTAATTAAATCCTTGAATCATAGCTTAAGAGTTACCTTCCGTGGATTTTTCATTTCCCATTTAAAACATGTGTCGTTTTCAATTAAAAAAAAAAAAAACTGGGTTTTCATTTTTATTTTAAAAAATCCAAACATTGCAAAAATAATGTTATCTAACATTGCAGTTACATTCTACTAAAATATTGCTCGGTATTAAAAACAATTTATAATGTAACTGCACATCGTTCTATAACAATACAGCTTTATAAGGTAATTGCACTATTACAATCTTTACATGTAACATAAAATTAAATTGTTATATTTGATTTATAGACAATTTTTGACAAAAATTGATACTATTTACATTGGAAGATTAAACATTGGAATTATATCATGTTTCCCAAATTGATGGCAACTATTGAGATTCATTGACAATTGTTACACTAATACCCTATAATTAAGGAATTAGTTACACTATGGAATAATATTAAGGGTTATAGCATAAACTTTAGGTTATAATGGTCAGTGGTACTAGTTCTAAAGTTACAAACACAAATGGGTTTGATAATGGATCAATGACGTTTAATGGGAGTGGGGGCCAATCTCCACTATTTATAAATAAAAAATTATTGATCATACGCATTAAAAATGATATTATGTTTTAGAAAACAATGGATTAGATGGAACTACGATCTCTGAGTACATTGAGATCTTACTTCTAATTTCTAAAGCTAATATACCATGAATTATGTTTAAACCAGTGTTGTAAAAGGCAGTAGCGTTGGGTGGGCCGTTTTGAATTGTCGGGCACGAAGCATAAATTTGGGGCTTGGGGGCGTAAGCCGCTCTATACATGAATTTTTAATATTTTAAATATATTATATATAATTAAAAAATACCAAAAATAATTAAAAACAATATATATATATGAAAAATAAATGTAGATAAAATCATAAGATGACAAAAGTTATGAATCATAAATAGTAATTTAATTGACATTCTATTTCCTATATGAGACCAACTATTTAGGGATGCTATTGAAATATTATTCTTTTTTTCGTTATCTATTCTCTAGCAAGTAATAAATTTCCTTGAATTCTGATCAAAGATTTCAAATTTTTTCCTATTTTAATTTTAAAAAAAAAAAAATTAGAGAAACCAGTTGCTCTATTTCCAAATAAGACATAAAAAAACGCATGATTTAACCCCTAGTTCTCCTATTTCCACCGCCATCAACCTCTGCTTTAACCCCTAGTTCTCCTATTTCCACCGCCATCAACCTCTGCTTTGTCATTCGAATGATAACCTTTGTTGCCCCAAACTTTGGTCTCACCTCTAGCTTTCGAGTTATGGCACCGGTGAAGCGATGGACACGAAGGCAAAGACGAACACGCCAAACATGTGAAAAGTCAAGCTTTGTCTCTCTTGATTTTTCTGGTGAAGGAAACATAGGGCGTAAGCCCGTCGGACTTTGTTCGGAGTGAAGTTGGGCATCGCCCACAGCATCTAGGCTCACGCCCAGCAAGAAAATCACCTTCCTCATCGCTCCAAGGAAGTTTAGGACCACCCTACCTTTGGGCGAGCCCCACAAAAGCCTTTTACAACATTGGTTTAAACAAGATCATTAGGCATGTGCCATGGCATTATTTCCCTATCGCCGTCCTGATAGAGTGGAACAAACAACCGAAATGCCCCCAAAAGGTATTATGTACTGGTATTGTGACATCTTATGATGTTGAGGGTATGGATCCTGTTGATAGGATATGAGTGAAAAGAGTCAAATGGTGGTAACATGGCAATGAATATATTTTCTTTCTTTACTATGATGCTACTTAATTAAAAAGTACAGAAATGAGAAGTATTAATTCAAGGTACTTTTTGATATCGCTGTTAAAGGAGTAATTATGTCTTTCCAGTATTGTTTAGGGTTTTTCCATATTATTTAGGGTTTCTTGTAATGTTCCCTAACTACTATTATAAATTGAGAGAGAGGCTAACACAATTGTTAGGCCTTCTCATTCTTCTCGTATTCATTTTTTTCTTTAATATGGTATCACGAACAGGTTATGATATATTAATCCTGTAGTTCTGTTCATCCATGATTTAATATTTTTTTTCCTTCCCTGAATTGAAAAAAAAAAAAAAAAAGAGAGAGAAATCGTTTCCCGCCGCCGCCACTGAAAGCCTAACACATCGCCGCCCACCGACCACTCAAATCCGGCACCGTCCACGTCAGATCCGACCTTTGCCGTCGCCATTCCGACCTTCGTCGGCCCCTTCCGGCCTTCGCAATCGCCATTCGACCTTCGCCATCTCCAATCTGGCCAATCGGCGACCTTCGTCATTGTTGTTCAACCCTAGTCGCTGTTGTTCAGGCCACATCCACGATCGCCACTGCCAGTCCGAGCTTCGCCACCGTCGACCAATGCTTCGCACCACTGTTCCGCCGTCGCCTAGAGCTTCATCTCACATCACAACTTCGATTCGCCACCCATTCCAAAGTTCGCTGCCATCTTTGTGATTGAATGGTTTGTTTGTTGCTTCCTCTATTTCGAAACAACAGCTAGGGTTTCGAAACCCTAGATTTCTCAAGTCGTTGCTGTCTCTGTCCAGATCCGAGTGCTCCCTTTTTGGCCAAACGTTAGTAAGTCTATGGTTGAGCTACTTCTAATGATTTAAGCTCTACAGTTGTTTGTGTTATTGGTTTGGTTTCCCCTATCAAGTTGTTTTGTATTTGTTAGTTGTTGTATTGGCGGGAACTAATGTCGACGG
Source organism: Eucommia ulmoides (assembly GCA_016647705.1). Taxonomy (NCBI): domain Eukaryota; kingdom Viridiplantae; phylum Streptophyta; class Magnoliopsida; order Garryales; family Eucommiaceae; genus Eucommia; species Eucommia ulmoides. The sequence goes on from CM028334.1 coordinate 22,298,443, forward strand.
CTATCCCCCGACCGTTAACTGCCTGCAAGTTGAATGGGACTAATTCCTCGCAATGATCCAAAATTGTACAAGTTGTTGCTACCGATCAAGGGCAAAGAGGTGACCGAGGAAGTCGTAGTAATGAATTTCGAGGTGGCCAAGGTGGCCATTGTCTTGGTCAACATCGTCGGTGCTCATTTTGTAGCAAGGAAAATCATACCCAAACTACTTGCTGGTATAGAGTTGGTCGTTCTCCCAAGTATGTTCATGTGGCAACTTCTAATCAAGTTACTCCAAGGTTTTAAATCGCGGTATCGGGTTACGTAACGGTAACGGTCGCGATGTAACAGTATCGGGAGTATCGGCCTGTCCGTAACGGGAATCGGCCGTAACGGTCGTGAATTTTTTAAAATCACTAGAACATCCCCAAAAACTCAATAAGAATAATTGTTTCACTCATTTAACCTTTAATAAACACATTATAATATATCTTATGACATTTTAAGGTTATATACAACACAATAAAGACATAAAAAATACGAAAAATCATCGTACTTAACAATCTTAAAAGAATAAGATGATGCACACAATACTTAATAAAAATATATTACACAAATATAATAAAAGAGTAAATTGTACTTGTACATCATATTACAAAAACAATACACTCGTATAAAATTATCAATACCAAAACAAATTGCGCGCAGGCTCTTCATAGTCGGCATCGGCATGATCACCACTCTGATTTTGTTGTGCAGCACCATAACCACCAAAGTAGTTAAAGGTGCAATGATCATAAATGGTATTGCTAGGGCCACTACCACCGGTACCGCTAGATTCTGCTCTTTCTTCGCAGTGACCGAAAGTAGAACTCGAACTCTCTTGATGTGGAGGAGGGACACCGTATTGGTAAGAAGGTGGTGGTGGATATGAGTATCCGGTAGTAGGAGGTTGTGGGCATCCTAAAGGACCCATACCCACATAATGTGGCGCCGAAACATATTCCGAAGAGGGATAATAAGGGTAAGGATATGGTTGTGGTTGACGCCACTGATGATAATTATCCCCTTGATATCCATATCCGTATCCTCTAACTCCAAGCATACCAAAGCGGTTTTCCATGTCATCATATTCTTCGGAATTTGAGGATTGTGGGTTTGGTCTTCTTCTTGATGATCCAATTGCACTAGAAACAGAATGCCTTCGTGGCTCACTAATATCCCCACGTTCGACATTGTCTGCAAATCCAACCATTCCTAACTCTCCATGATACAGCGATTGTCTAGTGTCTCCTCCACCTCCACCTCCACCATCATCACCACTAGACTCTCCACTAGGTGGGCTCAAACCACGACCACTATCAGTATCATTTCCATCTCCAGATGGACTATCACTTTGCCAACGTCGAGGTGCTTGGCTACTGGAAGTAGCGACCTCATCATCGCTTACGTCTAACCATCTGGAGTTGTCCTGATCATCTAACAATGGTTCTTCTCTCTCTTGAAGCCATGGAGATAGTGGATCATCTTCTTCAAAGATATAATCCAAGTTTATAGGGTGGAAGCTGTCTTCAATTTCACTTTGGCTTAATCTCGTAGCATGTCTAATTTTCAACCTCATATTATAAGCCACGTAAACAAGTTTATTCAGTTTTTGATACTTTAGACGATTTCTCGTCTTTGTATGTATCAAGCTGAATGTGCTCCAATTACGCTCGCAATTAGAAGACGATGTTGTTTGACTCAACACTTTAACTGCAATCTCTTGAAGTTCAGGGGCAGATGCACCAAAGTGGATCCACCATTCAGCTGTAGAAACAATATGAATTAAAACAATACGAAGATTGAGATTCTTATATTAATAGTTAATTGTTCATTGTATTACCTGGATTTGTGCGTGTTACTGCTTTTTGAGCCAATACTGTCCCGAAAGAATGTTCTTTATCACGAAACATCATAATCTATATTTAGAACGTAACAAATCAAAAACCCACAAATAAAACATATAAAACTTAGTAACTTGTTAGTCGCTAGTTGTTACTTAAAAAAAAAAAAAAAGAACTAGATTAATAGCTTGAATTTGTTTATCAATATTCGGCTCCAATCTTTGAATCACTTTTTGAACTCCCTCCATTACCTCTCTATGGTCAGAAAGTTTACTACCATATTGAAATTGAGGATTTAAAAAATAACCTACATGAATTCAAAATAAAAAGCACATTTTGTTAAAGGAAGTTTAATTCTAACAAGTAACAAGAGTTTTTAAAATTGAATTTACAATTAGTCAATTACTTACCAGCCGCATGCAAATCATGGTGTAATTGGAATTGCCATCTTTTGTCGATTATTTTCCAATATTTTTTGTAGTAACAACAATTTTTTTCAATGGCCATCTTCGCTTTGTCCATAGCTTCATAGACAAATCCCATTGTAGGCTTCTCATCTCCATCAACAAGCCTAAGCACCCTCACCAATGGTTCTTGAACTTTTAAAATTTCTGAAACTTTTATCAAAAAACCATTGTCGTTCACAATTTTTCTAACTTTTTTTCCACAGTCTTCCTTCGCCCATCTTTTGCTTTTCCACTCATCACAATTAAACATATTTTGTAAGGCATTCTTATACCTTACAATGCTTTCCAGCATAATGAAATTAGTGGCAAAACGTGTGATCCCGAGGCGTAATAACTCTTTCCCTTCAGTAAATCTCTTCATAAAATCAATAACCCAACTAAAGTTATAAATGAAGCGTGATATTCTTCTTGCATCATCCAAGACTTTCAGCACATTTATTCTCTCCAATATCTTTCAATATCAAATCAAGGCAATGTGCAGCACAACCTGTCCAATATAAATTTGGTCTTTTTAACATAAGTTTTTTCCCCACCGCTTTTATTGCAGGCTCATTATCAGTGACGATTTGGACAATATATTTTTCACCAATTTCATCTACCACCTTGTCCATAAGCCCGAAGTAATAATCGGCAGTTCTGCTAACAACATCGGTGGCATCCACTGATTTATGAAAAACAGTCCCCCGATTACTATAAATCAAAAAATTGATAATGTGCTTCCGGGTAGGTCCGCTCCATCCATCACACATGATCGTAACGCCCCTCTCCTCCCAACTTGGTTTATGAGCTTCGATCCACTTTCTCAATTCTTCATATTCTCTAGGTAAGAAAACTTCAGTCACCTCGTAAGGAGTAGGGACTTTCACTCCTTTTCCAACCTCCCTTGCAACATCCAACATTGGCTCAAGCCATGGCGAATTAACAACGTTTGTTGGCAAACGTGTGTATAACACAAATTGACTAACTGCGACCCCTAATTTTTTCCTCAACCCTTTTATTACCCTTGTTGAGATCTTTTGTTGTTTGGGGGCTTTGCTACGGTGTAGATCAACATCAATCTCGGCCAACCGTGCTTCAGGTAAAGACGAATCAATCCAACTTTTTTTCGAACTCGATTCACGGACAGTAGAAGATCGTCGAAACATATTAGCAATGCGAGTAGTAGTGCTTCCCCGTCTGGTGCTTTCACCAACCCCGCTATTACTCCCGGTCTCATATCGGTTGCCTGCATCCCTCCTATATCTCTCCCTATCTTCTTCTTCTCTATGCAACCTCATACTTTCTTTTCGTGCATAAGCCATATCCGGATCATCCGAGTTATCATCATCACTCAAATCGTAAGGATTATCTTGATCACGTTGAGAAGCTCGAATTTGTTCAATCACTTCTTCTCTTTGTTTTCTTTTATCCATTTTTTTCTCCAAGTTACCTTCAAGATGTTTCATCATAAGCGTTCTAACATCGGCACTAACACTTTGGCATGGAGCTACTTGACCCTTTTTGGCCGCCAAGTGTTGCTTCAATCTAGTTATTCCACCATTTATCTCTCTACCACAAAATTTACATTTTAATTTGTGTCTAGAACCACTAATAGGAATCCCGAATTTCCATCCAATATCATCACTGGGAGGATGTGATCCTTCTTCACCCGACATTGTTAAATTTTAATTTTCTGCAATTTACATACACAAATTTAATTCATACTATTTATTAAAATTATAATTGAAGCTAATTAATACTACATTAACCATTATATATATATATATATAATGTGATAAATAATAATGACAAAAAAAAAAATTTGCTACAAAAATATAAGTTAAAAAATTTTAGGACTAAATTGTAATTGTAAAAAAGTTAATTAACAATTTTAGGACTAAATTGTAATTGTAAACAAGTTAATTAACAATTTTAGGACTAAATTGTAAACAAAAAATATTTTTAAACCCCTTAATTATTTCTAAATTACAATTTCTAAATAATTTTAATGACTAAAATACTAATTTCAGCCCCCAAATCAAACACCACCAATTGCCCAAATCGTGAAATCCCTAACACGGTAACACCCGAATGGAGAGAGAGAGAGAGAGAGAGAGACAAACGGAGCGGAGGCGAGACCCAAGCGGAGGCGAGACGGCGACGGCGAAGGCGACGAGCTGCAACGCGAAGGAGAGGAGACGTCGCCGGCGACGCGAGAGCTACGTTCGGCGGCATTGAGCTGTTTCTGTTAGACGAACCCGACGAAATCCTCAACGTTCGACGAAATCCTCAACGTTCGGTAAGTGTTTGGTTATCTTCTACTACTTTTTTCTCTTCCTTCCTCAATTATATGAAGAATCTTTGAACGTGGAAGAAATCTGAAAAGTCTGCGCGAAATCAGGAGTCGGTCGGTCGGTCGGTTGTTCTTTACAGACTGTAATGGCCGTTAACTGCCCGTATCGGCCCGATACGGGGCGATTCAACCCTAGATGCCGGAATCGGCCGTGTATCGGTATCGGCCTACCCATTTTCCGGTACGAATCGGCCGTTACAGTACGTAACGGCCGATATTTAAAACCCTGAGTTACTCCCGTTTCAGCATCCAACTCTTCAACTCCCAAGGCAATTTCTAATGATGAGTATGTTCAGTTCCTCCAATTTAAGGCATCCAAGGAGGCATCTACCCCCATTACTTCGCTAGCTCAACGAGGTAACCCTATTGCATGTCTTTCTTTTCATCCTTCCACTTCTATACCTTGGATTATAGACTCCACTGCCACCGATCACATGTTAGGTACCTCTTCTTTATTTACGCATATTCAGTCATCTCTCTCATTGTCGTCTGTTACTGTTGCTAATGATTCCACCGTCCTTGTTCGTGGTATTGGCACTGTGAAACTTTCACCCTCTTTCTCTTTATCTTCTGTCTTGTATATTACCGTTTTTGCCTTTAATTTGATATCAGTTGGTAAGCTTACTCAACAACTTCATTGTTCTGTTTGCTTCTTTCCAGATTCTGTCATTATCCAGGATTTGAAAACACAGAAGACGATTGGCGTAGGGCGTGAGAAAAATGGCCTTTATTACTTCGACAATCACGACGAGACACCTGTTATCCCACCCACTGTCTATCCTGCCATTGTACTTGCCCACGAAATTCACTGTCGCCTAGGTCATCCCTGTCTTGCCAATCTACAGGTACTAGTTCCTAGTTTACGTCATTTGACCGCCTTAGATTGTGAGCTTTGTCAGTTGGGTAAATATCATCGTACTTCATTTACTTTCCCGGCTCAGTTTCGAGCATCGAGTCCTTTTAGTTTAGTTCATTCAAACGTTTGGGGTCCTTCTCATATTGCCTCTACATTAGGTTTTCATTATTTTGTCACATTTGTCGATAATTTCTCTAGGGTTACATGGCTATATTTAATGAAAGATCGTTCCGAATTGTTCTCCATTTTCTCTGCCTTCGATGTTGAAATTAAAACTCAATTTAATGTGCCTGTGCATATACTTCGCAGTGATAATGCTCGAGAATATTTTCTCAACCCTTTACTTGCTTTATGTCACAGTCAGGCATACTGCATCAGTCTTCTTGTCCTCATACACCACAACAAAATGAAGTCGCTGAGCGTAAGAATCGACATCTCCTAGAAGTGGCTCGAATTCTGATGTTTGAAATGAATGTTCTCAAACACTTCTGGGCAGATGCAGTTTTTATGGCTTGCTTCTTGATCAATAGAATGTCATCTTCTACCCTAAATGGCAAAGTTCTCATTCTATTCTTTTTCCTCGATCACCCTGGTTTGCTTAACCTCCTCGTATCTTTGGATGTGTTTGTATTGTCCATCAATTGACTCCCAGTAAAGATAAGTTAGATCCTCGTGCCATAAAATGTGTCTTCCTTGGTTATTCTCGCACACATAAGGGTTATCGGTTATAGTTCTTCTTTACGTCGCTCTTTCATCTGTGCAGATGTCACTTTCTTTGAGTCCACCCTTATTTTTCTGCCACATCCTCTAGGGATGATTTGGATATCACCCTTACTCTACCAGGCCTCCCAGACCCAACACCATCTCCTTCGGCTCCAAAACCTGTCCCGCGTGGTCGTCTTTCACCACCTTTGCAGGTATACTCTTGTCGCCAGAAGGTAACTTCCGCCATTGAGCCCATCGTCTCTGTGTCTTCAGATTCTTCTCCAGTTGATCCATCTATGTCTGACTTGGACATATCCATTGTTGTCCGGAAGGGTAAACGCACATGTACTCAACATCCTATTTCTAATTTTATCTCGTATGCACATCTATCTCCTTCATAGTCCTCTTTTGTTGCTTCTCTATCCTCCTTTTCTATTCCTAGGTCTGTCACAGAGGCTCTCACTCACCCTGGTTGGACGACCGCAATGAAAGAGGAACTGTTAGCTTTACATCAGAATGGTACTTGAGATCTTGTCTTGCTTCCCCCTGACAAAACAATTGTTGGATGTAAATGGGTGTACACAGTCAAAGTTCATCTGGATGACACCATTGATCGACTCAAGGCTCGTTTAGTTTCCAAAGGTTACACTCAAATATATGGTCTTGATTATTCAGAGACTTTTTCTCCAGTTGCTAAACTCGCTTCTGTTCGTTCGTTCATCTCTTTGGCTGCCACCTTTCGTTAGCCGTTGCATCAGCTTGATATCAAGAATGCATTCTTAAATGGCGATTTGACTGAGGAAGTATACATGGAGTAACCTTCCGGGTTTGTTGCTCAGGAGGAGTCTGATTTGGTATGTCGATTGAAGAAATCTATTTATGGCCTCAAACAGTCTCCTTGAGCATGGTTTGAGAGATTCAGTGAAGTGGTTACTGAATTTGGTATTTGTCGTTGTGAAGTCGATCATTCTGTATTTTACAAGCACAGTAAAGTCGGGAGAATATTATTGATTGTATATGTGGATGACATCGTGATTAGCGGAGACGACCACCAGGGTATTCAGGAACTCAAAATGTTTTTGCATAACAAGTTTCAAACCAAAGATTTGGGTCAATTGAAGTATTTCTTGGGGATTGAAGTTGCTCGATTAAGTTAAGGTATTTACCTGTGTCAGAGGAAATATGTTCTTGATCTGTTCAGTGAAATAGGAATGCTAGGAGTTAAACGGATTGATTCACCTATGGATCCAAACAGCAAACTGTTGGCAAATAAAGGTGTATCACTGACAGATTCAGCACAATACAGACAGTTAGTTGGGAAGTTGAACTACTTGATGGTTATTAGATCAGATATTTCCTTTGCTGTGAGTGTTATTAGTCAGTTCTTATATCATCCCACGATGTATCATTGGGATGCAGTGATCTATATTCTTCGATATCTAAAAGGTTCTCCAGGATGTGGTTTGTTGTATCAAAACTTCGGTCACACTCAAATTAAGGGATATACAGATGCAGATTGGGCCGGATCTCCCTCGGATAGGAAGTCTACTACAGAGTATTGTGTGTTTGTTGGAGGTAATCTCATTTCTTAGAAGAGTAAAAAGCAAACATTTGTGGCGCGATCAAATGCAGAATCGGAATACAGGACGATGGCCCATACCACTTGTGAGTTAACCTGGTTGAAACATTTGTTGGAAGAACTTGGATTCGAACACACTTCACCGATGGATCTGTTATATGATAATCAAGCAGCACTTCACATTGCATCTAACCCAGTCTTCCATGAGAGGACAAAACACATTTAAGTTGATTGTCACTTCATTCGAGAAAAAGTATTGCAGAAGCAGATAGAGACTAAACATGTAAAGTCGGTTGATCAATTAGCTAATTTATTTACTAAACCGCTAGCGGGCTTAAAGATAAAATATATTTGTAACAAGTTAAGAGAATACAATATATATACTCCAGCTTGAGGGGGAGTGTTAAAGGGGTAATTATGTCTTTTCAGTATTGTTTAGAGTTTTCCTATATTGTTTAGGGTTTCTTATATTGTTCCCTAACTACTATTATAAATTGAGTGAGAGGCTAACACAATTGTTAGACCTTCTCATTCTTCTCGTATTCATTTCTTTCTTTAACAATCGCAAATAACAAAACTATGTTGTATAAACTTGTATATATTGACCTATTTTCAAAATTCATGCCAATGTATGAGAAGTATTTACTAAATGGCAATAAATTATATCGGCTTACCAATATATCCCTAGTGAGTTTATAGTATTAATATGTCTAGAATTTGCAAGAGGGATTGCAAACTCATCTGCGCTTGCAAGAATTTCAAGAAAAGTTTGAAACAACATATTTACCCTACTCCAGATTTCACACAAAAAAAAAACTAACTAATCATGACCAAAGTTGCATGCTAAGTGCCAAATATCCTGTGGCAGTATAAAGCAGTCAATGTCAATAGATGAAAATATCAAGGAAGAGAATTTCAGTGTCACTTCCCACCTGTAGCCCGAAGAGATACCAGCAGGACCCAACAACATGGCCAGACAACACAAAAGTGAGAAGATTTATCACAAAATTTGCCCAGGCTGACTCAAATATGAAGCCACTTGGAGACTGACCGACAAGCAGAGGCAGAAACCGACACAACCTGGGAACGTATTGAAAAAGAACTGCATCTCGCAGAACATTCTTTGCATAGTTGGCCCCTGATCTTGCAATGGAATTCGGTAGAACCAGTAGTATAATTATCTACACAGTTGAAAGGAATTTCAGTGCGAGGAATATATAGATCAACATGGAAAAAAAAGGCAAATGTAGCTTGAAATTGTTAACAGAGGTGCAGACATGAATACTTGAAAATAGAGAATCCCACTCTGTAACCACATTGGGAGGATCGCAATAAATTGATATCCATGATATATCCAAAAGTTAAATCTATTCTTCTAAAACTTTAATTGTGGATCAGTCTCAACACTCAACAAAGAAACTATTACAGGCTACTGTTCCCTTCATTTAGTTTTATCCAGAACCCGAGTCCTTGATTAAATCAGACCTTAAAAGAATTTCATCACCTGAATTCTTTCTATCTTTACAAATCAGATCCTCCTTCCACGATCTTTCCTGAGAGGATTTCATTGAAGAACTGCATCCTTTTTAGCCTTAATAGTTCCATTCCTGACTGAGCTTCAAACTCCATCTCAATCCACCTGACGTTGGCCATCAACTTCTTCTGGTCCAATAACTATTTATTTTTTTAATATTTTATTCTATTTATTAGTTAAAATCAGAAATTCATTTTGATTTTTATTCATTTCATTTTAGGAATTTATATTGGATTAAGATTTTATTGCATTTTTTCAAGCATTTAGTTTCCTAGTTTGGTTAAGATTTTACTACAAAAATTCCAATAAACATGCCACCTTGAACAGAATTTTAAATTGAAGCCTCATGATTTTAGGCATGTGTACTTCCGTGGATCCATTATGAGGGTGAAGCATATCAAGATTACTATTCTGAACTGTTTTGAACTATTTTTGGCTTTAAATCAATTGCTTTGACACAAAGGTAGAAGACATTTTAGGGCCAAGGTAATTTGATAGAAGATGAGAGAATTAAAAGAAACTGTTGTGGAATATGATTTGCTTATCTGACTTGTCCAGATCATCTACATCATTTTTTTTGTGCTTGACTGGGGTCGGGTTAAATCTAACAGCCTATAAACACTGTGGATGTCCAACCACAGGATGCTCTTCCAATTACCAATATGTAGGATCAGAATTGTGAATATCAAAGCCATTAACCTACTTTCTTGGCCCCAAATGAAATGAAAGACAAACCAAAACTTTTCTCAGATATCCCCTCTTCAAACAAGTCATATATCACCATCAGAACATCCTCACAAACCACAGTACCATATTATTGAAAAAACAAAAAACATCACGGAAGGCATAATGCCTTGCGCCTCCATCCCTTTCCATACCTCTCTGCCCATTGAGAGCTAGTTTGTAATAATTCTGATAGTATTGCAAACAGCGCTAAGTACAGGTTGAGGAGAATGCAAAATCATCACACAACCGTAAAATGCATTACCTGAGGAAGTGGAAGAACAACAAAAAAATCAATGAGAAAATATCCGGTAAGATAATTGAGGGCAATTTTCTTCGGATGATCAACTAAATCTCCAGCACCCACGACTCTAGATTCAGGAGCAACATAAGCCAACCTAAACTGCAAAATCCAAATTGAATTAAACAAATTTAGGTCCAATTAATCACATAAATTATGCTCATCAACTCAATTTTTAAATGATTTAATATCACACGAAAAATATAATAAAGGAATTGATAAATAAAACACGGCCACATTTTCTTTTCCTTGGAAATGTATGGGTATATATATATATATATATATGTATATATATATATATGTATATATATATATATGTATATATGTTCTCCTTCTGGTTACCATTGCAAGGAAAATGATGTGTTTAACTATGAGCATAATCACGAATCACAATCTCAACCAACGAAAAATATATAAATCTCCCCTTCACTTTTCATTTTGGGATGTCTAAATAGGTTTTCCGCTTCGACGGCCTAATGTTTCATTACTTATATATTTGAAATCAAGTCTACAAAATTGAAGTCCTAAAATGAAAAAAGATAAAATAAAGTTGAAAAGCAAACTATAATTAGATGGGTGATGTAATGAAACATAGCGAAAAATAATTTATATATTTTTCAAAAAATAGGGGTGTCTATATAGAATTGCCTCATATTTATATTAAGATGAATAATGTGTACAAAAGTGACCATGAGGGATATAATACTCAATCATAAACTATTCTTGACATCTTTACGGAGGCTTTGTTTTAATGGTCATATCATATAAGACACTAATTTCTTTTGGTGAATCTTAGTCCGTGTTAGAAATTAATTTATAAATTTCAATAATTATTTGTGCAAGTAAAATATTTTCATGTACTTTCAAGTAAACAATTATCGGACACACAACATATTTTAAAATGAATTTATAAAAAGTCTCATTTTTTTGGATTTTGGGGTCATGAAATCAAAATCGTTCTTAGTAACTCTAGATAGGCTAGGCATAGGTTGTGTTAGAAAGTTCCATTTTGGTATTTGACACTTGGGGCCCCTAAAGTTTGGCACTTGTCTCACTTTGGTCCTTACTATTTAAATTTCAACACAACATCTCAAAGTTTGAAAACTGACCCACTTCAGTCCAATTGATTAAGTCCGTCAATATTCTTAAAGGGAAATAGGAGCAAAATTTTCATTGTATTCAAATGGACTTACACGGACCAAATTAATATAATTATAAACCATTAGGGGTGTAGAATGTAAAAAATTCAATTTTAGTTATTCATCCTCTCTCTTCCAGTAAACTATGAGCTATAATATTTAAAAATTCAATGAAGAATGATGACACAAAGAACAAAATCCCTTCCCCTAGCAAGCATGTTCTTGAGCCAAAGATACTACAGAACATAACAATACTTTCTAAAGCTTTTAATGTGACATTTGAACGAGTAGGTGATGTGCTGATGCAAGGTACCAATCTTAAATATGTGATATTTACTACAATTCTTGAATACCTTAGTACTTCAAACAACAGCAGCCATCAAAGGCACTCAAATTCACCTCTAGGAGGACACAATATGAAACCCTATTTTACATTTTATGCCCATAATTGGGCAGATTCTTACAATTAAATTGTAATAACATCTGCATGTAGGAGATATCAATGAACTAGGTTCAGTAGAGAAGTTTGTCAAATTAGTGCTATACGTTCCCTTTGCCTTTCTACAGATTGAAGTCATGCTTTACAGGGAAACCTTTGAAGCTGTGGTCGTTCATCTTAGGAAGTCCTCATTCATGCTAGAGATAAGTAACCAACAATCGATCATACTTGTTTATAAGTGTGTTTTGAACAGTTCGTTTCTTGTTTATAAGTGTGTTTCTTGTTTATGTTAGGAGGCCTGTAAGGTTTATTTGGTCATAGTTTGCAGGAAGAAAGAGGATGAAATGAAGATTGAATTTTTCACACTCTATACCCCTGAAAGTTTTAATTGTGTTAATTTGGTCCATGTAAAATCTATTTTGAAGACGATGAAAATTTCACTCCGTTAAGAATATTGATGGAGTCAATTGGACTGAAGTTGGAAGAGGTATTATATGTTGAAATTAAAATTCAAATGATTTAAGTAAGATAAGTACCAAACTTCAGGGATGCATGCCAAAAAACCTTCTAATTGTTGTTTGTTCTTTAGTTTTTTGTTTGTGTGGCATATCATTTGGTCAGTTGCATTATCCATAGGTAAGGCTAATTACTTCCCCCTCATTTCTGTACTCCATTTGTGATCAATAAAGGTTTTCCCATTCTGCCTGGGTTCCCCTAAAAAATGAGAACTGTTGTCACAAACTCACAGGCAAAACATATCAATGGATGTAACATTCCTATTGATTTAATTTAGAATTAGGGGTGTGATAATGGTTAGCATGTGATGATGACATTAGCTGCAGATTTTCAGTGAAACTAACTCCTTTCAGGAGTTTACGATTGGATTTGTATCTTTATAATTTGATTTATATATATTTTCTCTAGAATTTTGAAAACCACAATATCCATCAGGTTGCCAATCTTTCACCAATTTTACACATCCGCAGTCCAACAGGGAGTTAATAACATATGAATCCGGTTGCAACATTTGTGTATTACACCAACAAAATGTGAAGAGATTATTTAACGAAGAGAAATGGGTTTTAAAAACAAATGGAATATATAAATAACTACACTAGTTATTACCCTTTGTTTTGTGTCGCTTCTTTTGAGGTGCTTTCACTGGTAATCCTGAAGTAGGAGTTAATATCATCTCACTAACAGACAATAAGTGGCTATCATGTGTAGACTAAACCAAATCAAATGCAGATGACTCCAAATGTGTCTAGTCTTTAACCTTTTATTATTGGCCCTACCAACGATAATTCTTTTTCCCCTGATGGCTCAACTAATGGTATGTATCAAGCTGCGTAATCTCCTTCAATTCCCTTAGTACATTCCTTTGTTGCATTGAATCCTATGTCTCCAACAAATCCGTAAACAGTGCGACATCTGTTTGCAACTATGTTTGGTGGTGCTCGGATCGGATGGTATTAACAATTTCTTCCAATGCACATCAACACTTTCTAAAAAGATAGGCCTGAAGTCCCTTTAGTATTCCGCAAGCCTGAAGTCCCTTCTGTATTCCACAATCTTGTGGGCACAAGGTAAGCCATGGGTTTGTCGAACAAGGTATCCACAATCATATACATCGATTCCTATTGTATTAGCATGCCTGCACTATCTCAATAAAAAATCCAATGCATGAGTTGGCATGAAAACTCTCAACTCCCTAAAACTGACAGGACAATAATCGCTTTGCACTATCGTCAAACTTTTCTCAAATGATGCCTTCACATCTGTAAGCTGCAACTCCAACAACTGTGAATCCTAGACCAACATGACTCAAAAACTTCCTTGGCTAGACCCCAACCATTGGATGTGAACTCTCCATCTTATTCACTGTGACATTACAAAAATACATTACTTGATCGGTCCATGCTGCTCTGAATCTCTCTTTATGTGGAGAGAACCAATTATACAGGACATACGATATTGCATCTTGATATCCAGAAAATTCAGCTTACAACATTTTTGGGATAATTGTTATTTACCCCCTCTACTTTGACTTAGTATCTTTTTACTTCCCTCTACTTTAAAAACTTAAAACTTTGCCTCCTTGTACTCTAGATTGGAAAAAAAAAAAAAAAACACAACCCTAACATTCAGTTAAAAAAATGTAAAAGACTTAATTAACCGTTAATTTAAACTAGAAAGACAATATTAGCACTACTTAATTTATTCCTTATTTTTTCCTTTTATTTTCTTCTTTTTTATTTCATCTTTATTTTCTTTCTCTATTATTTGCAAACCGAGACCCTTTCAATTAGAATTGCCATCCTTTTTCATCATCTTTGAAGACTTGGACGTGTCAGAGCTTCTTGAGATGGTAGTGGGTTAAGAGCTCGAATGGAACTTGGGGCTAAAATGGCTACTGAAAAAGAACAACCACCACAACGACCCAGTGATCCCCCTCCACTTTTGGTTGCAACTATTCTCAATACCCATAGATAAAGGAAATAAAATATCCTTTTAATTGAGCTAGGATTGAACAAGATTTCACACCGTTCTGTTGATATTTCAAGTTTTCATAGATTTTTCTTCAATTTTCCTTCCACCTTCCCCGTCTCAGGCAAAACTAAAAGTTTGACTTATCCATTTTACCCATACATGTTCAATTTCTAGTTATGTGTCATCTTGCAGTTCAAATTATGCTTTGATTCATCCGTGCTAATTCTATTTATTGTTTCAATTTTCTTTTAAATGTGCCCAAATTTTGATATGGGTGATTTCTAATTTTTGCAATTTACTGTTTGGTTCAAATGATTCTGGACCCAATCTTTGGATGACAAGAATCACCCGAGCAATATGTCGATTTCGAAACATATGGCGTCTACACTACAACACTATCCCTCTGGTGCACATGACCCTCTCGTTCATCACCTCAACAAGATGAAGCAGTACTTCCAACGACTCCAACAACCACACTGGCATCCAACGATGACCACGCACTCCAAGCAGCTTCTACCTGGACTACCACTCTAACTTTCGCATATGATTCCAACAGCCGCCCTCACTTGCCTGCCACCCATCCCTCACAGACAGCAAATGATCTCTCCACTTTCTCTCTAATTTTTTGTCTTTTTTTAATAAAGACAATAAAATAAAAATTTAAACAAAGGATAATTTAGTCAAATTATAAAATTTGAATAAAGAAATTTTCCTATTACTATTCAATTCCATTATAAGTAGAAGGGGGTAAAATGTAAGTTTTTGAAGTTGAGGGATATAAAGTGATACTAAGTCAAAGACACCGTTATCAATAGCCTCTTTCAATTTGTGATAACATTCTTGCTACTATTTCACCGACACAATAAATGCTTTGCAGTAGGATGCATCAAACCAACACTCTGTTTGTGATTATAACGCTAAGGTGGCGCTTGGTATGTTGGATTTAAGATGAGATTGGAATGACCATGAGAATGATCATTCTATTCCTATGTTTGGTACATAGGATTTAATCACAATCCCATTACTAAGGAATCCCTAATCCCACAAAGCATGGGATTAATCAATACCAAGATAAACTTGGTATTGGTTAATCCCAATTATATAGGATTAAGTTTTAATCAATAATTGGTTAAAAATTGAGACCAAATACTAAATAAATATTAAATTCAAATGGAATTTAATTAAATTAACTATTATACCGTTTGAAAATTAAATTAAATTATTATTTTACCTTTTGATGTCATTTCAATACTACATGTAATCTATTTTGTCACCAAATATAGGAATGGTAATGACCATTCCATTACCATTCCATTCCATTATGATACTAATTCCAATCTTACTGTCATTCCATTCCAACGTACCAAACACAGTGTAAGGGTAACACCATCATCTGTCATCCTCATCATTCTGACCTATAGTGCTCAATCTTCTCATTCTGAAGGAAAACAAAGATAGCTGGAAATGTCAAGACAATGGAAGCCACACCTACAATCTCCATCAAAGGAAGTCGGTACTAATTCATCTTCT
>CM028334.1:22919401-23219401 GCA_016647705.1 Eucommia ulmoides
AATATACTCCAAGTTTGGGGTGTTTCTCAAATAGAACATCTCTCGAATGTCCTCAACAAAAATGGGTGTATGAACCAATTACTTACCATCCTATCTTGCATTAGCAAATTTTTAATACGTTATTACTCATTCACAAACGCAAATCCTTTTTTGTCTCTTTCGCTTTTCAAAACTAAATGTAGGGTTTTCGTAACAACTATAATGAAGCAATATGCTGAGAACAAACCAATTCTAAAAAAACTGATCATGGATGAGTGTGCAAGACAATATTATACTATTTACTGAATGATCCTCGTAAGCTCCCAATCAGTGGGAGGAGCCCAGGGCTCTGACCGCGTGCCTGTTGAAGAATGAGCTGGTGACTCATACGCGATGGCTTGGTTAAAGGAACCCACCAGGATGAAACTAAGTGGAGGTCCGAACCGATTGATGTTGAAGAATTAGTGGATGAGTTGTGGTTAGGGGGTGAAATACCACTTGAACCCAGAGCTAGCTGTTTCTTCTCGAAATACATTGAGGCACAACAATTGACTGGACATCTAAGGTAAAGCACTATTTGGGTGCGAGCCGCGTGAGTGGTACCAAATCGAGACAAACTCTGAATACTAGATATGACCTCAAAATAATAGGGTCAAGGTTAATTATGTCCTTAGACCCAAACCAGAAGAAGTCTCGGGCTCTCTAGGTGCTTATGGGCTTCCTTGAGCATTTTGTTTTTCCAATGAGATGATGGGGGATAAGCTTCATCATCGAGAGAGAAATAGCCTATCCCTTGGAACAAACTACGGCCCTAGGTGGCGAAGAGTCAACATCAAGGTGCCAAACCTTCCCATCGATATAAGCTCGTGGGGAAGATCATCATTTTATCCCTAAAGTAACTTTTATCCGTTGAGCGATGACCCTTCCACTCGGCACTGTCGGATCACTAAGGCCGACTTTCGTCCCTACTCGACAGGTGGGTCTTGCAGTCAAGCTTCCTTCTACCTTTGCACTCGAGGGCCAATATCCGTCCGGCCCAATAAACCTTTGCACGCCTCTGTTACCATTTGGGAGGCCTATGCCCCATAAAAATTGTCTACCTAAGACTGTCCCTTGGCCCATAGGTCCTGACACGAGGTTAGATTATGGTTCTTCCACGATGGTATCTCCCTGATGGCTCGAGCCACCCCAGAAAGAGGCCTTCATTGCCTTCTACTTAAGCTGCTTAGGAAATCCCCAAAGCCAATCCCAAGGAACAATGAAGCTTCATAGGTCTTTCTGTCAAGATACAAGTAGTCCATATCTTCACAAATATGTTTATTTCACCGAGCCTCTCTCTAAGATAGTACCCAGATCGTTACACCTTTCGTATAGGTCAGAACTTACCTAACAAGGAATTTCGCTACCTTAGGATTTTTATAGTTATAGCCGCCATTCACCGGGGCTTCGGTCGCCAGCTCCCCTATCATCAGGTTACCAACTTCCTTAACCATATCTGGCACCAAGCAGACATCAGCCCCCATATATGGTCTTACGACTTTGTGGAGACTTGTGTTTTTGGTAAACAGTCACATGAGCCTGGTCATTGCAAGCCCCCTTTGTGAGAAGGCACTCCTTCTCCCGAAGTTACGGGGCTATTTTACCGAGTTCCTTAGAAAGAGTTGTCTTGCGCCCCTAAGTATTTTCTACCTACCTACCTGTGTTGATTTCAAGTACAGGTACCCTTTTGTTGAAGGTCGTTTGAGCTTTTTCTGGGAGTATGGCATGGGTTACTTCAGCACCGTAGTGTCTGGTATTTGAACATTGGCTCGAGGCATTTTCTCTACTATTTCTTACCCTGAAAAAGTAGGGTCGCCTTACGTCCTTGAATCAATAACCATCTTTCGACTAACCTAACCTCCTCCGTCTCCCGGGACCAACAAGAGGTAGTACAGGAATATTCACCTGTTGTCTATCGACTACGCCTTTTGGCCTGATCTTAGGCCCTGACTCACCTTAAGTGGACGAACCTTGCTAAGGAACCCTTAGGTTTTCAAGGCATTGGATTCTCACAAATGTTAGTCATTGTCGACATTTTAGATCCGAAAATGACATCAACCTACACCCTGAATTGTACACCAAGCGAGCCCAAACATTGTCTATAAAAAATTACTCTTTCCTATTTTTTGGTGAAAATCAAACACAATTGTAAACATTTGCTATTTTTTGGGTTTATTGCAATTGAATGTTCCCGTCTATCTTAAATGGTTACTTAAATAATTATTAAATATCTTAAAGTGGGTGTTAACATGGTATCTTCAATAAAATGTCCATACAAATTTTATGTAAAAATTACTCTAGCTTGTCTTATAGTGCAAAACAACCACAGTTGTAACCATTTTACTGTTTGCGTTTATTGTAAGTGAATGTTATCTTATAAGTAAATGTTTTACGTTAAGATTTGGATTAGGTATCTAACTGTTAATGTTATCTTATAAGTAAATGTTTACGTTAAGATTTGGATTAGGTATCTAACTGTGAATGTTATCTTAACTTCTCCAAGTTATACATGGATGTTAACAAGAAATTTGGTTGTATGTGATGACAGAATTAACGTGAATATTTATGTTGATCAATAATTATGTATAATACAATATCCAACACAAAGGTGATCGAATATTCATGATTAATCGTCAAACCTACACCATATCTTAATATTCAGAATCTTTTCCTATTTTTCAATTCAATCAAGACTTAACACAAATTGGACAGATGCAAAAATACGTAATCTATTTCAACCCTACCAAACACAATTTTTTTAAGATGACATTTTATTGACTATATAATCTATGGATGTTAATGCAATGTATACATGGAAAAAACCCACCACAATACACATAAAAAATTTGTAAAAAAACAAACAGAAAAAAACAAAGTAGAAATCAAGTCATGTCAATTGATGACTCACTTGCAGCAGGCGCGTCAAAACCAGGAACCAAGTATCCCTCAACATATCAATCTCTATTTTTAGAGTAGTAATTCGAGCACAGAAGTTCTAAACTTCTTATTTGAGTTCCTTATTCTCTTTTATTGTAGAAGAAAACCTCCACCTGGCAGCCCCCATACGCCATTGCATTCTCCTGGCTATCTCAATCAACTTCTTTACCTATTCGTCCTATCTGCGAACACTTTCATCAAACTCGTTGCCATTGTTTACCATTTTAATATGTACAAAACAAAATCACAAATAGCAGGTCGAATAATATATGCATTATCAAATACTGTCATTCAAAACTGATGTGAATACTAAACTACTTTGACTATTTATCACCATCGTTACCATGAGATTTGAAAGGGTAACTGTAATTAATAACAATATTAAAATGAACGCACGTGTCTTCTTGAACGTGGCCACAACCGTAAGTACACGTAGGTTCACATGTAAACTCATCGTTCCATTCCCCTGCAACTTTATCTCGAAAACCCTAGTGTCAATATTCACTCATGATATCATTTGTCTCAAAATTTTAAATGTCGTTAATATTTACTCCACCTACTTCGCATCGAAAACCCCAACGTCAATATTCACTCTGGTATCATTTGTCTCAAAAACTTTGAACCTACTTGGCATCGAAAACCCCTAACATTAAGTATTTATGATCAACAATATACATGAACATTCCAAGTACGCGTTAAAATCCACATAAATAATATATTTATAAACATGCACATTCAAACATTGAAAATCGAAGGATCGCCTAATGTTAACATTCACGTAACATTAGTATTTTATGTTCAAAAAAACCATCTGCATGCAAATTACAAGCCATTTTTAGGACTAAATACACCAACCTAAAAATATTCACACAAAAATACTAAGCTCCATCATCAACTAATGATCAGTTCATGTTCATAGACGATTCACTGTGAACAGGATCCAAATACCCAAGTCCAATTATTCGACATAACTTCTCCAATTTAGTTTCCAACGAAGCAATCTGTGCACGAAGACGATTGTTCTCTTCTTTCAGATATCTATTCTCTTTTATCGTGCTGGAGTACATCCACCTGACGTTCCCGAAGCAAAAATTCTTTTCTTCAACGATGCTGCATACTTTCGTTTTGAGCATTCTTCCCACTTTTGCACATCCTCATCGAAAATGTTACAACTATTGATCGACATCTTTTTCCATGGCCTTATACCACAAATGCACGATTGTACCCTTACAGTACCTAATAGCTACTTATCCACTAATAAATATTTCAAAAAGACTCAATTGATGTTAATGATCACAACCTAACGATTATTACTGGTAATAATATCTTTGTATTCCCTATAGAACCTCTGATCAAAACACATTATTAAAAAAAATTACGGTTAAATCAATTTTGTGGGGAAGCGTGAACATTAACAGTCTCCCCCCATATTGTTCATTAACACATACCTAAACCACACCACCACCACTAAGTCATAGTTCAAATTCGACCAAACGCGTAATCATATCATACACTACAAAAAAAAAAAAAAAAAAAAAAAAAAAAAAAAAAAAAGAGGGTCTCATCAAACTTAAAAACTAAGAAAATAATTAAATAGTTGACATTCAATAAAAAAAATTCAATAATTGTCCAACAGTAACAAAATGTCTAAAAAAATATGAGTAAATATCTATGTATCAACTAATCATCAAACACTTAGTTAAAAAAAAAATGATACAATTCAAATTGCAGCAGTGCACGACTTACAGTTATGATGTTTGTATTTTTTACACTTTCCACATTTTATCTCAGCAACCTCTTCTTTAGATGGTATACTCTTTTTCTTAGGCTGACTGGGCTACCTTTTCGTATTTGGAGGAATAATCACAGCTTTTGATTCATCCCATTTTGGTTTTGTATATGAATACAAGTTCTTACCGTTGTGTTATATAGTCACACACGTGTGTACACAAAGGAATCCCTTGCTTTGCTAATTGAAACACGTACACAATCTCTTATCCATGTCTACCAGCACAGATGGGTTTGAATGCACTTTAAAGACATTTTTCGCACACTGCACAACATTCTATGTACGTCCATCGCTAATCATTTGTCCTATCATTTGATCACGAATTGGGCATAACACAAACGTCATTGACATTGATTCTGCACATCTAATTGACAAATGTGCCATTAGCTTGCACCTAATCTTGTTAACCATTAATATGATAGTCAAATGCCAATATTCATGAATCCATGCATTACATGACTCTACTAAATTGGAAGATATCTCGCCATACCTTTTACCTCTAAAACAAATGTTGTAAAAGTTTTCAGGCGGCATATCTTGAAGGAAATTTTTTACTTGACCCTTACCTTCTATCTTCAAATTATCCAGTTATAGATTAAACTTCTCCATTGTCATAACATATGCCATCATGCAATATTTGTAAGCAATATTTGTAAACTAACTTCTCTTTGAAACGTTGTTTCATACCAGCAAGTTTATCCGTCAAGTTGTTCTTCAAATGATTCAAACAAAAAGGAATGGAAACAGTTCGGGAACATTTCACGAACACCCTTAAGAATCCCGTTGTGATGATCTGATATAAAAGTTAACACTAGCTCGTTCATCAAAATTTTAGACAGGTGACACATAAACCAGTACCAATTGTCATCATTTTCAACTTCAACAACAGCAAAAGCAACTAGGAACAAACCTACAAAACGTTTAGCAGTCAAAACATTTACGTAGACAATAACATTCACATAACAAGTGCATTCCGTTTGTTATCAGTAAAATTTAAATGAATTTAAAACACAGATCTTAACACTATTTCCATCCTTCACATTTGTTGCCAGCAGGCATCCCTTATATCTACCCCCAAAAAAAGGTACTATAAAGAAATAAAATCGGCCGACAGTAATTAAACCCATGGATTGTTACATTAAAAGTAAGAAACAATCTTTGAAAATGTCCAGTTTCTTTATTATATTCCAATACCAAATAACTCCTCGGGTTTGTGCGCAAGCACGAATCCGTATACCAATGCAACTGATCATAGGACACCTTGTGATTACTATAAAGTTCATCTCGAGCTTTCTCAATGCCATTCTATGACATGTGGTATGAGATCTTAATGCCGTAATCATTCTTAAATGTATGTACAACATCGATCAATCTAGTAACCAAGGTGTTCCGATCCAAATATACCAAACAACACTTCACAGTGCTAGAATTCATGTTCTCATTCTTGTTCATCCTAAAGCCAACCTCGCATGTATGCATGTTTTCTAGTTCCCATTAAAAATAAATAAATAAATAATATCATTCTTATCATCTACTCTTCCATGCACTCACCATACACAATCCCTTTCCTCTTTCAATGAGCATTTGGCAGTTACCCTCCGTTTATCATTCTTTTTGTATTTAAAACTAAAACCTACCTGGACAACATATTTTCTTAGTGTTTCCCTAAACTCAGTAGTCCACGCCCCCCCCCCCCCCCCCTCCCCTCCCCTCCCCTCCCCGAAGCTCTATCCTACTTCTTTGATACCATCAACTCAATGGTCAGACATTAACGCTTTTTGCGATAGAGGACAAAAAATTGGCAACAAATCTTCCTCCATATTTGCATCGCCTCTACCACCTCGCTTACGTCGATATTCAATTAATATATTGTTCCCCTCACTACTCGATCCACTACCATTGCCACATATCTTAACATCCACCTCAATATAGTCAAGTTTCATAGTGCATGCAAGACAAACAACCACTTATAAGTTATCTTGACATGAAATCAAGCACAAGTCATGCCCTGGAATGGAATATTGCAGTTCAAATGAATCATTCGTCAAAACATCCCACCTTGCTATCAACTTTCCAACAAATAGCCATGATACTTACAGATCAGCACTACCCGCGTGGTCATTTCTCTAATATGCTTCTGCAAAACAAATTAAAAAGTATGCAACTTACCAATACGATCAAACACATTCACTGTAGTGAAAAGTGCACATTTCCATCGATCATTTAAAGGACACGTTAATGAACATAAATGTTAACTGAAATGATGAAAACGTTACTGTTAACACATATGACAAACATAGGGTATGTTATTGCGTGTATGTTAACAAATTTATATAATACAATGTATGTTAACGTAATTTGCCAAAATAGATAATCATTAATCACTTTGGGATACACAATCTTAATGTTAATGCGTATGACATTGCATACCCAATTACCTTCCAACATACGAACGAAAGATAAAAAATTAACTTTCAATCACATGTATGTTAACGTAAAAATCAAACAAGGCAAACTTCAATTTTAAACTTTTACGAATGAATGTCATGGTAAAACAAACTCATCAAATATGGTGAAAACAACAAACAAAACATTATTATTTCTGAAACGGACACTTGTTTGATGTTTTCGATATCAAAATCCATTAACGAACATGTTTAATGTTTCGAAATCGATACAAAATCATTACAAAACTTGAACAATTTACCAACTAACCAATACATTTCGATTCAATATTCTGATGGCGCTAAAAACCTCTGTTTCTCTCTCTGACTTTTCGATTTCAACTTCAACACTCTCCATTGCCGCCTCGATCCAGAAATTGGTGTCCAAAAATGAATGAACCTCCTATAAAAAAGTGTGTGCACATAAATGGAAACTGCCTAAACGAAAAAATAAAGTTACCATAACTGAAATTCCCTCCTTCAGCTCTTCCATGATATCTGCAGAGATAGTTTTGTCCATCTTGTGTGAATTTCTAATCGTTAAGGACCGAAAACTAATTAACAGTATGACTTGAATGATCAACAAACCTGACTGTTTTGTTTGGATTATCAGCCAACTTAACTCTTAACTAAGGGTTAAAGAATATACTCATTAATAAATCCTAAGAAAATGTAGAAAAAAAAATTGGGCAAAAAAAAATAAATGTAAAAGTTAGGATAAATTACATTTTGATCCTCCATACATAGGTGCAAGAGCAATTTTTGCCCTTGTACTCGTGTAACAAGAACATAAGCCTCTTGAACTATAAAACTAATTGTATGATAATTTTTTTTAATGTTAATGAGAATTATTAAATGAACTTAAAATTACTAAAATAACCGTTGAGGTTTTTTTTTTTAATTTAATGAAAAAGAAAATAAAGAACGTCAATGAAAGAAAGAAAACAAAATAAACAATATGGAAAAAAGAAAGAGAAATCAAGAAAATAAATGTAACAATTTTTTTTTGGAGAAAACACAAAGAGCAACACAAGTTTATTAGATGACATCGTCGCCAGAGTACAAATCTTCGCCAAAGCACGAAGAACAAACACAATCAATTGTTCTGCGGTTGTCTATATCTCTGCAAAACAAAATCGCATTGTGATTATTATGCGATTTTCAATTAGATACGAAAAAGACGAACACACCAAAGACAAATTGAAATCAGATTGTGGTAAATCAAAGACAAGCCAAAATCAAATTACGAATATATTGTTTAGTTTGGATAAAAGTATGAATAGTAACTTCTGTCAAAATTTACAGAAAAATATAATAGTATAGTTTAGATAAAAGTACGAGGGAGCTAATTGCTTATTATGTAAGTATGGGGGAAACATTGTTTCCGGCATCCAAGTACAAGGGTCAAACTGCAGTTAACCCAAAAATGTAATCGGCTTTGAGAATCTCCGTCTGATCTTTCCGGCTCTTGCATTTCTCCCCTCCACGGAATCCATTTCTCGTTGATGGCTGCAACTGCAAGCGTGGCCACTCTCGGCCATATTTCCTCACCTTCTCCTTTTGATTCGTCGGTAAGGATACGTCCTGAGAAGACGAAAACACAATTTTGTCATCGTCGTCTCCCACTTCTACAATCCAGTCGAAAGTTTTATTCGTTGTGTTCCTTGGGCGCAGCTATAATTCGACGTAATCCCACCATTTTATCGTCTCTCCCTCCTTCTTCGCCCAACTCCCATGTCCTTGCATCAACCAAGCTCTACGTCAGTGGTTAGTAATTTGTAGAACGATACTCATTGTTGCATTTGATTTTACGAGTTAGATTTGTACACACAGTCACACACTAACACAGACAAATATCCTCATGCCTATGTATGCGTTTTTTTTGTTCTTTCGGGGGCTAGATTAATTATTGTTGGTAGATTCTTGTCACACCATCGATCATCTCAAAGTTTTCAAATTATTATATAACTCAAATGAGTTATTCCATTACCCCGTATGGTTTTAAGTTAGAACCTTCTATTATGGTATCAAAACTAAGATTATGAGAATTCGCCTCTTATTTACTCGTATCAAATCATCGTACAAGATGGGATTGCACATTTCTCATTATTTGTAGTCAAATCATCTGTATAAACTGCACTTAAAGACGGATGTTAGGTTCATATTCCACATCGATTACTTGAGAGTTTCCAAACTAATTTACAAGTCAAAGGCTCCACTTGACGCCATATGGATTTAAGTTGGAACTTCCTAAGAATTATTTAGCAAATTCGTCATGATATTATTATTGTTAATATATGTATATGTGCATTGACCCCCTAGGCTAAATCCTAAGCCCACTAGAATAAATCCTAGTTACTGTCTATATATATTGTGAGTTGTACCTTTCATATATATCAATAAAATTGTCTCATATTCTCTTTCAATATTCTTTTTCCTAATTATTCTAACATGGTATCAATGACCAATTTTCCTGACCCTATCTCTAATACAAATTCTCCCACCATAATAAAAAAAAAATTGAATCACCACGGCTGCCTTTCCTCTTTATATCACCGTTCATCAAGCCAAACCAAAAATCCAAATTCACCCACAGCCTCTACTCGATACGATGAGTCCAACGACACCAAAACGAAGCCTACCATCCACCACCATAACTCTCTACGCTACCGCCATTGTTTTTGCCTAATCCAAGACCTAACGCTAATCATACATAAAAAATGATCCTTCCAACTTCGTATTAACAAGACGAAGCTAACGACACCAAGATCATCCAAAAGGGATGTACCATGCGCCACTTGAGTCTGCTGCATCTTCGCCATAGTGAATCACGTGCTCGACAACTTCCATGTCGGCCTAGACATGTCATGTGTCTGCACACCTTACCGCCATGTCAGCACAGAAAACACGTTAGCTGCTAAAGTAGTTGACACGTGTTCTGCCACCACAACCCCACAACAACAAGGTCTGCCCACAGCATCCGCCACGTCAACGGACAAGTCAGTAGTAGCGTGTCGCATCAATTCCACATCATTTGCCACGTCGACAACCATGTCAGCAGGTCGATCCATCTCATTGCCACGTCAGTTGCGGCACCATCTGACCCATCTATCTTCCTTGCCACATCAGCACCATGCGTCTCCCTATTGCCACGTCACCTCTCTGCTTATTCAACTACCACATCATTCGGTTTAGGCCCTTTTGTTTCATCATTTGGCCGGCTCACCAATTTTTGACGGATTCTTGAGGATCTGAGACTAGTTCCTGGCTAATTTTAGTGTTCTGAATCCATCTGTGGCTTTCGTTTATCCAAATTTGGATCACACAATATACTTCTTTTTATATTGTTGGTTCGGTTTACCACGGTTTCTTTACGCCCTTAGACCGATTATTGGCTAATTTTAGCATGTTGCATCCATCCGTAGCCTCCATATTTCTAGATTCACATTATACAATATACTTTCTTGTATCTTATTGTCCGATTCAATGACGAAGACGAAGTCTTGCCCTTCACCTGCCATTCTTGCTTCCGATAAGGGTTTTGATCCTTCTTCTACCATTGTTTCCATCTTTATTGGGGATTTAACTTTACTCTTCAAACGTTTTCTCTCCGATTTCGGTACAAACTTTTCTTCTGCCCTTTTACTTACTATAAGTAATTATTTTTGGCTCTTTGATTCTACCTGTTGTAATCATGACTTTTGATCCCAATATTTTCTCATCAAAAATATCTATTGTGAATGCTCCTACCATTTATACTGTTGATGGTTCTCATATGTGTGTCACTCACACCAGTCAGATTTTTACTTCACACATTTCTATTTTTGATACATATTTAATTTCGAATCTTGTTTTAAACCTCTTACTATTGGGAAATTTTGTGAATTAAGACTTGTAGTAATATTTTCTAACACTAGTTGTCATGTGCCGGATCCTTGGACAATAAAAACTCTTGAGATTGGTCGTAAAATTGGACGTATATTTGAGCTCAAAGGTTTGCACCGTCCATCTCAATTTCCACCACCACCACTACCACCACTCCATGTCCCTTTATCAACTTGTGTAACCCCACCATTATTATCATCACTATCACCATCACACCCATCATCCTCATTACCACCCCAATTATCATCGCCTGATTCATCCTCTTTCAGTGTTTGGCATTCTCGGTTAGGTTATGCATCCATCGGACGTATCTGTACTTCAACCAACCTCTAGTGGGAAAGTAGGCTCTCTCTATCGAGCATCTCGATTGCCTTCCATGTGAACAAGCTAAACTACATGTCTTAAATTTTCTTACTAGTGATTTAGTCTCTCTAGTACCTTTTGATCCAGTCCACTTTGATGTTTGGGGATCTTGACCTTCATGCATAATTGTTCAAAATTGCCCCAGATCTACTTCGATTTTGCTGCCATGATTCAAACTCAGTTTTTCCGCAATGTCAAATTCTTCAATTTGACAATGCCGTGGAATACAAGGACTAGTCTTTCATTGTCACCCTTCGGAAACATGACACACTTCCCCATAGATCTTGCCATGACACTTATGCCCAAAAAGTTTGAGTTGAACGTAAACATCGACATATTCTAACCGTGCACTACTCATTTCATCATCTTGTCTAGAGTGCTTCTGGGGAGAAGCTGGTCTCATTGCCATCTATACCATCAATGGATCTCTTAACCTACCATTAACAATCTTTCTCCTTATGAGAAGTTGCGTCGTGTGTCTCCTAATTACAGTCTTTTAAAAGTTTTTGGATGTGTTTTTTTTGTCCACTTACAACCTAAGAACATACCAATCTTTAACCGTGGGCTCGAGTATGTTGTTTCCTCGGAAGGAGTATCCAAATTTCTACCTTAATCACTTCACGGCATAGAGAAAGGTGAGCATGATGTAACCATTAGTTGCTTGGAGCAACATGCCCTTGTTTTATTGTGGTACTAAATTATAGTTGGGTGCGGGTACCAGTAAATTTGTTTGTTGTTGTTTGGTTACCTTTGCATTACTGTTTGCTCGTTCTTATCATGGGGTGCGTGTGGTGTAAATTTTCTATTGCGGCTGCTTGGGTTGACTAGGTTTGGGGGATCTTAGGCAATCAAGAGCAATTTGGGGGAGAAAATTAAGCATGTGACAGATGGTGAGTGGGTAAGATTGGTGAAGGTGGTGTTATGTGTGTGTGTGTGTGTGTGTGTGTGTGTGTGTGTTGGTGGGGGGCGTTTTGGGGAGATGAATGGATTGGGGGATTGAGGTGTGGTGTTAAGAGTTCTCCGCCTTTTCAATGTACTTCAAGGTATTTTTGGATCTTGAGCTTGCCCTAAAAGCCAGCCTCAACTTTACCTTTTAAGACAATGGTTGAATGACCGTTTGATCATTTAGCATTTTATGTTGTATTAACTTCCTAATGCATGCAGGGCTTTCATTTCGTACCAGTGAAGAGAGCTTGAGAAATGCTTTCCAAAACTTTGGCCAGCTTGTGGAAGGTGATAGCTTAGGCATATTGCTGTCTTCTTTCACTTGGTGCATCAATTGAACTTCCATGTTTGGGTCTATTTGAAATTCATGGTAAGTCAGTTTTGTTTTCTAAAGTAACTAATTGCCCGGTCATTTATGTAGTGAATTTGGTGATGGATAGAGTAGCCAACAGACCAAGAGGCTTTGCTTTCCTTCGTTATGCGACTGAGGAAGAATCCAAGAAGGCTATCGAGGGAATGCACGGGAAGGTATTTGACATTTGATAACATTATAGAAACTGAATTAATTCGTTTTTGTTTGTATATTCCCAGCTTCTCTTGATGTTTGAAATGTCCTAAATTTGGTTTTACATAGGCATAATGGATAGAATATTTTTAGCAGAAGAATGGATAAAATACATTCTTCTGGATTGGTGGTGCATTTGTTAGGATAAAAAATGCATACGTTGGTCCCTTTTTTTGTTTGAGCTATTATGTCGTAGTGCCAAGGTTTTCCAATAAGCAAGGGAACCTCAATAATGGAATTGAACCCTTGGAATTGGAATTAGAACTCGGGTAGCATTTGGTTTCATAGAATTGGTGTCTCGGAATTGGAATTAGAAAGGAACGCATGGAAATTTTCAAATTTCAGCATGAGTTCATTTCCATTTCCAATTCCAAGGCTCCAATTCCTTATAGCCAAAAACTACCTCGTCTATTTTTTTAGATTTTTAAACATTCATTTCCATTTCTCATCCCAATTCCAAAGCTCCAATTCCATGCAACCAAACACTTTGTTAAGTCAGATCCTCATGAACTCTTAATACTAGGAGTAAATCTTTATCAAAAGAAATAGAAAAAAAAAAAAAAACTTTGATCAAAAGGAGTAAGGATTCGATGAATCCATGGCATTTGCAATGACGAGAGTTCAAAATGGTAAATTTCGTAAAATTGAAAATTTGTTGATGTAACGTTATAATTTCTTTGTTTAGATAAGGAAGGAACTACTCTAAAATGGAAATTTGAAATTTTTAATTTCAAAATTAGTGCTTATTCATCTAATTATCTGTGTCTTTTTCAACAAAATGCATTTCTAAAACAATTAGGAATGATTTAATATGGTTTCTCTAATTGTTTAACTTTTAAGCAAATAAAGATAGAAGAAGGGGAGATTGTTTGAGTATCAAATCACCATTTAAAAAATTCAAAAGATTGCCGTGTAACAAGTATTAAAATTTCTTTGAATAAACCATGTTGTACAGAAAGAGATACGCACTTGATGTTTTAGTAAGTCTTAAAATTTCTTTGAACTAACCAAGTTGTACGGAAAGAGATACAAACTTTACGTTTTGTCTGTTGGGAGTTGCCACTACTTGGTTACTAGATTTAGTTTGTTGTCGCCATTGGTTATCATTTGCATCCTTGATGGACATGATATGGTCTGCATCAAGTGCTGTTTTGACACCCTGTCCCGTAGTTTTGTCTTTTGCCGATAAGTCTACTATGTCGTCCCAATTAGGAATGACTTTCTAGCGGACCTGGTTAGCATCAACAACGCAATTAGATGAAAAAAAATATAAAGGGTTTTTTTGTTTTTTGTTTTTTTCATATAAAACAGCTCCAATAAATCTAGAGCACTACATGACAGGGATAGAACAAGAAGGCAGCTAACAACTAAGGAGAAAAGAGAATTTTGACAAAAAATGAAAGAGTATTTAGAGAGGACACCAAAGACACCACACAATGAATAGTTTATCAATCAACGTCAATGCTGAAAAAGGCGTTCGTGGGCTAGCCCTAGGGCTTGACCAGAGGTGGGCTGGTCCTAAACTGCCCCGGAGCGATGAGGGGGCCTATTTTCCAGCTAGGCTTGCGCCAGATGCAGTGGGCATTGCCCAACTTCGCTCAGGCCGAAGTTTGACGGGACTTACGCCCTATGTTTCTATCACCAGAAAAATCTAGAGACAAAACTTGATTATGCACTCTAGGTTTTGTCATGATCAAAACCCGTCTTCATCTTCATTATAAAAGCAATATAGAACATATATCTAGTGGAAAACCTTCCACACATCAATAACTCTAGGGAACATTCTATTTCTAAAACCTAGTTCATGAAACTTACTTGATCGGAAATATCAAGTTTCTTCAAAACTACTAGAACCTGAGGTACTCTATACCTACACCTGCTGAATAACAATTATTACATTGAGCTAGTATAAAATTTTCTGGTAAATAGTTTATTTTCCAACATATATCTTTTAAAACTTATTTTTAAGGGGGTTTACCGTCTAGTTAAATCTACCTCTTTGCTTCTAGTTATCAGCAGATACGTGAAATTCCACATACAAAACTATTTCTGTAGGGTTTTGCTTAAAATTCATCAGACCCACAATTTATTTATTTTAAACATTTTACTTTTGAATTTACAATTACCAAATACTTGTTCTATCTTACATCTCAAACCACACAAATTGCTTCAAGCCTTTGACAAGCAAAGATAATAGTACAATGTAAAAATAATGTGGAAAAATATGGTAACAGGAAATCTGAAGACATAAGAAGAAAGCATGTTATACCCTGATAATAAATCTCAAGGCATAAGAAGGAAGAGCGTGTTATGCCGTGATAATAGCCTATGAGTAACATTGAAACACTAAAAACGGGATAGAAGAATGTGAGTAAAATACAAATGCGTCTTACACAGATGATGATATAAAACCGGATAAAGCATCGAGCATGAAAATATTCTAGGACGAAGATCAAAAGTTGAACTATTGAAGTGCTGATGATATCTTAAGGTGATATTTCCGTACTTTCCACAATAATCTAACGCTATATTTTTATAATCTAGAAAAATCATTAGTAAATAATTCCATTGTCGACGGCTAAAAAGAATAACCATATGCCATAGTCCTAACCATAGAAAGCTAATTTCTCATTTTGCATATAATATCATAAGGAGTGATCAGGCTGGAGATGCTTTTGTGAGACACTTTAATGCTTCATTTCATTGGGAAGAATTATTGTAGGAATAGAATCACAATTCAAATGGAATAACCATTTCAACGTTTGGTATGCTAGGAAGCACTAACATTTTGGCAAAGACAAAGTATTGGTGTCCAACATGGACGTGCCTCCAACACATGTTGAGGCATGTCTAATTCTTTATTATTCTTTTTCAAACTTGGACACATTTTTCAAACTCCATGTTTTATGATTTATTATTTATGCAACCAGTCCCAAGCCTGGTAAAGAAGGAGAATTGTGTTAGGTCGCTGACAGCTAGGGCTATAAACGAGTCGAACCTAGTTCAGCATTAAGTGTTCAAAGTTGGTTCATTTATTTTCCTTACTATTCGAGTTCGAGCCAGTCGTTTCTCAAAACTTATATTCAAGCTTGTTCGTTTAAATAACTGAACTATTCATGAGCTTATTCAAGTTTTTATTTATTTATTTATTTATTTATCGTGTAACCTAAACAAGCTCAAACACTTTCTTCTTCAGTTTCTGGATGGTAGGGTAATATTTGTTGAAGTTGCAAAACCTAGATCTGAGCCTCGACAAGATGCAAAACGAAACCCGAGGCGATACTAGCGAAGATGTTTAGGGTTTAGGGTTTACGTCCTCTCAAAGAAAAGGAGATCTTAATTTTATTCTCAATCTTAAGTGTATGTATTGGATATCAATCTTCTGTTTTGAAAGTTTTTGATTAAGAGGCTGATATCTAAATCTTAGTTTTTAGGCAATGTTGATCACGAGGATTTTGATGAAATATTGCATTGATTTGTTAAACGCCTGTAAAAATACAAACACACACACACACACACACACACACATATATATATATATATCAATTCCAAAGGATGCTTGGCGCAATAGTAGAAGTTGTTGCCGTGTGATCTGAAGGATTGTAAACGAACCAAGTCGTTCGGGAACTACTCAAGCTTGGCTCGATAATAGCTTGTTCGTTTAATAAAGGAACCAAGTTCTAGCTTTTAATTAAACTCGTTTATTAAATAAACAAATATCGTATGTTCTAGTTTGATTCATTAATGTTCGTGAACAACTCAAATAATATTAAATTAAAATATTTTATTATATTTTTATTGCTAAAATAATTTTTACAATTTTATTTCTCTAAAATATTCTCTCTACAACTTTTTCTCTCTATTTTTTTTCAATTTATTATTTTTTCCATCTATAATTTTTTGTAAAATTTTACAGTATTAGTGTAAAATGTTAGTTGTAATAATTAGATATTTTATAATATTAAGTGATAAGTGCTAAAAAAATAAGTGAATCACACATCACTTAAAAATTTTGAACAATTTTTTAAGTAATTATTTAATTTTGTTATCAAATACACTTAATTTGA
The DNA here is from genome assembly GCA_016647705.1 of Eucommia ulmoides. Taxonomy (NCBI): domain Eukaryota; kingdom Viridiplantae; phylum Streptophyta; class Magnoliopsida; order Garryales; family Eucommiaceae; genus Eucommia; species Eucommia ulmoides. Next base: position 22,936,415 of record CM028334.1, read on the forward strand.
TAATTACTTAATGCATTCAGTTTTAAGTAATTAATTGTATTATCAAACGGACATCATCCGTTGACATTGCTTTCAGTTCTTCAATCTTTTTCACCAATCCGGCGATATGTTTGCTTATCCCTTCCGAACCAAACATCACTATCATTTTTATCAGGAGTGTCAACTTTTCGGCACGAACCAACTCAGCCTTTGTTCAATTTTTCACTATGCCAAATGATGTAGCTAAATTCTTCGCCACCTACGAACCATAATGGTTTGTCCATCATAGACTATATACGAGAGTCGACTTCTTTCACAATTGTGAATGCTGGGTCTTCCACCATTCATATAAATTTGGCCGGCCTTCTCTGAATTGCAAACTACGGCTTCTGCAAAATTGTATTCGGCCACTAATGCCTTGGGGCTTTTTGCGCCTTGCTTTACTACCAGACAAGTAGCTCTGACTGCCATTTAGATTAGGTTTCTAAACTGGGGAAAGAAGGTCTGAGGACAAATGTCGGGCCAAACTCTCACCTGTTGGTCGAGGCCCAATTCCAATCCCAAAATAATGCGAAAAAGCTATCAAACAAAAAGAGGTATGCGGGCAACGCACGTACACTCATTGTGTTTCCGGGCCAAAGTTGTAGCACTGCCGGGGTCCCATTATCTTATTTTTGTACTGAACTTTTGTATTACCGTCCAAGTTGATGAAGGTGAACTGCAGGGAACTGAACTCAACAAGTTCTGCCAGTCCAAAACTGGAACTATTGGCAATTTTTTCCCCAGATAAAGGACAACTTCACACTAGACAATACATACACAAAAATACACACACACACACTTAACCCAAAAAAAAAAAAAAAAAAAGCCCATGCCCATAAAACCGAAAAGTAGAAAAAATATGGTCATTTTAATCAGATGAGATTCCTTTATCAATTCCAGGTTTAGTAAAAAGAAATGCTATACAAGAGTTTCCGGCGGTGCTGCCTTTCAAAATTGTTTATGATATCATCAATTGATTCCTCCCAATTTTCAGTTGTTTCGAGCTGCATGAGAAAAAAGGAGAGCCAAAGGTCGCAATTAATTAAATAACTTGTTCTCACAGTTCAGATTGTAAAGGAGAACAGAAACAAACCTCTTGGCACAGAATCAGAGCAAGCCGAGCTCCTATGGCTGCCTCTTCATGATTGTCTTTTACTTCCAAGTTGATCACAAGAACAGGTTTCAATAGAATATGATCCCGATTGTGGAGATCTGCAAATTGTTATGCATTGATTGAACAATCACGCAAAGAATGATAATAATAATCCAAACAGTGATGTGTTAAAAGCGGAAATCCAACTAACGTGAGCAAGCATTAGTCGTTAAAAGAGGAAATCCAAACAGTTTGATATCAAACTCCAATGGATATAAAAACAGTTCTATTGGCGTATCTTCCGTTTCTAAGACGTAGTTTGGCTCTCTGGCTGATGAAAAGGAGTTGATGAACGGTTCACTCATTTCTAAGCTTGGCAAATATTCGTGCAGAAACACTGAAAAACTATTAAATGACTAAAAAAGACATCTAAAATATTTGGGATTTGTTTACATAACCCCATTTCCAAGTGTTTCATTAACACAAACATTCAGGCCCGAGCACATTAAATAAACACACATTTTTTAACCTTTTCATTTTAATAAAAACAGACACCCATTTTCCTGCCAATACTTCCCCACCACCCTCCCCTCCCTCGCGTTCGAGCACAACATCACCTGGGCTAAAAAAAAAAAAAAAAAATTCATCCTGCACAAGTGGCCCGGGCAGGTCGACGGTCGGCTCGGAAGGACTTGTCAACATGGGAAATCGCATGTCAATTGTATGCTAACGTTGCATGTCTTAATTTTTGGATATATTGCTCCATTTTTATTTATCAATTTACTTATTTACAAGGATTTTTTATTTTTATTTTTTAAAATTACAGAGAAAGAAAACGGATCTTTTTGGGAATAGTTGAATCATGAATGAGCATCGTACGGATCTTTATAGGTTATTGTTGGGATATAATTGAATATAGCGCTTTAGGTCTTTTTTATTTATTTTTTATTTTTATAAAAGGGCAACTCGGTACTACAAAACTTCTGCTATGTGCGTGATCCGGGGAAGGGTTGGACCAGTTATGTTATTGTACGCAACTTTACCTTTTTTTTTCTTTTTTTTTGCAAGGGGATGTTCTCAGTGCCCATCTATAAAAATAAAAGGGATATTCAAAGTTGTACGAACTCTTGGGGCATAAAACTTATGACTCATACTATGAAACTTTGAGAGAGAGTGATAGAATATAGAATAAGACATGAAACGAGCATAGAACAGAACTAATTTGGATTTATGCCCAGCTGATCAACCACTGAAGCTATCTATTTACTCAGGAGATTAATAGAAAAATATAGAGAAAAGAAAATATATTTACATATGGTATTTGTGGACCTGGAAAAGGCTTATGATAGGGTACCTAAAGAAGTTTTGTAGTAGGTGCTAGAAAAGAAACATTTATCCAATGTGTACATCGAGGTGATTAAGGATATGTATAAAGGTATAATCACTAGTGTTCAAATAGGAGAAGGTAATACTTGTGCATTTTCTATTAATATAGGTTTACATCAAGGATCATCTTTAAGTTCTTACCTCTTCATTCTAGTGATGGATGAGCTCACAAAACTTATTTAAGATGGAGTACCTTGAAGTATGTAGTTTGCGGATGACATCATATTAATGGACGGAAGTAGAATAAGTCTTAATACTAAGTTAGAAAAAAGGAGAGAAACGTAGAGTCTAAAAATTTGAAGATTAACAAAAGCAAGATGGAATACATGCATTGCAATTTTAGTAATGCTCGGAGAGACGGTGGTGCGGTCAAAATTGGAGACAAGGAGGTGCCGAAGGTTTATCGTTTTAGATATTTTAGGTTCAATGATTCGAAGTAATGGCGAAATCGAGGAGGATATTACGCATAAAATTAATGCATGTTGGTTAAAATGGAGAAGTGCAGTTGGGGTGATTCGTGATCGTAGGATTCTGTTGATTCTAAAAGGAAAATTCCACAAAACTGCTATAAGACCAGTGTTTTTTTATGGTTCAGAATGTTCGGCTGTAAAAACAAATCATGTCCAGAAAATTGGAATGACAGAAATGAGGATGTTGCAGTGGATGAGTGGGAAGACGAGAATAGATAAAATTAAGAATAAAACTATTAGAGAGAATTTAGGAATAGCATTCATCGAAGAGAAAATTAGAGAAAATCGTTTACAATGATTTGGACATGTGCATAGAAGACCCATAGAAGCATCAGTGAGAAAATATAATTTAGTTCAAGTTCAGGGGACTACTAGAGATAGAGATAGACCTAAGAAGACGTTAAACAAGACTATTAGAAATGATTTGACGACATTAAACTTGATGAAGAGGATGACCCTTGATCAATCTCTATGGCGTAAATGAATTCATGTAACCGACCCTACATAAGTGGGACAAAGGCTTAATTGTTATTACTGTTATATTTGGTTGTCTTGTGTACGTAAATAAATGTTATTGTATGTTTACAATAATTTTTTAATATATATATATATATATATATATATATATGTCATTAAAAGTTAATATACTCGGTCACAATTATAAAATAAAAAATATATTTTTTTTCTCTCTAACTACTCATTTATTCAAAATTTATACTATCAACTTTCTCTCTTTAGCATATTTCTATCTCTAAATTGTTTTCTTTAACAAAGTTCTCTCTCTAGAATTGACTCTCCATAATGTATCAATAATGTATAAATTATTTGCATAATTTTATATTTGGTATTTTTCTTTTCTTTTCTTTTTTTTGAAAATTTTATGTTTAGACATGTTCTCTCTCTACCTTTTTTTTGTCAGTCAATTTATCTACTCTCTCTTTTTTAAGGGGAGCCTTAGCGCAACGGTAAAGGTTGTTGTCATGTGACTTAGAGGTCACGGGTTCGAGTCGTGGAAACAGCCTCTTACAAGAAGTAAGGTAAGACTGTATACAATAGACCTAATGGTCCGACTCTTTCCCAGACCCCGCGCATAGCGGGAGCTTTGTAGCACAGGGCTGCCCTTTCTCTATATGAAAAATATCTCTAAATATTTATCTCCCAAAAAAATTGCATGTGTATTTTTTTTAGAGTAAAAACAGAAATCATTCCGCTGTAATGAGCATCATTCCACTCCTTGAAATAAAGAATGCCATTACTCCATTTTTTATTCCAATAGAATCAAAGTTTTTCATTCCATTGTTTAACCAAATGACAGAATAGAAATTAGTGGTGGAATTGTGATTCCATCTCAAGTGACAACTCAATACGACATATTTAGGTAGTGCATAAGGTATTATAGCACAAAAATGGTACATTTAAGAGAACTCTTGGCAGAAAGATTGTAGTTGCATAACTAATAAAGTCGATGATCAGTGATATCATCGCCTAATCAAATGTCTTATTGTAATCATGTAGATCTCACACACTACTAATAGCTACTATCCACATGCATATTAGATCTACTTGAAAGGAAAAAAAAATGATTCATTTTATTGGACAGTGATACCACTGAAGTGCAATCACCGTGGAAATAAAAATTCAATCGTCATTTTGAATGCTAACCTTCAAGAACCATGTCGAAAACTTTTTCCTCAAACGTAAAGACCACATCAAATGAACCATCAATAGCATTGTCTTGCCAACGTTGCGGTGCAAGCTTGACAGATGAATTCCTTTTAAGCATTGGCAATATGCCATTACGCTTGTACCTGCACCGATCATTCAGGTTTCACTTCACTCCACAATCATGCAATCACATGTATCATTCTATGTAAAACAACTATGAGTATTAAACATCAAGTCTGAATTACCATTTCAACCAACAAACATCTAAAACAAAATAATATTGGCACATAAAGGTTCCTTATGTTAACCAACACCTTGCAAGAAATTACGTGATATAAGGTACAAAAAATCAAGTATTGAACAAGAAGATTAATTTCAAAATATTCCAATTGAGAAATAAAAAATAAAAAATTATCTTGGATTTCATCAAGGTGAAGCCCTTTTAAAACACTAATTACCGATATGCTAGGAAGTCTGGTCACTTGCCAAAGGTTACCCATAGGCTTTTTCAATAGATATGGGACATAGATACTAGAGGGATATACAAGGATACAAATTCTTTAAATTAAATTGTATAGCTTAATTTCCTTCCACTTTAAAAACCTGCACATCCCCTCTTTAGTTGTTGACTAAAGGGAGAAACTAGCGTTCAGTTAAAAAAAAAAAAAAAAAAGAAGCAAAAAATGACTTAATTGCCCTCCATATTTAAATTTAAATTTAATATATAAAGGTAAGAAAAATATACAATTCTATGTAAAAAACATTAGAATTTCGATTCATGTTTCAATGTGTTGTACCAAGATATTTTAAAATTTAAACAATATAAATGTACACTACCACATTCAAACATGAGATACATTGGATCATCCCATCAATCTTCTTCATCTAACTTTTCAAACCAAAAAAAAATGAACCAGAACCCTTACTTGCACCGGCCACCTCCATTGGACCACACCTCACTACTGACACACCTTAGCGACCACCAGCCTCACACAAACCCCGCCCCAGCTCCCGACCCAGCGACCACCATCTCTCTCTCTCTCTCTCTCTGTCTCTCTCTCTCTCTCTCCATTTGAGATGAGAAACTAAAAATCAAAGAAATGTTAAAATTAGAAACAATATCATAATTTTCTTCCATCAAGGAAAAATCAGATTAAATATCAAGTTTACCTCCATTGGACCACACCTCACTACTGACACACCTTAGCGACCACCAGCCTCACACAAACCCCGCCCCAGCTCCCGACCCAGCGACCACCATCTCTCTCTCTCTCGCCACCTCCATTGGACCACACCTCACTACTGACACACCTTAGCGACCACCAGCCTCACACAAACCCCGCCCCAGCTCCCGACCCAGCGACCACCATCTCTCTCTCTCTCTCTCTCTCTCTCTCTCTCTCTCCATTTGAGATGAGAAACTAAAAATCAAAGAAATGTTAAAATTAGAAACAATATCATAATTTTCTTCCATCAAGGAAAAATCAGATTAAATATCAAGTTTAGATCTAATGTTTGACATGTCACTCTATATGCTATTACAAAAAATGTTGCTAGAATGGTGCCACAGAAAGGGAAGAATGGACTTGAATCAAGAAGCTTTGAATCTTGATCTTCCACTTAGATCCTCCAATGGATAATCCCTTTCCCACTAAGAAAGCTCTTCGAGCTTTGCAACTTAACTCCTCTCTCTCTCTCTCTGGGTTTTAAATATCGGTCGTTACGTACCGTAACGGCCGATTCGTATCGGAAATCGAACCCTCCGATACCGTTACACGGCCGATTCCGGAGTCTAGGGACGATTCGCACCGTATCGGGCCGTTACGGACCGATACGGTGCTGTAACGGCCGTTACAGCCGTTACGGCCGTTACAGCTCTATTTTTAGGTCCGACACCCATGTGAGCTCTAGTTTTTCAGTTTTCTTCAGAGAATCTTCCATATAATTGAGCAGAAGTGAAGAAAAAAATAGTAGAAGACGAAAAAAAAACTTACCAATTAGCAGAAAATCAAATAGCTCCTCGCCAAAAGTTGAGATATCAATCGCGGCATCACCAAACCCTAACAGAAACAACTCGTCGCCAAACATAGCTCTCGCCGTTGCCGGAGAAATCACAGTCGCAGCTCTCTCCGTCGCGTCGCGTCGCAACTCCTTGTCTTCGCCTCACTCTGTTCATCTCTCTCTCTCTCTCTCTCTCTCCATCTCATTTAGGCGTGTGAGTGAGTGTGTCGGTTGATTTGGATGGATCATGGGTGTGTTTGGTTGATAATTAAGGGGGTTTGGAAATAATATTGATTTATAAAATGATAAATGGCTTGTTTACAATTTAGTCCTAAAATTTTCTAACTTTTATTTTTATAGCATTTTTTTTTTGTCATTATTATTTATGACATTATATGTATAACTATATATATAATGGTTAATTTAGTGTTAATTAGCTTTAATTATGATTTTAGTAAATAGTATGAATTATGCCGACGCCGACTATGAAGAGCCTGAGCACAATTCGTTTTGGTATTGATAATTTTATATGAGTGTAATGTTTTTGTAATATGATGTAGAAGTACAATGTACTCTTTTATTATGTTTGTGTAATACATTTTTATTAAATATTGTGTGCATCATCTTATTCTTTTAAGATTGTTAAGTACGACGGTTTTTTCGTCTTTTTTTTGTCTTTATTGTGTTGTATATAACCCTAAAATGTCATAATATCTATTATAATGTGTTTATTAAAGGTTAAATGAGTAAAACAATTACTCTTATTGAATTTTTGAGGATATTCTGATGATTTTAATAAATTCACGACCGTTACGGCCGATTTCCATTACGGACAAGCCAATACTCCCGATACCGTTACACTGCGACCGTTACCGTTACGTAACCCGATACCGCAATTTAAAACCTTGCTCTCTCTCTCTTGCACATCTATTTTTCATTTGTTTTTTCAAAAGAAAAAATAAAATTAAAATAGAGGATAATTTTGCCCATTTTATATAAAATTCAGATGGAAATTTTAAATTTAACCTGTTTTATAGCATATTCCATTAATTTTATAAAAAAATATAATTTTTCAATATAGTATAAGTAGACAGGGAGATATGTAGGATATACAAGTAGAATGGGTAAAGTGATACAAGATGTCAAGATCAAAGACTCAAAAGTACAAAGAGGTAAAAGGCAAGTTACCCTGTAGTTTGGTAGACAGGGATACTTCACGGATACAGTGGGAATATGCGAGGTTTGGATTAATAGAGTTACGAATAAAAAAGTTAAATAAAGAAAAATTGACACATCATTCTTCATTCTTCTTGGGTAATCAATAAATATAGAAATAAATGACACGGGTTGTCAAACCCTGTACAACTTGTAAAGACTTAAATTCTCCTAGAAATTGAGTAACCCTCCCACTAAAAACATAACATATACAAGAAGGCTTGCTTTAAAAAAAAAAATTAAAGAGAACACAACTTCATGCAAAATATGTTCGTCATGCTCCCTCCACACACCAAAAAAAAAAAACAGAGACAACAGGATCAGAGCTAAAAGCCCCCTAGATACACTTGCAGGCCTACCTACCTGCAACATACAAGAAGCTCTAAACTCAAATGACACACACACCATGCAATCACTGAAAGTGAATAGATCATGTCCAAGAGATTAGTAGACACTAAACAAAATGACTAATTGTCTCTTCCACTCCCAAACACATGCCACATCTATTCAGCAAACAAAGCCACTTTCATCAAAGCCTTCCATGGAAAATGGACTTCAACACTCCCCTAAGTAAATCATAGAAGGATTTTTTTTTTTTTTTTTTTTAAAAAAAAAGGCCCATTTCAAGCTCCTAACCTATTCCAAACTATCCTCCACTTTTGACCTACTCTGTTAGAAGGAACTCAAAAAACTCACACAACCAATCATTCCCAATCAAACAAATCACTTCTAAACATGAGTCCAAGACACTATCAAGCAATTGTGAATTATAGTTGTTAGTACAAGTGCTTTCAACTTTCAACCTTCAGAAACGCATCATTTTACTTTCAATGATAACGTCTCATTTTAAATTTTGAGGACTAACACTTTCCTCAAGTTAAGTGTTTAATTGTAGGAGTTAGAGCTTTCGAGATATTAAGTACTATGGAATGAAGTTAATTGATCAAAGAAACTATGGAATTAAAAGGACTCAAACAAATGGAAGAGCTTCGGATTAAAGAGTTCAAGAGATGGACTACGAAAGAGCAAGCGCTTATTTTATATCGTTGATTACCAATTAACTCATTAGGGTTCACAAACTTGCACTCATCATGAAAAAATTAATTTAAAGTCAAATTACCCTCATTTGTGCCTAAAACATTTTTAAAGCTATTAATGGTATTTTGATCTTTTCATAAAATGAGTTGCAAAAATATTTGAAAAATATTTTAGATCATAATTGTGCTTAAAAATGATCTGAAACATGTCTTATGATGATCCAGATGTAGAAAAAAATATTTGGGGATAGTGGAATTTTGGGGAAAAAATAAGTGAAGTACCCTATTCTGGTGAAATTAGGCAACCAAAAACACAATAGTAGGAGCCTAATTTATGTTGAGAGTGGAGGAATTGTTTCGATCACTTTTAGGCGACCAAATCTTGGATTTTAGGTGCCTAAATTGTACAGAGAACTAAGGGTTAGGGTGTCGGTCACATTTAGGATACTAATAAGAGTCATTCAAGTAAGCAAAGGGACAAGAAAAGCCAAAGACGAGGGGTGTAGAGTGACTGAATTGTGAACAGAAGGGGCATTGGAAGAGAAATTGTCTAAATCCACTAAGACGGTAAAAGTCAAAGAGCGAAGAGGCAGTTTGTCGATCCGATGGGGAGTCTTCAGATGCACTTATACTCTCATTGGACACTCGCAATGATGTGTAGGTAATTGATTCCAATGCATCGATTCATGCCATTTCACTGAGGGACTTATTAAACATCCATGTCCCGGGAAACTTCGGTAGGGTTTACTTGGGGAATGATGAACCTTGCAAGATTACTGGCAAAGAAGAAGTTTAAATCACCTAAGCGAACGGTTTTATTCTTAGGTTGCGGGATGTTGGACATGTTCCTAGTCTAACTCGCAATCTAATCTCAATGGGACAATTGTCGGAAGCAAGAGTAGTTACCATCTTCAACAACAAATCTTAATGTCAAAGGGTGCAATGGTGCTCGCACGAGAGAAGGAGGACGATACATTGTACATGACATCCAGTTCTCGGGGTGCTATCATGGTCGCATCTCCAAAAACAGAAGCAAACATGTGGCATCTTCGACTTAGACACATGAGTGAAAAGAGCATGCAGATACTCCCTTCGCAAGGCGAGTGGAAAGGATTGAAGGTAAGCTTCACCAAAACCACCAAGAATCCTAAAACCGAACAACTTGAGTTGGCCTACTCCGATGTTTGGGGCCCGGCGAAGGTTAGGTCTCTTGGTGGCTCTGTCTACTATGCGACGCTTATTGACGACGCAACGAGGAAACTTTGGGTTTCGTTACGAAACACAAGGATGAAGTCTTTGATGTGCTCAAGAAATGGAAAGCCCTAATTGAGAACAAGATAGGTCTCAAGTTAAAGTGCTTCAAGATGAACAACGGCGGAGAATACTATGAGAAAGAGTTTGACAGATTTTGTGTTGAGAATGGTATTAGAAGATTGAAGATTATTCCAAAGAACCCAGACAGAATGGAGTTGTTGAGCAAATGAACATTACTATTCTCGAGTGTACCAGGAGCATGAGAATTTATGCAGGCTTTTCTAAGGAGTTTTAGGCAAATGTAGTGAACACAATTGTCCACTTGATCAATTGAGAACCATTCGTATCATTGAATGGTAGGCTACCGGAAGAAGCATGGACAGGGATAGAGGTGAATCACTCTCACTTCAAGGTGTTTGAATGTGATGTGTATGTTCACATCGATACCGAGAATAGGAGCAAACTTAATCCTAAGTCTTGGAAATGCACATTCATCAGCTATGGTTGTGATAGCTATGGTTACAGACTCTGGGATTTTGAGAAGCACAAAGTTGTCAAGAGCATGGGTGTGGGTTTAATTAGTTTATCATGTACAAAGAAAGACTCGGTGGAGAAAAGAAGACTGGTGCAAAACCAGAGATAATTGTATTGGATAACTCGGGGAGTGAAGATCAATAAAGGTCATACGCCGATCCAACAGATAAACTAGAGCCATCAACTCCTCCCCTGAGAAGATCTACCCGAGAAATCAGATACTGCAATGGTATTCCCCTTCTTTACATTATCTATTGTTGACATGTAATGACGAACCATCTTGCTATGAAAAGGCTATGCAAGTGGAGACATACAACAAGAGGGAACTTGCTATTAAAGACAAAATGGACTCCCTTTTGTTATTGGGAGTTAATCAAAGTTCTACGAGGAAAACGACTGCTTCATGACAAATGGGTTTACAGGCCGAAGTCAAACTCCCAAGAAGAAAGAAAGTGTTTTATAACAAATGCATTTACAGGTTGAAAGAGGAGCATGATGGTACTAATAGAGTCAAGTCAAGATTGATGGTAAAGGACTTTGAGTAGAAAGTTGGCATTGATTACTCCGAGATATACTCTCTGGTTGTAAAACACATGACTATCCGGATTGTGCTAAATCTAGTTGCGTGCATGATCTATACATAGAGTAGTTGGATGTGAAGACTGCATTTCTTCATAGTGATCTTGAAGAAGATATCAACATTCATCAACCGTAGGGGGCATGTGGTTGAGAAGAAAGAAAATTTGGTGTGTAAACTGAAGAAGAGCTTGTATGGCTTGAAACGAGTTCCGAGACAATTGTACAAAAAGTTTGATAGTTCCATAAGAACAATAGCTTCAACAAGTGCAATTCCGATCATTGTTGTTACTCCAAGGAAACAGAGGCTTCTTATTTGATTCTTCCTTTATATGTAGATGGCATGCTAGTCGCAAGACCTATCTTGAAAGAAGTCTCAAACAGAGATTGTCCAAGGAATTTGCGATGAAAGGTCTTGGCGCGGCAAAAACATATCATTCACAGGGACAGGAAAAAAGATCTTGAAATTATCACGGGCAGAATACGTGGACAAGGTACCCAAGAGATTCAACATAGAAGATGGAGAATTGGTCAGAACTACTCCTCTAGCTACGCATTTCCTACTCTCCAAGGAACAATCACCAATGACAGAGGAAGAACGTGAAGAGATGGTTAAAGCAAATTGTGCAGTGACCATCAAAAGCCTCATGTACGCCATGATTTACACGCATCCAGACATTGCTCGTACAGTGGGAGTTGCGAGTAGATTTATGAGCAATCCGGAAAAGAGCATTGGAAGGCAGTCAAGTGGATCTTTTAGTATATTGTCAATACCGAAGATTGGGCAGTGCATTATGGAGGTGACACTGTTAGCTTATGATGATATTTTGATTTGATCTTGCAGGCGACATCAATAGCAGGAGGTGCAAAACATGGTGCATATTTACCCTTGGTAGTGCTGGGATAAGTTGGATATCTCAGTTGCAAAAAGTGGTCGCCATTTCAACAACTGAAGCGCAATATGTTGCAACTAGCGAGGTGTGCAAGGAGATGGTGTGGCTCAATCATTTGATGGAATAGTTGGGACAAGTTTAGAAGGATCCTGTGCTGGATAGCGATAGTCAAAGTGCTATATACTTGGCGAAGATTGATTTCCATTCGAGGACAAAGCACATCGACATCAAGTTCCACTTCATTCGATCTTTGTTGGAAAAAGGCTCGGTGGAGATCCATACTCAAGAAAATCCTTCGGACATGTTCACAAAGACGATGACGATTGATAAACTAAGGCTGTAGCGTAACCTCAGTTGGCCTCCAACAGTAGCTTCGAGGCAAGCCACGAGAAATTACTTTGAAAGAGAAAGTTTTTCCAACAAGTAGGAGTTAAAGACGATAAATTTACAAACAATCATGTTTCAGCTCCAAAGTGGGAGATTGTTGGGGGGTGGCCCCCATTAATGCTCTCATTAAATGCTTTGACATTTTGTCAAAGTGGTTAGCTATACTCATTAATGAGATGAAAGAATTGTTTCCCTCATTAATGAAGTGGTTGGCTAACCTCATTAATGAAGTTGTTGGTTGATAGACTCATCCCCTATAAATAGAGGATTGAGTCATAGTAGATAAATGTGTCAAGTGAAGTAAAGTGAGAAACAATAATCTCATTTGTATATAGCCTTCCTTATAAATCACTCTTTCTCTTTCAATCTAGTAATTTTTTCTTGTGGCGTGAATTAAACATACGTCGAACCACGTTAAATCCTTATGTTGTTTCTTTCATTTTTCTTTTGTAAATCTTTTATGTTTTTTTGTTTTCGGATTGTAGTTGTGTTGTCAGGACCAGTTCAATTGCCAACACCAATCACATCCCACACCAACACGGGGAATTACGCACATATGCCCTCTTATTAGTGGAATTTGTTGATCTAAAAACAAGTATAATCTTAATTTTTAAAATTATAATTAATGTTGTTGTATCACAGACATCCAACCTTTTTGGAGATTTCATGTCCATATCCGTATTCGTGTTTCCTGCACTGCCCACATGTGCCCTTGGATATTCTTAATCCAAAAGGTAAGGCGTTGTAAAACCTTACATGTCTCCGTCTGAACTATCATTTGAAGCACAGTATTGCTATTTGCAAATTCATTATTCATTGAAATCCAAATACTTTAAAATACGAAGCAAACTAAGCAATGGCTAGCTAGACCATTATGCATTTGAAAAATCGAAATAATTTAAGAAGAAAAACAGTAATTGAAGTGGCATTTGCTTAGTGTTTCTGTTAGCATAAAACTCTGAACAAAAATATTTAAGTCAATTAAAAAAATGCGTTCCCTTTTCCATTATTTCCTATTAACCAAACAGACAGATACGAGAAGGATTGGAAACGTACAGCTCGGGGTCTTTGCGCCGGAGTTCGTCGAACATCTGCTTGTAAGGAGTGCCGAACTCGTAGACGTTGGGTTCTCTAAGAGAAGGACCAGGGAGTTTCACGTGTTGCCCAGTTCCGTAGGACGAGACGTCGAAGCCCTCTCTCTTGAGGATAGAGTGAGCCTCCATACTGCGATTCTGATTCGAAGAACACACCATTGCGTACCGAAGTTTCATAGCAACGTCTAATTTTTGCGTAGATTTTTGCTGATCTCTCTCTTCCGTAGAGCAATTGCAAGTAGTACTGTTTTCTAGGTTGCCCAAGGGTTAGGAACTAGTTTTACAGGCTACGATGGCTTTTCTTTTTCTTGGGTGATTGTATATGTACCTCTTAAATGTATATGTTTTACATAAAAATGAAATAATTTTAAAATTATTCTTTTAAAAAAATTTATTCTTTAAACCAAATTTCATACTCTCTCTCCTCAACAAACCATTATAGAAATGAGATTATTATTTAGTCTTCTAACAAAACGTAATTATTTTTTAAATCCTTTCATGAACATGAATGGACTGTTTACCACTTATATATAAGGGTAAATAGAAACCTTAATCCCTCATATTAGTTGAGCAAATGTCGACAGCCCCATCCTCTCTCTCTCTCTATACCGAACCGCCGTCGTCTGCCATACGTTTGCTCTCATATGTCGCCAATTCTTTGGCTCCCTCTCCACTGCCTCCAAATATACCGATCAATAAATTGACGATGGAGATGTTTCCGTGCACGCCGAACTATTCCATTTCGTCGATACTCTAAGAAACGGTGTCGAATCGTTGGGGAGACAATGATTTGTAGAGGATGAGGAGGATCCGATTGTAGGTGAAGGCATCGTGTCGAAAATTGGAGATGTTTGAGGAGCAAAATCGGAAGAATTTGAGAACGAGGTTTGGGGATCTGAGCGATTTGAGAACTTCGAAAGCTTCGGAGGTGGTAAGTTAGGTCAGAGTTTCAAGGTAGTCGTGGGGGTCGAGAAATGGATTGGCTGACTGCGAGGAGGACGACAGCTGAAGGATTCGCGTAACCTTGCAAATTAGGATGCAGCAAGGGAAATGGTAGCCTCTCAATTCTGTTCTTTTCCACCGCCAGATCAAGATGTATGAGAGCCTTAAGGTCGGGGGGCAAAGGGATGAACATTCAAACAGATAGGTGAACATTCAGATCTCTCAATCTCTCTCTAAACCAACGAGCTCTATTATGTTCTTTGCCAACTTTTTCAATTTATTTTTTGTGAATGTTTTATTCTGTTCTTTGTCAATATTTTCAATTTAATTTTTGTGAATGTTTTGCATTGGAATAGATATCTGGGTGAATATCTATGTTAAATGGTTATATGAAATACTCATATCTAAATGTTCATTTCTCAATGATGTATTTTGGTGGATGTTTAATTTTTGCGACTTGATGAATGCTGATTTGTTAGATTTTGTTTTTGTGAATGTTTTGCACCGAATAGATTATTTATGTTGAATGGTCATACGAACATTCACAAATTCACATTCGTTTCCAAAAAATTCATAAATTATATCATTAGAAAGATGATTTTTTCTACATTAATTTGATGTATATTTTTTTATTTTTCGAACAGGGATTTGGTTCATAGCAACGGGTTTTCTAAATGGTGAGGATATATTTGGGAACTGTGCACTTCCCATAAATGAACGGTTACACAGCTTGGATGGTATGGTTTTGTAAATACAATATCATTTAGAGGGCAAATGTTAGGGATTATTTTGTAAGAACTAAAAAAATTATTGTTCTTGGTGAAAGGTTCATTTTATGAGTTATACATTTCTTAAGGACTATATAATAAAATTCTCTTTATTTTATCCTAACAAAAATAACTTTAACCTTTTTTTTTTCTTTTTACCCTTTGTTTAAAAAGAAAAAATCACTAGCTCCCTCCCTGGTCGCCTCTTCTTCTTCTTCTTCTTCTTGTCTCTCACCTCTCCCCTTCCTCTCTCTCTCTCTCTCTATATATATATATATATGATGAACCTCAAAACTCACTCGAAACTCAATCATCATATATGGGCCTCGAGATCTGGAAAAGAACTCATCTTCCAGTTGGGGCTCCTGCAAAACAATGCACCACGAGTGCGTCTGTCGACGTTATACTTTCAGTGTGATAATCAATCGTCTATTATGTAGGGAATTTAGCAGAGTTTTTGCTAGGACGATGAATGTGTTCTTGTATGTGTATATGAATGCCTACCTAACCAGTCCTCCTCGACATATTTATACTAGGCAAAAGACATATTTAGAAAGTCTTTCCTAGATCGTGGCTAATTTTTGTAATCGTCGCTAACTTTAATCAACTCCCTATATTTTGGGAAATCTAGGTTTAATGGACCGTTACTATTAAAGGTAATCATTCTTTCCATGTATATATCAGACAGCTATAACGGCTCTCGAGCTCGGGTTATAATTCAAGATGGTAAGCCTTAAACCATCCTTAGCGACGGGCTCGTAAGCATGCTGGCCATAGATGTAATCCATTAGGGCTTCGTTGGTCTCCTCAGTACCGAGCATTATCCTTGGGTATCGTTAGTAGTTTGGAGCCACACGTTTGGTGGGTGACTTCGATTTGCATGTAGATCACATAGAGTTACTCCACCATGTGGCAGTTTCAAGAGTTTGTAGGGAAATCCCTCATTAGACGCCCCCTATTCATGAGGACTGAGTTAAGTTGGGCTCAAGAATACCTCTTTCGGGCCTTGGTCGGGGTGTTCGGTATGGTTAGCCGGGCAGAGATTGGTTGCATATCTGCTTTGATTCCCTCATCTCCAAGTCGAGACCTAAAGACTAAGGTGCATTAGATGTATGGAATGATTACAATGGACGCATCATGATTACTCTTTTTTTTAGGGTAATCATCATCAACTAGGGCTGACATTATCATCCACCGTCTGGTAGCTAATCCCATCAAACATCACTCATTAGATGCTTTGTCCTTTAACCTCCCTCATAGCTTGCGTATTTCCTTCTTTTTTCATTCATGTCTGCCTTTAAATCTATTTCTTGCATTCTCTTTGCATGTTTCCTTTGCCAAAAATGAATATCTATTACGCAATCGAAAAGCTTCGGGAGTAAATGAATCATTGTCGGCTTAGAGTCCACAATCTGATTAGCGACCTTAAGACATAGTTTCAGATGCATCATCAACTAAGGATGTTGGAGGAGTTGCAAGCGATATATCTTACCTTGGAATATTACCACTATGTCGTCATCTCAAAGATGATGAAGGTAGATGAGAGAGAAGACACGACGGAGGCCAGGGTATTAGAGTTGGAGGCAACAATGGAAAGTACGAAGAAAGAGGCAAAGTCACCAAGGACTCAACTAGAGGTTTGTCGCTACCTCAGAGAGCTGACTGAGGGCCAGAGTGCAAAGACAAAAGGCAGAATTAATCCAAGACTTGGTCGATCTTCTTCGCGAGTTCACGGAGGTGGACGGTTATCCCTCTATTGCACCCTTTTAATTTTTATTTAGCGACATTTTGTCTAGTACACGAATGGATCCCGTCTACTCAATTTTTATCCTCATGAAACTTCGTCAGATCTATAAAGCAATCTGTCTACTTAATTACTACAAGAATATTTATTATTTTTTTGGCGAGGATGAGTAAAATATAGCACAATATATAATGTGAATAAAAAACTTAACTCCCCTTAAAGTAATAAAGAAAAAGGCACCCTTTTTATTTTGCTCAGCAACATTTCGTCGAGTCCACGAATGGATCTCATCTACTCAAAGTTGTTGTATCCCTATAGTATTACTTCGAATTTATAAAATAATTCGCTTACTCAATTACTGTATGAATGTTTATTATTGTTGTACCGAGGATGCAGTATCAACGTCTTTTAATTAAGAATCCTTAAAGAGAAAAGTAAACTCAAAGGAGAAAAGTTCGAAGTGTAAGAACTTACCTTTGGGTAAAACGAATGAACTCTCCATGTCGGGGGTGAGGTCTTTTCCACTTCTTTTGCTCTTTTTATTTTTTTTTAGAGAGTGTCTTTTGGTAAAGATGGGGAGCTTTAAGAGAGTTCAATGGGTGACAATGGCTAGAAACTCGGTTAGGGGGATTGGAAACTCAAATCTGTTAATGGGGAGGTGGGTAGACTGCTCACATTACTTGTTGCGCAAGGTAACTCCAGGACTACAGGAGCAGTCTGCAAATTGTAGACTGTACCCTGGTATAACTTGCATAATTGCTAGTTGCACTCCTTTATTTTTTTTTTTTCTCAATTTGGCTTGATTTCTCACCCATTTTCAACCATGGATAGCAAATCTACACTAGGAAGGGTAAGTTTGACTTGCGTTGGGGTGAAAATGGAGAATCATATTGATTTTGGGTGAAAATGTAAGCGAAAAATATTTTTAATTTAGTCCTTGAAACTTTTGAATTTTATGAATCAATCCAAATTATGAAATTAAACCATCCACCATTTGTTCGGTGATCCAAATTGACATTTTTCACTAAATTGATTAATGTATTCAACCAAAATCACCAAATTTTAAATTAATTCCAAAATTTTGGGTAAAATTAGAAATATTTTGAAAGCTTATTTCATACTTTTTTTTCCTTAAAATTGAGTTTTTAAAAATATAATTAAGCTCTTATAAATGTTTGAACTTATGAAATTTTAGATTAATTGGATCAATTAGGGCCTCTAATTAAATTTTGAAGTTTTCATTTTGACCCTTAACTTTTTGAAATTCGAAATTGGCTTTCCGAAACATGTCCTTATGTCGTGCAAAGCTTCTCAACAATGTATGCATCATTTTCAAAGTCAAATCAGGCCCTTATATTTTGAAATTTTTCTAAAATCCCGATTTTCAAACAGGACTTTCCTCTTTCCCCCCAAATTTTCCTTGAACATTTTGTAATTGGGCACTAGTTCAATCATATTTTTCCATTTTGGGGGGGATTTTATCTTTTTATTTTTATAATTTTTTGAATAAGAATGTCAAAACTGTATGCTGAAAACGAGGTTGAGTAGCGGAAAAAAATGCAGTGGCTACAATTATCTCTCTTTCTAATGCAAGTTTCATTTGCTTGACAAATAATAAGACACGTACCATTTGATTCCGTCACTCTAATGAATGCAATGCTAACTGAGATGATCTATAAAATTTTTATAAAATGTGTCATACCCTGTGATTGGGGTATATATGCTTAAAAAATAATACTTATCTGGGCTTGGGCCCAACTTGATATCATTTGGAAAACTTGGCAAAGATGTGATCGAACCTATGTGGATTGCTTATGTACCTTGGGGATACCAAAGGCCAAGTCAAATGTGGTTTAGAAAATGCCATTTTTAGGATTTGGAATGAAGAAACTTTAACGAATTCATGACGAACAACGTTAATTTATTGGATTGTTTAGTATAAAGAAATGAGGTAAGAAACTTTAATGAATTCATAACAGACAATGTTTTTAGAGAATCGTTTAGTGGAAAGAAGTAAAATAAGTAACTTAACGAATTCATGATGAATAACATTTGTTTAGAGGATCTTTGAGTGAAAATAAGTGAGGCAATCAACTTTAACAAATTCATGATGAACAACCTTCGCTTAGAGGATCATTTAGTGGAATGGAGGATACTAATCACAAGAATTAAACTACCTCCATGTGGGAGGATTGAAAAAACTCATAACAAAACTAACTTACCTCCCGGTCTATGGCAAGGGAAGATTGAAAAAAGACACATGATAAAATTAACATACCTCCAGGCCTGTGGCAAGGGAAGATTGAAACAAGACATAAGACAAAACTAACATTCCTTTCGACTTATATCATGAAAAGATTGAAAACTTCCTTTGCAAAACCACAAAGAGAATTATTTTGAATTTGGAAGTGTTGGCCCAATGAGCTACCTAAGAGGGGTGATGAATTGGGTAGTAATAAAAATTTAAACAAATTTTAATCTTTAAACACTTAATCAATCAAATAATCAATTTTATCCTAAATAAATTATTATCTTGTTACGCAGCGGATAAGTGTTTAAACTACGTGCACAACCAAACAAAATATAAATAATGCATAACGCAAAGATATATCCTGGTTCACCAAGCTACTCTTGGCTAATTTAGTTCACTGAGCTCCACAGAGATTTGCACCCACTAAAACCCAGATTTCTTTAAAGATAGGAACTAAACCCTTACAACTATTCTTTTCACAGGCTCAAAATCAACATTTACAATTTTATTTTCACAAGCTAAGGAAGAACCTTATATTTTTGTAGGCTAAAGATTAATCTAATTCTATTACAAGAAGAATCACAACCTAATCGTTTTATCAGGCTAAGAATCAAACCTCACAAACACTCCAAGTATCCTTTTCACTGGTAAGGAGGTAAGGATGAACCATTACAATTCACTAAGAAATGAACTCTATTCAGGAAGAATTCTCACCTAATTCTTTTCAAGGAAAAAGCATAACCTAACCTCAATTTTTATCCACTAGGTAAATATCAAACCTCAATCTTTTTCTCAGAAAAGAATGAAACCAAAGCTACCTTGATTAAATACAACCCAACTGTATCCAATCCGCACAAACTCACCAATTACAAAAATTACTGAGTTTCTTCCCACTTGGAGCTTCTACCACTTCAAACCAATTAAACACAATTAATGCACCGATAATTACTATGTGATAGAATTAAGTGAGGAATTTAATATCTGATTATAATATGTGTGAGTAACACAAAATTAAGTACGTAATCAGATAATCACAAAATCATTTTAAAAAGAATTTTTATGCTCTATTAAGTTAAAAAACGATTTTACTATGATCTTGTTAACCAAGTAAATAATAATATAATTTCATAATAAAGAATAATAGCCTGGAAAGATCTCACTAGGAAAATACCAAAAAATTAGAATCAGAATAGCAAGACAGCACAGATCGGTGACGCCAACTCAATCAACACTTTAACTCAAGAACTTTGCACACAATTGATATCATAAATGATCTCTCGAATATATCTCAGAATAACAACTCTTAGAAAGCTCAAGAACTTTGATAGTTCTTGATTGATGTGTTATCTTTATATGAAATTCGCAGGTCTATTTAAACTTATTTGAAATAAGCCTTCTAACGGCTAGTTTCATCAAGATATGACATTTAAATAAACCTATGGACCCCATATATCATAATGATTTATTCCTAATATAATTCACTCAGATATGACTTTAAAATCTTTTAATAAAGTTCTCAAATTAATTCTCAATTTCAAATCGAATAGATAGGAAGTATCAAATGTACCAAATTGAGAAACACTTCAATTTTATTTACCATATCTATACGGATATCAAAATAAGTGTGATATATCTCAAATATATTCAAATTCCAAGAATATCTCAATCAGATATGCCAAAAATGGCTAGTTCACAGCTAGTTTTGAATATGAGTTTTATGAAATTTTAAGTTTGATTATTGACGAGCATGATTTTGTTACAATTCCGGACGATGTCTAATGTTCCTTTTTGTAGATTCTTTCTCAATTCAAACCCATCAAGTTTTGATGCAAAAATTGTCCGCGGTTAATGAAAATCAACCCAAAGCGAGAAACAAAAGGACATTCCCAAGCAAGTTAATCTGCCTCCCCTCTTCTTTTTATCTTTACTTTTATTTTTTTCCCTTATTTTAATTTTCATTTTTTTGCACTAGCATTTTTTCGCATATTCAGTGGTTTTGTATCTTGCTATTATCCTTACAATCTTTTCATGGTACTCTTTCGAGTTTCAACACGTTTGGGTCTCACTTATCTTATTTTGCCATTTTTTGCCCACGTCACCTTATGGTTCAAAGTATGATTTTTTTTTTTTTTTTTTTGTTTTGTTTTGAGGAAATAGATGATTATGATCACAAAAATAACTAATTTTACTAGGCAAATATTTCTTTACAGAGTCCAAGTTTATATGTTTAAAAAATTGCCATCCATCTCTTGAAGAATCAATGCACTACCACTCAAAGCTTTGTGGATTATGAAATGACCTTTCCAATTTGGGGTAGATTTGCCTTTAGCTTCATCCTGTAATGAAAAATAATTTCTTCAACACAAGCTCACTGGCTTTTAGAACTCAGGGACGAACTCTTTTGTTTAAGCTTTGGCAATTTTGTGCCTATAGCATTGACCAAGGCAAATTGTCATAAATCTTTTTTCATCAATAATACAGAGCTAGTATGGACTTGTTGTATCCATTAAGTCTCATCAAGCTCAACTTCCATGAACATTCTTATGGAGATAATCTTGACTTTAGCTGGGATCATCGCCTCTATCCCCTAGACTAAAGAGTAGGTGTTACCCCTGTGGAGTTCGGATCAAAGTCCAGCAAGCCATCAGGGCATACGGCAACATGATTTTAAATTCCTTTTAATTGTTGATCATCTTTCTAATGATCTTCTTAATTTTGTTATTGGCGGATTGTACAACATCTTTCGGATGATCTTCTTAATATTCTTATTAATGAATTGCACAATCACATTCATTTTTCGGGGGGAGGGGGGTCCGTGTTGAATTTTGATGCTTTATTTTGAATTGTTGACAGATCTACTTGATGTCCGAGACTTTCAAATTCTTGGCATTATCAATGATCAAGGCTTGCGACAAACCATACTTTGTCATGATACTTTCTTCGATGAAAAAGGCTACCATTTACTAGGTTACCTAAGTAATAGAATTTGTCTCTACCCACTTTCTAAAATAGTCAATCGCTAATAGAATGAAGAGATGACCATTCAGTGTCTTTGGGGTGATTTCTTTAATGATATCTATTCTTCACATTGAGAAGAAGCGCGGGGCCGCCAAGTAATGGAGTTGCGAATGAGAGACATGAATCTGATCGCCCTAGATTTGAAACTTATGACATCTCTAGACAAACTAAACACAATTATTTTCCATCTTCAGCCAAAAGTGACCGGTTCTCAATATTTTCTTTACAAGTATAAAACCACTCATGTGAGGCTCGCAAATTCCTCCGAAAGGGTTTTTTGATCTACACTTAATATGCCTTCTGTATATTCCCAATTCTTTTGGAAGTTATTAATATCCGATACTATGGTTCCTCAGTGGGCTCGACCTCAAGTCGGCAATAGTGGGCTGATTGACGTTGAATTTGGATCACTATCGGGACTACGTCATCCTCTTCTCGGGTCAAGGATATCCTAGATGCTAAAGCAATTAGGGAATCAACTAAATCATTCTAGAGTTTCAGGATGATCTTAAATTTAATCATCTTGAACCGCTCGCATAGCTCCAAGAAATGATTATTATAAGCGACCAAAGTCGGATCTTGTGTTGCATATTCATCATTTATCAGTCTTTTGGTTGATGATTAATTCTGAATCTTTGTAGACCAACAATTCTTTGATCTTTATATCGATGACCAACTAAAGTCCCAAAATGCACACCTCATACTCAACTCGATTATCAGTGCTCTAGAACTTCAGCTTAGAAGCCATTGGATATTATTGTTTAATTGGAGAAACAAAAATAGCTCAGATCCTAGCTCCTCTAGAATTTACTGCTTCGTCAAAGTACAAATTCTAGATTGTCTCTTCATCTTTTTCTTCTATTGCATAGACTGAATCATCAGGGAAGTATGCCTCTAGTGGCTGGTAATCTCATTCGACTGTACAATAACTAGTTGGTCCATTATAGCTTGTCCTTTTATTGACTTTTGAGTCTTATAGATGATGTCGAACTGTTAAAAACATATGCCATTTAGCAATCTTCCTGGACAACACATGCTTCTCAAAGGTGTACTTTGGGGGATTCATCCTGACGATCAAATATGTGGTTATTGGGTGTATGTAGTGCCATAGCCTTTGGACTACCCAGGCCAAGGCACAATAGGTTTTCTCAAGCAAGGTATAATTTTCCTCATATTTGGTGAAATACTTGTTAAGGTAGTAAATAGCCTAATTATTTTTCTCGGATTTATCTAGTTGGGCCAAGATGGCTTCCATAGAAGAGTCTAAGACCGATAAATACAACAAAAGCAAAACTCTTTCTCGAGGTGATACAAAGACAAGATGATTGGTCAGATAAGTTTTATTTCTCCAAGGAACTTTGACAATCAACGTTCCATTACCCATCACTTTTTTTTTTTCTTTTTCTGAGCAACTTAAAGATTTGCTCACAAGTGGTAGTAAGTTGGAAGATAAATATAGCAATGTAATTTATTTGACCCAAGAAGCCTCGGATCTCATTTTCATTTCTTGGTGGCGACATCTCAATAATGTCTTGGGTTTTTATGGGATCAAGCTCGATTCCATGGAAATATACCATGAAACCTAAGAATTTTTTTCGATGTTACCCCAAAGGCACATTTTGTTGGGTTGAGCTTGAGTTGATAGTTTTGGAACCAATTGAACATCCTTTTAAGGTATTAAGATGGTCCTTATTCTATTGATATTTGACAATCATGCTGTTGATATAGACCTCCATCTCTTCACACATCATGCCGTAGAAGAGGGTTGTCTTTCTCTTTGATATATAGCCTCGATATTTTTGAGACCGAAAGGTATCGCCCTATAGCAGAAGAATCCCCATGGAGTGGTAAAGACTGTCTTTTTCTGATCTGATCAGAATCTAATTATAGTTAAAGAATCCATCGATAAACAAGTATAGCTTGCACCCAACGTTGTCAATGATGATATAAATGTTTGGTAGTGGAAAATCATATTTTAGACTTGCTTGGTTTTAGCCACGATAATTCATACAAACTCTAATATTTCTAGAGGACTACTGCACTAGAACGACATTAGAGATCCATTCATTGTAGTTGCATACTTCGATGATTTGAATATTGAATTTCTTTACAGTCTCTCCTTTAAACTTAAGGTTGACGACCGACCTTAGATCCCTCAACTTCTGCTTGATAGGAGTACACCCAAGCTTTAGTGGCAACTTGTGAGTCATGAATCTCTCGTCCGACCCTACTATATCATCATAAGGCCAAGTAAAAACATCTTGATAAGCAACCAAGAGCGTAGTCAAATCTTTCTTCTCCAAAGTAGTGAATGTTAATCCAATTTTTACTTTTTTCAGGCCCTCAGAGGTTCATAGATTTATCAATTATCTCATCCATACTGGAAATTGGCTTGTTCTCAAATTCCACAAAGGCCTTTTAAATCTCACTGTCGTCTGGCATAATAGAGTCTTCATCTATTTCTATTCCCATTAGGTCATAGTCTACGTTTGTATTGAAATCAAACTCATTGCTTCTAAACTTGGTGATATCACATGTATCATATACAGGAAATTCAAGTTGTCTGAAAAAAATAAAAAATTTAAACATTTAAGCCATAATTGGGATAAAGCAAAATTGTATTCATTGAAATGAGCAATTACAAATCAAATCCTTTTCTATCTAGATGGATAGCTAAATAGAAATATGAATAGAAGTTTCCAATTTTACCAAAATGCCCAATAAACTAGGAGGACATAAGAGTCCCAATTCTATAGCTTTTCGATTCCTTTCACTCTGATGCCTGACACATAGCTTGGCCCTACTTCCTTAGAGATGACGTTCATGGCTTCTTTACTTAACACTTTCTCAGGGTGGATTTCAAACCTCACTGCCTTGTCTTTTTTCTTGATGGTCTCAACTGGGTGCAGAATGGTAACCCGAATGTGTGAGATCACCAGTGGTAGATCACTTCGACGTATGACCTTTCTATCTTGAAAGGACTTGGCTCAGCCCTCTTTGGTGGGCTCATACCCCAACTCAAACTTTCATTTTTTTTCTCTACCTCGTCAATTGGATTTACCATCCTCTCAAGGCTCTTACCTAATCTTTTTCCAGGAACAAAACCCGGGATTTAAGCTCTTTTACCATGTAGGTCACAATTTTAGATAGGGTTAGCAATGGATCGTGCTTCATTTATCTCATGATTGTAGATTTTACCACATCAAACATGTGGAATGAAGTTTTAATCTTCTCATTTTCTTTCTTTTCCTTGGCCACCACTGAGACATAACTACTTGTTGCTAGTCAAAAATGTGCAATATCAGAATCTGCATTGATCACATACAGTATGTGATCGATGACAAATTTGATCTTTTGATGTAGTGACGAACGCACCGCTCCCGCACTATGAATCTATGGCCTCTCCAATGCTATATCTTCGGGCTTGTCAAATGCTTGAATTATTGTCTTCGAGGGCCAGACGTTTAGCGAGAACTATCCCTATATCCTCCAAGGTTGTTATAGGACAGATGTTTAGTGCCGATCTATTGTCAATCAGTACTTGGGATATAAGCATTACGTAGCTTTCCACCATTATGTTTAGGGGCTTGTTGTGCCCTATACCATCTTTCTCTATATCATCATCAATGAAGGTAAAGGTATTGGATCTCAAGATATGCTCAACCAGAGTAACAAATTTCTTTGGCAGGGTTGTACTCGATAGGTGCACCTTATTCATAAATTTTAGCAGTACTTGTCGATGAACTTTTCAAGACAGTAGCAAGGAAAATATTGAGATTTATGCCAGAGACTTGCTTAATTGCACGACAATCTTATATTCATAATTCTTCATTGCCCTTAGAAAATCTTGGGCTTTTTTATCTGACACCGACTTCTTCAGGGTTCTCCTTGGCTCTTTCACAAAGACTCAAGTTAAATCCTACAGAGCATATACCCTACCTGATCGGGTAATTCCTCCACTTTCTCTGGCTGAGGCTCCTATCCTTCTCCAATTTTTGCCACTATTTCGTAATTCCACGAAACCTTGTTCAAAACTTTCATAGACTCTTGGATTAGAAAGGATAAGACTAGTGATTTCTTCAGTTTCTATGTGAATTTCTCCAGGTACAACTCAAAGCCTCTCTCAACAACCTCAAGATGTAAGCAGATCCCACCAATATCGATCACGACAACTTCATCTTCGATCTTTTCTGCGAATATCAAAATGACCCTACCTCTTTCTGGGGCATGTTCTAGTAATATATTTTGCTGACAATTCGTCGAGACAGACTTAGGTTTCTTTGGTAACGTGATTGCTCCTATTCAAATGAATTCTCGAATATTATCTTTCAGCTAAAAATATTGTTCTATTATATGTCTTCTGTCCCCAAATTGGTATTCGCAGAATGCGTTCGAGGAAATGGCCCAACTCCTAGGCTTAGACTCATGGAAGGGCAGGGGAACTAGAATTCCCTGTTTTAGATAGTGTAAAAAAAAAAAAAAAAAAAAAAAAAAAAAAAAAACAAAAAAAACCTCAGTGATGGAGACCGAGAGATTCAGCACTCCTCGTCTTTATTCTTGAAATGCCTCCCAATAGCACGAGGCATATAATATCGGCAGTATTGAGCTTCAGGCTTGAGGGTTCTATTTATGATTTGAGGTAAGGGATTCGAGTTTCATTGATATGAGAGTGTTTGGTAAGCGAGAACTTGGTATTAAGGGTTGTTTGGCGGATAGTTTTGTGGTGGGTAACTTTGGTAAGATGAAGAAGTATTTTGATAGGTAATTGCAGCAAGAGGGTAATATGGGTAATTTCGGAGAAAGTGCGATTGTTTTTGGGAATAATTCTAATTTTGGCGGTTTTAGGAGGGATAGTTGCACTTTTGATTCGGGTAGTGATTAGGACACTTAACAAGCTGTGGTAGAATGGGAGTGTTCGGATGGTCTTGAATATTTGTAACTGGGCTTCCTCGCTTAGCCAAGAAATGACTTTGGCGGATTCTTTCCTCCATCGGGTTGTGTAATTTCTGAAACTCTCATCTTTTTTCTTTAAGATTTCCTAAAGGGTGCTACGATCAAGAGCAACATGCCTATTATACATGTATTGCTCACAAAATGCCTTCACGAGATCCTTGATTTTTTTATTTTTTATCATGGACAGGTCCAGAGTCACATACCCGCCCAGGACAGAGCTCTTCAGTGACGTTCGAAACATCTTTAGGCAAAGATCTTTGTTACGAGCATGTACCCCCAACTCCTCTTTGTAAATTCCAATGTGGCACTCCGGGGGACCGGTGACAACGTACTTGGTGGACTCGAGCATTATGAAGTTTTCAAGATAAACCACCCGGGGCGGTGCCAACAATTCCTTGTATGTCGTTCCTTGTACTTTGTTGGTTCAACCAAAATCACAAGTTTTAAAATCAAGCCCAATGTTTGGGGTAAAAGTAAAAATATTTTGAAAGCTTGTTTCAGACTTTTTTTTCCCCTTGAAATTGAGTTTTGAAAATGAAATTAACTTCTTATAAACCTTTGAATTTATGAAATTTTAGATCAATTGGGGCCTCTAATTAAATTTTTAAAGTTTCATTTTGACCTGTTAACTTTTCAAAATTCGAAATTAGCTTTTTAGAATGTGTCCTTATATTGTGCAAAGCTTCTCTACAATGGATGCATGATTTTCCTAGTCAAATTAGACATTTAGGTCCTCGTAATTTTAAAATTCAAAAGTTTCTAAGCAATTGCACTTTCAAGCCCCAAATATTTTGATATTTCCCCAAAATTCCAATAACAAAACCTTTTCCCCCAAATTTCCCTTGAAGATTTCGCAATAGAGCATGTGTTCAATCCTCTTTTTCTATTTTTTTTTGCATTTTTCTTTTTTTGTATTTTCTTTTGAATAAGAATTTTGAAACTATATGCCGAAAATGGGGTCGAGTAGTGAGCCAAAATATGGTGTCTATATTGGTTGACCCTTTTTTTATGCCGATTGACCATTGTGAACAATACATGAATATTTAAGAGATGTTATCAATTGTAAGGCACAAAAATCCATATATCATGCAAATATTATATGCTACATAAATAAGGTCATGCTATTTGATCGATTAATGTCGTGTTTGCATGACTAATCGAGTTGAAGATTAACTTAACAAAGTATAAGTGCTATTTTTACCTATGAAGTACAAAAAATAAGTTTTCTATTTGGACAACATGTTGATCCAGATTTATCATCTTTAGATCACGACTTGGATTATCATTTCGCTTTGCTATATTTGACACATTTTTCAATGAACAGATTAGAAAAAAAAATCATCAAGTCATTGTTATCATCAAGATCTACTTATAGTATTATACCTTTTGCTAACAGTGTACTTGTACTTGCATAGCATAACTTGATTGTTCACACTTCTATAAGGACCTAGTGAGTCAATATAGGGTATCTTGGTTTATAGGTTATTCATAAAAACTGTGAGTGTTATCTTGTTAAATTTAGCAACATAAAAGTGAACCTGTGAAGGTATGACTTGTAGCTTAAACCAAAGTGTTGCTTTAATGAGAGAATTGTGAGATATTTAGAAGTTAAAGAGGGACTTTACCTTGGTTCTATTGGTTCGATTTTCACCAGGGAAGAAGATGAAGGATTAGTAGATTAGATATCTTCGAAGTGCTCAGAAAAGTAGACGTAGGCAAAGAGGGACCTTGGCCGAACTACTAGAAATCATTGTATCAAATTGTCTCTATCGCTATCTCTCTCTGTGTGCTTATGCTTACTTTAATTAATGGTTTATTTTGCTATGCTACTTTTACACTTACACTTATTGATTAAATTCTTCAAAGTGTGTGATTAAGAAAAATTAAAAGAACTAAAAATAATTAAGTTATTTGCACTATGCAATTCACTTCCTTTTTGGTAGACTTGGACCAACAATAATTTTTTTTAAATAGTTTTTAAATAAATTATTAGGTCCTTTTTATTTTGTTTATTAGTTTCTATTATTTAGATTAAGAATTGTTATAGTACTAGTGGAGCACATGAATAGTCAACAATTCAATAAATTTAGTGAAATAAAGTTTACAAACGAAATTACGAACAAATAATAAAAATCATAATACCCCATGTAATTAATAGATGGAGAGAGAGAGAATTTTAAATAATGATTGCAGAAAGAGAGAATCGGGAGGGAAAGATGAGGTCAAGTTTAATTAATTATAATGAAAACAATAAGATCAACTAAAATATTTATGTATTGGAAATCTCAGTGTCTCAACAATAAAAAAATATTTAAAATTCACTCAACCCAATATTAATGATAAATAACATTTAAAACTCACTTAAATAAGATATTACAGAGAGGCAAGTGGAGGAGGACAAAGAGATGAAATCCTGGAGAAATCATATTCTCTCTCAGGTTTGAGCTTCCATTTTTTTATTTTTTATTATATTATTTATTAGTAAATAGAGTAGTATTATTAAATTATTAATTGTAGTAGTATTTTTTTTCTTGTTCTCTCTGGCATGAGGGTAGAGTTTTTGTGCTAGGATTGGAGTTTGTAATGATTTTATTGGAGTTTTGTTGATTTTTTCTTTTTATGGTGAGAGGTTATGTTGCTTATTAAAGGAAAGGAACCGACATTTTAATGTTTTTATTTTATCAACATCGTTAATAAGAAAGCAACTTTGATACATTACATCAATAAATGACTATATGTTTCAAGAAGCATGGTGTTATTATTATTATTATTATTTTTTTTTGTAAAAATGGTTAAGGAAAATGAGTTTGAACACCAGATGTCCCACTACGGAGGCACACTAAATAACCACATGGTTACAAGCCTTGGATTGCATTGCAAGCCGTTGTATGTGATGTCATTAGGCAAATTATAGTTTTGATTATTTCTATAAATATTTTGTTCTTCTTTTATAAATGTTTCTTAATTTTTTTTTTCTAATATAAAATATTACGATCTTTATATCCGAAACACAATTTTATAATATCAATAGGAATACATAGTTATTTAGCAAATTTTATACACCAATAATACAAAATCCATAAAACAAAAATCAATCAATCTTGGGGGAAAGAGTCTCTATTGCTTAGGTTTACTTTTACTTTATTCTTGTACATAGGAAATAAGACTCAACCATTTTACTGCAATTTGATAAGTCGTTCTCTTTCACTCATATAACTATCTGATTTACGTCATCAACCTGAACTCGAATGTTGAATAAAAAATGAAAGAAATAGATATTCATCTCAGTTCACTTCTATTCTCGAAAGAAAAGAAATAGGGATATGTTTATGTCTGAACAAATTAAAAAATGAAAGAAACATGTAAGCACGTTTCGAATAGTGTTTCAAGTGAAAACGTGCATATCATAAGCACCCTACAAAGAGAATTATTAAATAATGCCTTAGTGACTATTTTGTCAAATGAAAATTATTAAATAATGCCTCATGGACGGCCAACCAAGTCCTAATAGGTTTCTCTGCTATGATTCTCCTTACTACAGAATAAGCACTGACAAGGTTGGCCACAACCACTGATATTTCCAAAAAGTCTCCAACACGTGCAACTGCTCTGCACGTGCCAGAAACCATTTCTCTTTCCTCTTGTTACCTGCAAAACCGTGAGTTCTAATGAGGAACACTGATGTGGTGTCGACCAAAAAACTTTCGACGTGAGAATAAATTAATCTGGTATATGGAGAAAGTTGTACGTTGATTGAATTGTGTAAATTACCAGTGATATCTACCCTTTTAATAGGCTCTGAGATATGTTGCCATTACTTTGGAGAGGTCTCCAATACCTTGATACGCTCCTAACAGCTTGAAAGATAACCAATATCCCCATGATCTCAGGGGAGATATCTATAACGGTCCCCATTAATTATGGGTCGTTACAGTCAATCTGGCCCATTTCCTCAAGTGTAGGGGAGTCATTCTTGTTAAGCTGACTTAGCCTTGGACATCGTGGGTTTGAGTATATCCAAATATGGGCCTCCTTATGGGATTGTGAGTCTTGCTCAGAAGACTGCCGAAGTTAACACCTAAGTGGGCCTGTCATGCTTCGACCCAGATAACCCATTAGGTATGTCTGTTCCGGATAAAGTTTCACACCCGATCCGACCCGTTTAAGGCTAAATGTCTATGTCAGTTATGAGCAGAAGTTTTCCCATATCAACCATGACCACCACGAGTGGGACCACCACTAGGTTGATCAACATAATCACATGGATGGATCTGTACAACAAGAACCAAATGCTAAGATGGGAAAGATAAACTAGAGATGGAAAGACTTTCTTTGGTGGTACTATTCAAAACTCGTGAATAGGTTTTAGCGTTAGAGGGAAGAGTAGCACTAGCAATGATTTGAGATCGAACATGTTTAAATTCGAGGCGTAATTCTGCTAGGAATTTCATGACGACCATTCACTTATGTTGCTTCTGCATTTTATTCATATCAATAGTCATCAGGAGAACAATATTTAACTCGTCATGAATCCTGTTAAACGTATCAAAATAATTCGTAACAAAATGAGCAGCTTGATGGAGCTGAAAATACTCGACTGATAAATCATTCATTTGAGTAGATTACTGAAATATAACGCGAAGATATTCCCAGATTGCTTTACATGTAGTCTAATGAGTACACATATCAACAATATTAGGCTTCATCTAATTCCAACACATAGGTATAATTTATTCATGAGCTTAAATCTACTATCCATACTTATCATCTTGTGCCAGGGGGGATTCAATGAGATGGTAATGTTTCCCTTATCCGGTAAGGGAAACTTTTATAGTTTTGGACCATTGTAAGTAGTTGGTCTCATTCAACTTCTGTGTTATTAACGGTTGAAGTATAATAATCAACATTAGTGCCCTGAGAAATGTTTGAGACAATACATAGGAGATTGGCGAGAACTTCACACCAAAACAACTATACCTTGGACAAAACAACTATAGACAATGGAAGCAGACAAACATGATTGATGCAATCGTCAGTAGTTAGCAACGTGGTTGAAGGCAGCAATGACAGCTAGGACTGAGATCCGTTGCCGCAACTTCTAAAGCTAAGATCTGTAACAGGAGAAGCTAACTAGGTTGTTATGTTCACGACCTTTTTTTTTTTTCTATGGATGCATAGGAAAAAAACAAAAAAAGAAGAAGAATAGAACAGAACTTATGGGTTTAATTAATTAATTTATTTATATTTACTCTTGATACCATGTTAAAGTAAAAGAAAAGCAAAAAAAATGACATGACTTTGTGTCAATCTCTCCCTCTATTTATAACAAGAATATGGAAACAATAAAAAAAAAAACCTTAAACAATACCCCTTTAGCACGGTCTATTAACAAATATTTTTCAACTTGCATACTTATTAAGAAAACTTATTAATTAAGACATTTACAATCATTTAATTGGAGAATTATTTTTCTCACCGGATCCACTTGACAAGTGGCGTGATTTCATTGTCAATTTTCATGCCTTACGTGTCAATTATTTAATTGACACATGACCTATTTTAATTGGCCGACAATGGTCCCATCGACCACGTGGCATTTACTTTTAATTAATCATAATTTGTTGCCAATCGGTACACTTGGTAGATGGAGATTAGTTGTAATATTTTTTTCTACAATCTCTACTCTCTAGTCATACACACAACCCACTAAGGGTATGTTTGGTTGGAGGGATGGAAAAGGAAAAAGAAAAGAGAAATGAAAAAGAATTTTGTTTTATCCTTTGTGGAAGAAAAAATATTTTTCTTAGGTTGTTTGGTTGGAGGGATGTAAAAGGAGGGAAAAAAAAGGAAAAAAAAAAATATAAACTCATTTAATTTACTATTTACCCTTACATATTACAAAATAAATTAAGAATTCTACCATAAGAAAATGAGCAATTCTTTAACTAATAAAAAAATTATTAGCTAGAATTAAATTATAATTATAACCACCATCATTTAATTTGAATATAATATATGTGAATTACTAACAAATGAAATAAAATAAAAATAAAAAATTCAAAAATCATAAACATTCATATAAAATTTGGCCAAACAACCCAGAAATATGAAAATGAGTCAATATCATTCCCTGACCAGCAAAAGTGGACCAAACAACATTTGAGAGAAAATAAAAAAACTCCGTTAATTAGTCCACGGGAAAACGTAAACCCTACAAAAGCAAATTATTTTCTTGAACCATGATTGTTGAACCTTTTATAGGTGGCTAGATGTAATTACAAAAAAGAATGACTATACGCCTGCTACCATGTATACATATTCAAAATGAATCGATGACTAAATCCAAAAAGTACATTACCATGGAGTAGTTGGATATTCAAGAGTCCTGTGATCCACACATTGTCTTGTTTAATAACTCAAGACGACGATCCGCGGGGACACCGAAGAAAGCTCTCATCTTTGGTTGACTCTTAATCAAGAAGATAAAGGCATCCAATTCAACTTCCTCGGGAATTCCAATATTAAGTAATTTAGCAAACATTTCATCTTCAGAGTAACAACGTGGCCGACCTCGTTTTGCAATAACAATTTCCTTTTCAACAATCATATTCCCTTCTTTAATTGCATTTGCCACATTGTTAATTCCATAATTGATAACTTCAACATGTTTTTCAAAGACATCAATCATTTCAAATTTTTATTTTTTTGCCTTTGGATGAAGTTTGACTTTGACAATGACTTGAGAAGTTGAATCAGTAAACATTGTCTTTGGCTCTAAATTCAAACAAGCCACATCAAATGCATCATTAAGATCAAATAAATTATCACTTCCTTCACTTGCCCATTGAACCTTTTCCCTTGTGCTCATTGTACCTTTCGCATGTATCGTTGTCTTTGGTAAAAAGATCAAACAACTTTTGCTAATGAAATATTTTAGCATGCTTCCATTTCGCAGCATTTGCATTTGCTTGTAATGTAAAAACTAAAATAAAATTTATCATTAGCAAATATCATATATATATATAACAACATCGCATATAACATCATATAACATACTTGTACAAGCTCTTTCCACACTTCATTGTCAGCTTCAAATAAATGTCTCTAGGTTCCATGAAAATCCACTCATTCCTTTGAATAGTTCATAGCATGTCGAAAAATTGTTGTTTTTATTCGATTTTTGACATGGTCCTTCAAAAATGGAAATTCCATTTTTTTGTAAAGTCTCTTAATAATGCTATTGTAAGCAATTGGTGACTGTTAGCCTAGTGAGCTATCCAAAAGAGCTTGAATTGGATAGTATTAGAAAATTAATCCAAATAATAAAACTTAAAAAATCAAATAATTAATTTTATTCTAAAATTAATTATTATCTTTATAGCAGCGGATAAGTGTAATAAGCTCTAGGTGCACCCAAACAATACAAGATAAAATAAAAGAAATAAATAATGCAGTACACACCGATACATCCTGGTTCACCAAGTTACTTTTGGCTAATTCAGTCCTCCGAGCTCCACGGAAATTCGCACCCACTAAACTCAAGATTCCTTTAAAGGTAGGAACCAAATCCTCACAAAGATTCTTTTTACAAGATCAAAATCAACCTTTACAAATTTCTTTTCATAGGCTCAAGAATAACCTAATTCTTTTTATACCTTAGGTTAAAGAATCAAAACCTCACAAACACTCAAAATATCCTTTTACCCGATAAGGATTGAACCGTTACAAAATTACTCACAAATTAATTCAATAAATGAAGAATTAATACCTAATCTTTTTATACTCTAGAGAAAGATCAAAACCTCAATCTCTTTACTAGAAGAGATTGAAACCAGCTACCCCTAATTAAACACTCCCAATAGTATCTAATCTATACACAACTCACCAATTAAAAAAATTGATAAGTTCTTTCTACTCGGAACTTCTACCACCTCAAATTAATTAATACTCAATTAATGTCCCGATACTAGTGATAAAAATAAAGTGAGGAAACAAAATCTGATTATAATAAAGAATGCGGGTAGCACAATTAAGCACGTAATCAGATTAACACACAAATTGTTTTAAAAGATTTTTATGCTTTTAAAGTTCAAAAACGATTTCTCAAAATGATCAATTCACCAAGCAAGTAATAATAATCAAATACTCAATTAAAGAATAAGTTTGAAATGATCTCACCAGGAAAACACCAATGGATTGCAAAACAGATTGCTAGACAGCTCAGATTGGTGACGCCAAATAAATAAGCGCTTTAACTCCAAAACTTTAACTCCAGCGTAATATCACAATATTTTTCAGTATAATATCATAATGATAACTCCTAGAAAAGTTTAGGAACTGAATAGTTCTTGATATTGTATATTAACATGTAAAATCCACAGATCTATTTAAAATCACTTGAAACAAGCTTTATAACGGTTAGTTTCCACAAAATATGTCATTTAAAATCACCTATAGACCCCATATATTAATTCCTCTCAATCCTGATATATTCAACTTAATAATATAACTTTTAAAACTCTCAATTTAGTCCCCAAAATAATTTGATCTTAATCAATGAAAGTATAGAAATAATTATATTTAAATATATGGACTAAATCGTAAGATAAAAATAAAATCTCTTAAATCTCTCCCATATTTTAGGCCCAAAATATTCTCCACCAAAATAAAATATTTAAACTTAAAATTCGCAAGTTTAAATATAGGAATTTCAAAAATATTTTATAACAACTACTTTTCAAATATTATGTCATTAAATTATACCCTAAGACCCCATACATCATATATAATCAAAATAGATCTTTTTCATTTAAAAATATTTTTGGAAAATCTCATTTTGGTCCTTAAACATTTTTAAATCGAAATTCATTAAAATGGAAAGTATTAAACACTTTAATTAAAAGAATATTTAATTAAATAAACCAAATTAATAGGGATAATAAAATATATAGACCATAAGTCGACCGCTCGATTCAGGATACTAGCCAAGCCAAAATTTCTTCGCCCATCGGTTGACCGCCCATCCATGATCTGTTGACCGGACAATTCAGAGAGTTCATATTTTATGCTCCGGTTGACTTACCTGTCGACTTGTCAATGCTCGGAACCTCTTCTAAATTTATTTTTAATTTATTTTCTTCGACGTTTTCGCCCCTTTAACTGATTTCTTTTCTCAATTAGCTCCACTAAATTCTTAAATTCAATTTTAATTAATTATCAATATTTTATTTTCAATTAATATAGGAGCAAATAATTTCACTAATCAGGATCCTATCAAAACACACATAAATTTAAAAACTTTTTGTGTCGTGTGTAATCCTAATCGGGATACATTAAGAGTAAAAATTAACCTGAATTGTTTTTCCTTAGATTCTTCAAAATCTTCGGTCTCTTAATGTCCATCGTCTTTGTTAGTCTTTTTAGCATGCATTCATTACTTGTCATCATATCTTTATCATTAGAACTAATAAACTGAAACACTTAATTAAACCATTAGTTCCACAAAAAATATCAACCTTTAATTGTCCATCAAAATCTTAAGATCAGCAGCGACCATGTCCCATTTCACATATTTCCTATCATTTGCTCCTCCAACAACTTATTGAGCAAGACCTCATACCAATGTGGAGTCCATGCCACATATTTTTTTGTGCCATTGCTATCACCAATTCTTTTCAACTTTCTACCTGTTACACACCGTTCTTTCAAAGTCCACTATATTTAACATATTATATATATATATATATATATATATATATATACAGATAAAAAACAAAAATCAAATATAAATTAAACTAAGTTGTTTTCTCAAGAATGATTATCGTATAATCATTAGTAAATCCTTTATACAAAAATAAAAGTGCAAAATAAATTAGTTCTAGGTAAAAGGAGACACGCTAAGTACTTTACAAAAAAAAAAAAATAGTTGATATGAGAAATATAGTCATTCTACAATCTAGTTGCTATATTATCCCTAATGATGGGATTGCTCCTCTAGCGTTGCCATCATTACTATTTGCACTACATACATTTTGGACAGGCACATCTCCATTTTGTAGTTCGCGATCTACTTCGATAATCAAATTTTTATCTGGATCAACTCCCATGAGAAAATTGTAATAAGGTAGCACTATTCCAGTGACTGTATCAATTGGATAATGAGCTTTTGTTCCACTTCTAATTATTGAAAAAGACTTCTTTAGCACCCCAAATGACCACTCAATCACATTGAGCAAGAAAGAATGGCGGTAGTTAAATATTTCTTGTGGATTTTCATGAGCAAGGGTAGAGTATTCTTTCAAATGATATCTTACTCCTCTATATGGTGTTAGTAATCCGCACCTTAACATATAACCCCCATTTACCAAATAATATTTGTCTGTAAAATCAAAAAGTATGCTACAAGTTTTAACTAGTATGATAAATATTAAAATTAATTAAATTTCATATTATGCTTACCTCTAGGTATAATAAGATTATCAACTCGGGCCAATGCATTTTTTAGAATTCTAGAGTCAGAGGTCGTCCCTTTCTATCTTGGTAGAACATAAGTAAATTTCATGTTAAATGAACATGTTGCCATTATATTTTGTATTGCATAATTTTTTCTCCCTCGATATCTTGGTGCACTATTTACAGAAACTTTCATACGGATACATGTACCGTCAATTGCACTGATACAATCCTGTTGTATGTGGCTCTTACAATATTTAACATTTGAAATAAAATTCCAAATAGAAAAATCTAACAAACAAGTATAGAATGAATAATAGTTACCTTAAAATATGGACAAAATCTACTGCTATTGAATATTTGAGGAGGGACCTCGACACTTGTTGATTGTTTCATAAATTTATCTTCCAAGGAGATTATAACTTTTAAAACTTTGTGGAAATTACGACTTATAATTTCACAAGGTCGACGAAAACAAATTGCATTGTACAATTCTTGACATTATGAGCCAACAAGTGCAAAAACTTAGTCACTTGTTTCTCGACTAGAGCATTTCTGTTATCCTGAAGTTAATGAGTACTTTGAAGTAATTCACGTAACTTAGCAAAGGCATAAGGCCCCATACGTATTACTCCGCGACATTTCTCATTACACGTAAGTTGTTTCATTAGTTCTTGTCGAACACGGTCTCCATGTAGACGACATGGGAATATTGTCTGATCTGCATGTTTCAATTGGCATGTGACTCAAGTAAAGTAAAGCACATGGACTACATAGGATACAAGTTGTACCGCTGCCATATGTCGGCCCTGTTCCCACCTATTGACAAGTTCAATAACATTCACTCCACATATTTCTTCATCATTATCTTCACTACTTTTCTTCCAATTATTCTCCCAATCACAACCAAAAGTATATTCCTTATCCATCCATGAATATAACATTAAAATAAGTTAACAAAGTTTATTAATATTAAAAAATAACATACAAGAAAAAAATTACAGGCTAATAAAATAAAATCAAACAAACGAAGTGTTAATGTAGAGTGATTTTATATATTTGTAATTAATCCATGTAATTATATTATATAAAATAAATACATGCCAACTGATCAGCAACTATAACGGCAATCTTTAAACTCAAAGTACTAGTTACCAAAAACTCATTTCTCTCCATCTTTTGTCAAAGAATATGAAAGTCGTAGCCCACAATCAACAAGATTAGTAGCACTGAATACATGTTTATCTTAAGGAACCCAATCGGGCTTGAAGAAGAAGCAGAAATGGAAGATGAACAAGGCATAATGTTAATGAACTAATGACAACATGATGTTCATTAATTGGAAGATGAACAAGGCATAATGTTAATTACTTCTCTTTCTCTCATTTGTTGTGACATGGAAGATGAACAAGGCGTAGCTGTAAAACAAAAATAAACAATAGCCATTCGGTGGGAGGTCTCTTATTTCACCATTCATTTTAGAAAAGTCTCAGAGGTAGAAGGAATTTGTGTTTTAGTCTCGCCTATTTTAAAAATGCGGAAGCCCACTACACGCGCCTGTAGACGCGTAGTTACATGTAACAACGTTGTGTGTAAATTTTTGTTAGATGTAACAAATATTACTGTATTTTGTAATATGTAATTAATTTGGATGTAAAAATTTGTTAGAAGTAACAAAAATCACATAAAATACATGTAATGAGTTACATGTAACCAAATATACACAAATACATGTAACTAATATTAAACTAATTTCTGTGTGTAATATTTGTTCAATATAATAAATATTACTCAGATATATGTAATTGTAACATGTAACAAATATTACATAAGTACATGTAAAAAAAAATACACAAATATATACAAAAATATAATAATTATTAAATTGTAACTAATATTCATTACATGTAACTAATATTCACTATAAATCGAATTTATTCACCAAGTTCTCTTTACAATCTCTGTAATGCGGAACTAAAACTCAAGCGAAATTCAACTTAAGGTACTAAATCAAGACTTAGATCTTAGGCGAAATCCAACATAATGTTAATGCACATCAATTAAGCATTGAAATCAGAAAATGAAACCTGAGAAACTAACAGAACCGAATCATTTCCGAACCAACTCGATCCGAATATAAACTCGATTGATTTCGATTTCATTTATTTTAAGCAGAGCATGGTCGGTTTGGCTAGAGATTAGACTCAGAAACTGACCTATGCTCAGCCCTAAATTGAACCCATGAGAGAGAGATGTAGATAAACTTATAAGGAG
Organism: Eucommia ulmoides; assembly: GCA_016647705.1. Taxonomy (NCBI): domain Eukaryota; kingdom Viridiplantae; phylum Streptophyta; class Magnoliopsida; order Garryales; family Eucommiaceae; genus Eucommia; species Eucommia ulmoides. The sequence continues at coordinate 22,976,442 of CM028334.1, forward strand.
TAGAAATGTTTAAATATTTTGACTTACATGAAGATTGATCAATTTTATTGTAGTTTGATCTTCTCCTGTTCTCTTCTTCATGAATGTTCTCCAACAAAGCTTAACTCTCCTTGTACAAAAATGGAAGCGAATTGCTCTTGAAGTGCTCATCTCTCTAATGGGTGGGTGTTATATAAAATAACAAGGGTATAATGGAAATTTCGATACATATCCCCCCCAATCCGGTATTTGCGTGGGAAAAACAAACCGCGGGAAATAGATTTTTCCACTTTTTTCTTTTTCTTTTTATTCTCTTACCAAACATAATTTTTTTTTCCATCTTTTTTCATTTTTCCATCCAGCCAAACACATCCTAAGGGACTGAGTCATAGCCAAAACAAAAGAACCAAATCACATTAGCTCCTCCTTTGACCACTTCCATTACTAAAACAATTCCACATTGTCAAGCTAATGATTTTCTTTTGAAATAGAGCTTTTGCAATTTGCTCCCCTAAAGTTTTAAAGAAATTACACTTTAATCTTTATCCTTTCAATTTGAACACATTAACCCCTAAAATATCCAAACCGTATCAAGTCCATCATTTCATCATATTTTATGATAAAATTCACCCATGTAGATTATTTTGTGATTGATACATAATTGATTTTCATAAAAAAAAAAAAGATAAAAAAACTACCTTGACATGATTTGAATTCTTCAAATTTTTACGTGTTCAAAATAAAATTACATAAGCTAAAATGGGATTTCTCAAAAACTTCAAAAGCACATGCAAAAACCTCTTTCAAATAAATGAACCTGGTCTTAACTATCATTTGCTATACTTTATCACCACTTTCGAGAACTATTGGAACTTGCATACATGAGAAAAAATGAGATACCACTGTAACCAAATATGGTCAAACTGATTTACAGAATCCAACAATAGATGGCTTTTTAAGGTTTTATCATTTGCTATACTTTATCACCACTTTCAAGGACTACTGGAACTTGCATACATGAGAAAAAATGAGATACCATTGTAAACAGACATGGTCTAACAGATTTACAGAATCCAACAATAGATGGCTTTTTAAGGTTTTTCTTTCAATAACAAGAATTTAACGAAAGCTGTATAGTGAGCTTGCCTTCCAAAGTGATCAGATCGTATCATTTTCACTAGCACTGGCGAACAATGGCTCAATACCTGATAGAGTAGCATACAACAACAACAACTAAGTCCTAGTTTTTTGAAGTAATTAAATACTCTTATTAAATTAAGTGCATTTGATAACAAATCAAACAATCACTCAAAAATCATTCAAAATTTTAAGCAATTATTCAAAATTTTAAGTGATGTATGATTTACTTAATTTTTTAGCACTTATTACTTAATACCAGAGAATATGTAATCATCACAACCGACATTTTATACCAATACTATAAAATCTCACAAAAAGAGTTATATAAAGATGGAAAAAATACTAAATTCAGAAAAAAATAGAGAAATAAAGTTGTGGAGAGAATATTTTAGAAAAATAAAGTTGTAAAAATTATTTTAGGAACACAAATTTAAACAAAGATAATCTTTTTGAAGTTAAAAGTATTGAAAAATTGAATACTTAATATATTCAACGCTTCATAAATTCATAAATTATAATTTCAGCACTTAAAATTTAACACTTAAAATTTAGGGTTTATCAAACATGGCCTAAATCTTTATCCCACTTAAATAGGATTGGCTACCATAGTAATATACAATACCTATCTGTTTTTGTTTTTGGAAAACCTCCTAGGTGCAAGGGAGGGTTTATTGATCACTTGAAAAATAATTGAAGAGAGAGGGACAGTACCTTGATTTTCTCTGAGGTGATCAGAGAATTTGGACAACTGGGCACACTGAGCATCTTCCAGTAGCTTTACGAGTCTCCTATTTCCAGCTACTCGAGCTTCATCGAGTGGAGTCTTACCCCATCTGCATAAAATTATTAGCTGAGCAAAGTTTATGCATTCTGACATGCGTCATTGACATCTCTCCACTAGATGCACTGGTCTATTCCCTTTTTTCCCTTCTCAGAAGTTCCATAAACTAGCCCCAACAGAATTTATCTTTTAAAAATCAGGAGTCATTACTCATTTTTTGGTAAGTTGGCTAGAGCTGGTTTTTTATTTTTTGCAGATTCCCTCCTTCCTACCACCTCCAGAGATTCTTAGGTGGCATTTGGTTGGTGCTTCCGTTTTGCTCTTTCTACGGAATGAGAATTCTATTTCCATTCTAGATTATTCCGGAAATAAAAACATATTCGGTAATGACCACTATCTTAAAATTGTTTCGTTTAATTTATGAGAACAGAAACAAGAAACACGTTTGACTGCAATATTTGTTCTTTTTCTCTTTAAATGTATGATGGACGACAAGATGGGAGTGAGAATAGTTTTGTGGGAGGGAATAGTAATCAATATTATTTTGTTTCTCATATTCTTAAGAAATTCAAGAAAATAGTCCTAAATTACTTCCAAAATTTTGAGAGCATAAACGTGTTTACCAAACGCGTTTATGTACATTAATTCCAAAATTTCGGGGCATTAGGGACTCGAAATTAAAAGAGTTAGATGATTTTGTTTCATTTTTCATTTATATACTATAATGCATTCTTTGAAAAGGTAAGATATTAAGTCCCACTATTAGTTTTGTAATTCTTTTTCAAATTCCTATTTTTTTGCGAGTTCAAGATGCTTTAAGGAAATTAAGGTGGCGTTTGGTAACCGTTTCTATTTCCATTTCAACAGTGAGATGAGAATTTTGTTTCCTTCTTGAGAGTAAAATCGCATTTGGTAACGATAATTTTTTTTTTCTGTTTTGGGAAGAGAATCGCATTTGGTAACGATTTTATCCTAAAATCAAATTTATTTATTTTTTTGAGAATTTTTTTTTTGGTTTTGGCTGGCAACGGCGAAGACGGCGACCGGCGGGTGGGTGATGGCGACGGTGACCGGCGGGTGGGTGACGGTGGCAGACGGCCGGAGGTGACTGGCGACGGTCGCCGGAGATGGCCTTCAGACAGCGGCGGTGGCAGACGGTGGCAGCAGCGATGGATGAATAGTAACAGATATTGGGAATAGAATGGGAATAATGAGAAATAACTTTTTTTTATTTATCATTTTTTAAGAAAAAAATGGACATAATTCTCAAATAGGAATGAAATGGAAACGAGAACAAAAATTATACAACGTTATTTTTAAACAGAATTCCCAAAAATCTGGAAATGAAATGAGAATTTTTGGAATAGAAATAGTTACCAAACGGGCCTAAGTGTTATTCAATTTTGTTTCAAGATCATGAGTAAATTTGTTATCAACAATTTTAATCACAATAACAATAACCCTGGGTAACAGAAATGACAAGAACAACAATGATTCAAGCAAAAAGAGAGCACTAACAATTATTATTAGGTTTTAACTCGAAACAGTGGAGTAACTCGTGAGTATATAATGTCTGGAAAAACTCAAATAAATTAATGTGTGATAAAAATCTAACATTCATTTTAAGTGCAATCTCAACTTGCACGGAAAATTTAACTACGAAAGAAGAAAGGATTGAGTGCAACTCCGGGTTACACAAAATATTTAAGAGATTTTTATTGTTTAATTCTATATTAAGAAATACTATAGGAAATTAACCAAAAATATGTTGGTAGAAAAACCATTTGTAGACTGAACTTTATATTGTGGTTGTCAGGCTTTACGCAAGGGTATTAAAGTCCGTACTATTAAAGTTCAGGGAGAATACATGAGAAACAACTGTTCTCACCCCCCCTGCAAGGTCTTGTTGCCGAACCCAAATCTCTCCGGCAACGTTCAACCTCTCACCAGTTGTATAACCTCCTGAATCGATAGGCATGTATTTTCTCCCCAAACCTCAAGATGCTCTTTTAAGTCATCTTTGCCTCGAGTCCTTCAAATGTCCCATTGTTGTCGATTATCAACATCAAGTGCTTGAAGAATCTCACAACCTCATCAACAACAACTTCATTTGCTTGCAGCCCTCTGAAAATATCACCCATATTTGTGTGCAATTGTACGAAGATTCTTTGTCTTTGGATGAAGAATATTAAAACAACAATGACAAGGAAGTTGCTATAGCCTTCATAGTCAATCGTTTTGAAAATTTCTCAACCACTGATTATTGTGAATGTTCACACCAATAATATTTATTAAGTTTGGTGTTTGAAGAGTCGTTGTTTCGAAGTGGTGTGAACATTCACACTAGCACAAACAGTATAAGTCTAGTGCTTTAAGAGGGGTTGTTTCGAATAGTTAAATATTCACAACAGTACAAGATCATTGAGAATGCTCGCCGATAATCATGAATATTCGAATAGTTTGACATTCAAACATTATACTCTTGTGTAATGTTGTAAACATTCACACTATTACGAAACAGTAACTCGCAGCGCAATAGATTTAATAGGATTATCGGTGTGAACATTCACACTTCTGTGAATTATTGTAAACTTTCATACTATTTCAAAATAATAACTCGCATCTAATTCAATCAGGATTACTAGTATGCATATTCACACTACTATTTGTACAATTTTGAATATTCAACAAGGATTGTTGCCGTTGTCCCCTCGCCATCCTCGATCTATTAAAACTTTAGGGCGGCGGCGAAGCTGTTGATGGTGATACCCATATGATTTTTGGCGATCATCTTCGAAGAGACCAACTGAAGTTTAGAGTCACTTGGACCGATTTATTAAGTGTGAAAGGTTTTGAAGAAGAATCCACATGGCAACGCTTACATTTTATGCATGAAGGTGGCTCCTCAAATATGTGATTCATCTCCATAGCTCCGTTTTCATCATCATCCTCGACCTCAATGATTAGGAAATTTTCAGAACGACCGAATACGAAGGCCACAACAGCCTCCTCAACATTGTTGTTTTCATATTCTCCATTCGAAGGCAAAGAATTTTCGTACAGTTGCACACAAACAGGGGTGATGTTTTTAAAGGATTGTGAGCAAATGAAGTTGTTGTCGATGAAGTTGCGAGATTCTTGAAGCACCGAGTTTTGACCATCGAGAACAATTAGACATTTGAAGGACTCGAGGCAAGAATAACATAAGAGAGCATCATGAGGTTTGAGGCAGAAGTACATACCTATGGATTCGGGAGATATACAACTGACTAGAGGGTGAACGTTGCTGGAGAGATTTGGGTCCAACAACAAAGTTGTGCAACGGGGGTGTGAAGCAACTATTTCGCAGGGATTCTCTCTGGGCGAACTAGATTAACGTCGTCGTTGGTGGCTTTGCCCCAATGTCAGTGTTGCGCAACTTTCTTAGGGGTCGCCAATATTTAGGATTTTCAGGGGTCTTTTTCGCACCGTCGGCGTTGGTGGCCATTCTCGATCAGACAAACTATAGAGAGATTTTGGGCAAAGAAGGCGGCGGTGAGACTGCTAGTGGTGATACCCATATAGTTTCCGGCAACCATCTTCCTTTTCTTCGGCCCCATCACTTCCAATGTCGGTTCCCTCCTTATCAGACACAATGGCAAAGACAAAGATGTTTTAGTCATCAAAGACGATGACAAAATGACAATGTGAAACTCTAGCATTGAGGAGAGAGATGTTGTAAATAGACTGAATTTTACATTGTACTTGTCGTGATTTACACTGGGTTAATAATGTCTGCACTATTTATTTATCCAATTGTAAATGACTATTTTCTCAACACATTCTACGAATGATTTTTCTACCAATGATCTTTTTGTTTGGTTAATTTCCTATAGTAGTTAAACAATGAAAATCTCAATAAATTGTTGCCCATACACGCATTCTAATTGGGCCAAAAATAATTGCCCCATACAAGCAAATAAATGGGTTAGGATGATCATGGACTTCCAGTTCAATTTGACCTAAGCTACTGTTTAGGTTTAATTAAATTATGTAATTAATTAATTAAATTAATTGAATTGTTCTAAGGCTTTCCGGATTTCCTCGGTATTCTTAGAAGTGGGGTCATCCTCTGTTTCGATTTCCATTAACTCCCAATTTACTTCCTTATCAAGATTGTACTCTTTAAGTGAATTTCGTTATTATAAGGATTATATACTTCCTTATCAAATTTTAAGTATGTTATTTCTTTAAAATACCCATACTTCATTACATAAAAGGAAATTAGATAAACAAAAGCCTACATAGAGAATAATCTTGACCGCCTGGTGGAGAGTCAGATGGGAGATAAGGTTATAACTCCCAGATTACCAAAGCTCCCGATGCAAGGGGATTGTGCGAGCTTCCCAGTTGTCGAGATTTTATGTTGTTTCTGTTTTTCTGATAATCTTCTTTTCACTTTCATTCTTTCCTAAGACCCCACAGACTAACCCTTCCTGGGCAGATGCTGGCAGGCTAATACTGGCATACCTTGAGATTAACACGAATTCGATCCCTTTTTTCTTTTTTCCTTTTTGCCGGACCAAACTATATTGACAGCGGATGGGAAGGTGGCCCTGATGTGAAGGATCACCCCAAGCCCTACTTCCTTGCTGGGGACTTCCATTTTATGTTCGGAATATACCCAAATCCATGGGTTTCTCGCTTCCCTTTCGCTTTAAAGAGGACTTGCATCTCTACTCCGTTATTTCCAAGGTCCTTTTCCAGGTCGAAGTCCATTGTTTGCAAGTAGACAACTATCATTGTTGTGGAAACTGACAACTTGGGTACCAGCGGTGGATTTCCCTCGTGAACATATATGGCGTTAGTGATGTCAAAGACTTGGAATGAGGCTGCTTGCTCGTTTTGCTCTGTTACAACTACTGGGGCAGTTGAGGATCGGTAGATGGCATGATCATCTGTGGCGTGGATGATTATAATACTGTCTCCAAAGATAAACTTCATCTTTTAATGCAATGGTGACGACACTGCGCCAACCGAATGGATCCAAGGTCGACCAAGGAGCAGGTTGTAGGCTTCTAGTATGTCCAGGACATACAGGTCTACTTGGAATGTGATCGGACCTGTGGTAATTGGCAGCGAATTTCCCCCATGACTCTTTTCTCACTGTCAAAGGCTCGGATGGTGATGGCAGTGGCTTTGATTCGTTATACTCAATGACCTAAAACATAATAGAGGACATCCGAAGAGCGTTAGAAGATTTACGACCTACAAGAGCAATTTGATGATTTTCGCTAATAAACCTGCACTATTGATGGTAGACTAGGAAATTTGGCTTGCTGTCATTGTCCGCAGTGTTCTTCACGGCAGTCATTCTCTTCGTATCTTTGTTCTTTGTTCTCTCTCCGAACATAATTACCCAGATAGCCCATACGAATGAGAGCTTTCATCTCTTTCCGAAGCTAAAAGCAATCCTGTGGAATGGCCCTGATCACGGTGGAATTCATAATACTTGTTTAGAGACCTCCCCATTGGCTTTCCTCTCAGAGGCGGAGGAGGGGAAAGAACTCCCTCCTCGAGTTCTCCACTTAGACCATAGCCACAGAAGCAGTGAGCGGCGTGAACCCTTATTGGCGATGCCCTGGGGGCAGGTTAGGTCTCCGATCTCCGAGCAAAGGTCCTAACCTCCCCTCAGCCTGTAGCCTCTTCGCTCCCTGAGCTTCGCTCAGGATTTCTTTGGCCTTTCCCTTATTCTTTTGGTTACCTTCCCAATCTTTCTTGGTCGCTTCTCTCAGGCCGGCGTTGTGGAATCGAGTATCTCTGTCTAGGGCTATATCGAGATTGGGGCGAGGTTCGAATAGAGGTTATGGGACAACCTTCGATGCCTGAGCCTATCGATGAAGGCATTCATCGCCACGTTGTCGGCAAGCTCATCTCACGCGTTGACCACTTCGTAGAACCGTTTCGTGTAGTCAACCAGGGTCCCTTCAAGCTCTTGTTGGATGACGAGGATGTGCACCATGGTTTCAGGCCTTTAGCGCGAGCGGCTGAACCGAGCAAGGAAGAGTTGCTCGAGTTCGCGGAACATGGAGATAGAGGCCGCGCTTTGGATGAAGAATCCAAGGGTCTACCCCTTTGGCATTTGTCGACCAGAGGGTGTTCGAAAAACAGAACTCGACTGAGGGCTCCAAGGGTGTACCCCTATGGTATTCACCGACCAGAGGGTGTTAAGAGAATGGAGCTTGACTGAGCGCTCCATACTTGCCACATGAGACACCTTTCCAGGGTGGCAACTCTTCCACGTGTGACGTTCTAAGTGGGTGGCAACATCCAACCAAAATACCCTACATCGTAAAGAAATCGATGAGTGATAAGAATCAAATATCCACCTTAAAAGAAACCCCAACTTCCATGGAAGATTTAATTATAAGGGGATAATGGAAAAAGTGCAACCCCCAGGTTACACAAAATATTAAAGAGATTTTTATTGTTTAACCCTATATTAAGAGTTACTATAGGAAATTAAAAGATATGTTGGTTAAAAACCATTCGTAGAATGTGTTGAGAAAATAATCCTTCACAGTTAAACAAATGGATGGTACAAACATTACTACTCTTGAGTAAATCACGACAACTACAATGAAAAGTTCAGTTAATTTACAACATCTTTCTCCTCAATGTTAGGGTTTCACAATGTCATTTTGTCGTCGCCTTTGATAACTAAAACATCTTTCTCTCTTGAGTAAATCACAATTCAGTTAATTTACAACATATTTATCCTCAACGCCAAGGTTTCACAATGTCATTTTGTCGCCTTTGATAACTAAGAAATCCCTCTTTCATGCCGCATCTGACAATGAGGGAACTGACGATGGAAGTGATCAGGCCAAAGAAAGAGAATATGATTGCTGAAAACTATATGGGTATCACCATTAACAGACTGCCACCGCCCTTTTTGAATAGGCTCTTGCACTATAGTTCTTCAGATCGAGAATGACAGCCAACAATGACGGTCTGGCAAAGACCCCCTCGGAAACCCTAGACAGAGCAAAACCCCCCAAGAAAGTTGTACAACGCTGACAGTGAGGCAAAGTTGCCAACAACGATCTGACGAACTAAAACATCGATCAAGGATAGTCGCCAACAACGATCTGACAAACTAAAACATCTCTCTCTCACCCCCTTTTGCACAATCTTACTATATACCTCCCGAATCGCTCACCCTGATCTAGGGTTTCACGCTTCAATGAAATGTTGTAAATGTTCACACTATTTCGAAAAAATAACTCGTACCAAATTTAATTGGGTTTACTAATGTGAACATTAACACTACACTTTACATTTTTGTGAATATTCATACAGATAAAAATGCAATTTGATAAAAATATTTTTATAATAGGGATTGTTTCCGTTGTCCCTTCCCATCCTTGATCTGTCCAACCTTTAGGGCGGTGTCGAAGAGGCCAGTGGTGATACCCATATAACTTCTGGCGATCATATTATAAAAAATATTTTTATAATAGGGATTGTTGCCATCGTCCTTTCCCATCCTTGATCTGTCCAACCTTTAGGGTGGTGTCGAAGAGGTTAGTGGTGATACTCATACGACTTCTGGCGATCATCTTTGAAGAGACCAACTGGAGTTAGAGTGGATTGAACCGATTTACTACGCATGAAATATTTGGAAGAAAAATCCACAAAGGCGACGACGCACTTTGGGCGCGGAGGTAACTCTTCAAAAGGGTGATTCATCTCCATAGTTCCCTTCTTATCCTCCTCCTCAGTTGTTGGGAAATTTTTAGAATGAATGACTACTAAGGCTGCAACAGCCTCCTCGCCATTGTTGTTTCTATATTCTTCATTCGAAAACAAAGAATCTTTGTACAGTTGCGCAAAAACAGGGGTGACAACTTCAGAGGGATATGAGTAAAGGAAGTTGTTGATGATAAAATTGTGAGATTCTTCAAGCACTTGATTTTGATAATCAACGACAATTGCACGTTTGAAGGACCCAAGTAAAGGATGAGTTAAGAGAGCATCTTGAGATTTGGGGCATAGGTAACATGCCCATGCATTCGAGAGGCATACGATTGGCGAGAGGGTGATCGTTGCTAGAGAGATCTGGGTCTGGCAACAAGGTCATGCAAGGGGGATGGAGAGACAGCTGTTGGCAAGAATTCTCTCTTAGGTCGCCATTCTCGATCTGATGCACTACAAAACCATCTGTGAACAGATTTCTGGGGAGTATTTGCCCTACCGATCTAGGGTTTCCAAGGGGTCTTTACTGCACCGTCAGTGCTGGCAGCCATCCTCGATTTGCCGAACTATAATGCAAGAGCCTGTGCAAAGAGGGCGGCAACGAGGCTACTGGTGGTAATTGTTTCTGACGATCATCTTTTAATTATCAAAGGTGGTGGCAAAATGACATCGTGAGACCCTAGCGTTGAGGAGCGAGAGCTGTCGTATTAACTGAATTTTCCATTGTAGTTATCGTGATTTACGCAGGGGTAGTTAATATCCATAATATTCATTTATCCAACTGTCAAGGACTATTTTCTCAACATATTCTACGAATGTTTTCTACCAACATATATTTTTGTTTGGTTAATTTCCTATAGTAACTCTTAATATAGAGTTACACAATAAAAATCTCAATAAATAAATACCCCATAAACGCATACTAGTTGGGCCAAAAATAAAACAACATTTAATAATTGGACCATACAAGTACATAAATGGGTCAGGATGATCATAAACTTGCAGTTCGATTCGGCCCAAGTCATGGGGCCAAATCTTTAGGTCAAATTAAGTTATGTAATTAATTAAATCACATAATAGAGAGAATCCCTTCAAAACAATTGCCTCTCCCCCCCCTTGCACGGCCTTATTGCCAGACCCAAATCTCATCGGCAATGCTCACCCTCTCGCCGGTCGTATACTTCCTGAATCGATAGACATGTACCTTTGCCCCAAACTTCAAGACGCTCTCTTAAGTTATCCTTGCCTCAAGTCTTTCAAAAGTCCAATTGCTATCGATTATCAAAACCCAGTGCTTGAAAAATCTCACAACCTTATCATCAACAACAACTTCCTTTGCTTATAGCCCTCTGAAAACATCACCTCTATTTGTGTGTAACTGTACGAAGATTCTTTGCCTTCGGATGAAGAATATGGAAACAACAATGGCAAGGAGGCAGTTGCGGCCTTAGTAGTCATTCGTTCTGAAAATTTCCCAACTACTAAGGAGGAGGATGATGAAAAGGGAACTATGGAGATGAATCACCCATTTGAGGAGCTACCTCCGCACCTCGCCTTGCGCCTCACGCCTCGCCTCCATAGGAGTCATTGCGCCTTAGTGCGCCTTGCGCCTTAAATAACAATGGAGACAGCCAAGTATAAAATTAAAAGAGGTTCTTAATTGAGTTGAGGGCAATTCACCCTCAACCATTAACTGATAGAATGATGGGAAATGAGAAAAGAGGAATTGAACTTGTAGTAATCAAATAAGGACTGAAAATACAAATTGAAGAAACGAAATCCTGGATTTCGAGAGTCTGGTCTCTCCCATACAATCTCCAAATTTTTGATAAATTTCCCCAATCCTATTGACCTACTATTTATTTAGGCTAGAATATTCATCTGACTAATTCTTTTAAGCCCCTTTTGGTTAGTGTTTCCATTCCAACCCAAACCAACCAAAAAATTATGGGATTGATTTTTGGGAACGCGTTTGGCAACAAAAAAAACTCAACCCAACCCAAAAAATGAAAATTAATCCTCAAAATCTTAAGGACATGAAAAATTTGTGCCCAAAAAACTCCACCCAACTTTAGGTACACGCTTAGAATTTTCTGAAATGCTAATGAGATCCACCGTTCGACTTCTATTGAGCTCACTTTTTATTTTTATTTTTCTCTGTTCGTCTATCATCTTCATTTCTCCATTGTCTCTATCGTCGACGTCTGCTCTCTTCTCTCTGCCATCGCCGTCTTGTTGCCATCGAAACCAGAAGCAATCCTCTCCATTGCTGTTGTTCGTCAACGAGCTAGGGTTCACAGATCAAAATCAATTTCGTTGTCAACGAAATCGTAGCCGTCAACGACCTAGGGTTCACAGATCGATTTCATGATTTCAATTCATCAAATCGTGATTTCAATCCCAACCCATTGAACAGATCTATTCCCAGATTTCAATTCCATTACTTGGTTTAGGGTTACGATTTCGTTCTGAATTTTGATTTCAATTTTGATCTATGAATTGATTTTGATTTCGATTTTGATTTGTGAATTGATTTAGGGTTTTGATTTCGGTCTGTGAATTGATTTTGATTTGGTTGAATTTGATAAAATCAATTCTATGGTTGGTTCTTGATTTGAGGATTTTTGCTAAATTTAGGGGTTTTGTTGAATTTGATGAAATCAATTTTAGGGTTGGTTCTTGATTTTGGGATTTTTGGCTAAAACATTTTAAATCAATTCTAGGATAATATCGTTACCAAATGCGATTATGTTCCCAGTACAAAAAACAAAAATTTGTCGTTACCAAATGCAATTATGTTCCCAGCAGGAAACAAAATTCTCAACCCAACTCATCCCAGTTGGGTTGAGAAAAGTGGGAACACTAACCAAACGCCACCGTAACAACCCAACTCACTAACAAACTTAACATCTTACCCCAACTAGCCAAGAACCTTCCCAACCAATCTAGCCAAGTCACTTCTCCTACATACTTTTCTTCTTATTCCTCACATATATATATTTGATAAGTGGTCTATCAATACCCCCCCTCGGACTCTCACCTGGTCCTCAAGGTGAAATGTAGGAAATTGAGTGTTCAAAAATTCACACTCTTCCCACGATATTTCAAAATTTGGGAGATGCTTCCACGTGATCAATACTTCCAGCTGTCCTTTTGGGTTGTAACGCATCCCTTAGATTCAGGTTCAACATGCCACTCCATCTCGTCTGTAAGGACCTCACGTAGAGGCTACACTCTAGTAGTATTTCCCACCGCTTTCTTCAATACCAACACATGGAACATTGGATGAATGGAAGTAGTGGGAGGCAGGTCTAGCTTGTATGCTACTGCTCTAACCCGAGATATCACTTGGTAAGGGCCGAAAAACTTAGGAGACAACTTCTCATTGGCTCTCATTGCCAAGGATTTGTGACGATAAGGTCAGAGTTTCACATAAACTCAATCCCCTTTAGCATACTCGACTTCGCGCCTCTTCTCATTCGCATAATCCTTCATTCGTTTATGAGAACGGTTCAAATGGTATTTGAGTTCTTCCAAGATGTGGTCCCCAGCTTGAAGTTGAGTATCAATCTTGGACATGGGAGTGGAACCAGCTTCAAAACGCAATAATGGTGGTGGATCACGGCTGTAGAGAGCTCGAAATGGAGTGGTGTGAGTGGACAAATGAAATGAAGTAATGTACAAATACTTCTCCCATGGTAGCCACTTAACCCACTGCTTGGGTTTATCTCCAACAAAGCACCGCTAATAGGTCTCAATCCCACGGTTTACGACCTCAGTTTGCCAGTACGTTTGTAGATGATAGGTTGTGCTACGCTTCAATTTTGTGCCTTGTAAACGGAACACCTCTGTCCAAAACTTGCTGAGAAACATCTTATCACGATCTGAAACAATCAAGCGTGGTACCCCATATAAGTGTATTAATTCCTTCACGAACACTGCAGCAACATCTTGGGCATTGAATGGGTGTTTTAGAGGGATAAAATTAGCATATTTCATAAGGCGATCGACCACCACAAATAAGCAATTAAACCCCTCGGATTTAGGCAATCCTTCCACAAAATCTATGGATAAATCCTCAAAAACCTGGTCCGGAATAGGCAGTGGTTGCAGTAAACCTGCTGGACTTAGGGTCACATGTTTATTATGTTGACAAATCAAACATTCGGCCCAAAACGCTGCACTAGTTTCCTCATACCACGCCAAAAAACATCTTTAGACAGCCCCTGAAAGGTCTTTAGTACCCCCAGAATGTCCTCCAACCTTTCCCCCTGATATTCTTTTCAACAATTGCGGGATTAAATTGGACTCCGACGGAATAACCAGCCGTCCTTTGTACAACAAAGTTTCTTGTTGCACGCTAAAATCAGGAAACAAGTCTGACCCTTGTAACACCTGCTACTTGATGGAACCATAAATGGGGTTGAAATCAACCTCTTCTTGCAGTTTATCTCTTCGTGCATGGCATGAGACTGTGAGGACAGCAAGCTCACAACCTTTTTCTTCTTGACAAGCATCAGTCACTTTCTTTTCACTTCTCGGTCGGTACTCTACGTTAAAGTTGTAGCCCCACAACTTTGAAACCCATTTTTGGTGTTCATCAATCACCAGCCTTTGGTTAAGCAAGTATCTCAAACTCCGCTGGTTAGTACGAACCATAGTTGTTAAAGGCTCTAGGTGCACCGAGTCGCACAAGGGGTCTCGAAGCCTAGGTGCGAGGCGCAAGGTGAGGCGCTAGCCTGAGCGAAACCAAAGGCACAACATTAAAAAAAATAAAAATAAAATTTTAACATTAATATACTGCAAATCTGGAATCAAGAAATAAAACTATGAACTATATTTCAACTATAAAAAAATTAAACACACTCACAAGTCGCATGTGAGCTAATAAATAAGAAAAATTAACTAATAAAATTTTTCAAATAAATTCAATTAATCAAGAATCTAAAAAACAGAAAATAGGGAATTGAAATTGCTTAAATAAATAATTAATTAAACAAATAAATAAATAATAAAACAGATAAACAATAACAGTATAAGAAAGAAAAATAAATAAACATACTCGAAGGAAAAGGGAAGACCGAAGAACAAAGACCAGGGGAAGGACAAAGCAGGGTAAGAAGACGTTGAACAGGGAAAGAAGGAACATGGCACGAAGAAGAACAAGGGCATAACGAAGACTGGAAGAAAAAGAAGATTCGAAGGAGAAGGAGAAGAAGATTCGAAGAAAAAGGAGAAGACGACTTACATGCAAAGTCCAAACAGTGTTGTGAAGAGGAAGAACTGCTGCGAAGCAAGTGAATGTAACAGACCTAGGGCAAAGTCTTTCATTTTTTAATTAAGACTTAAAATCGAGCAAGGCGCGCCCCATGCTCAAGACGCGCCTTGCGCCTAGGCTCAGAAGGCGCTCGCCTTTCACAAGGCTTGAGCCTTTCTCTAGGTGAGGCGCACCAGGTGAGCCTAGGTGCGCCTTTGACAACTATGGTACGAACAATGAATTTGTATCCCAATAGGTAAGGTCATCACTTTTGAACTGCTAAGACGATGGCCATCAACTCGAGCTCGTATACCAACTTAGCTCGCGCCCTTTGGTTAAGAACTTGGCTGGAATACGTGATTGGCTGCTGATTTTGCATAAATACCGCACCAATGCCAAACACCGAAGCATCGGTCTCCACTACAAACGGTTGATGGAAATTTGGAAGGGCTAAGATGGGAACCGTTGTCATAGCCACCTTTAAAGCTTCGAATGCCCCTTGTGCCTCCTGATTCCACCAAAAACGATCTTTCTTCAGTTGGTTGGTGAGTGGTGCCACCATATTACCATAATTCTTCACAAATTTTCAATAATACCTTGTTAAGCCCAAGAACCCTCTTAGGGCTTTCAAGTTGGTCGGAGTAGGCCATTCCACCATGACTTGTATTTTCTTAGGGTCAGCCACCACCCCTTTAACCGACACTATATGACCCAAATACTCCAGCTCTTCTTGTCCAAAAACGCATTTTCTGAGAAATTATGAGGCCTATCAAAGGCCTTTGAGAAACAATTATGAGGGATTAACTTACCTGAAAAGCTAAGACATCTACTATTCTTTGCCTACCTTCACCAACCTTTCGTCAAAGAAGTATCTCAAACTCCGCTGGTCAGTACGAACAATGAATTTACGTCCCAATAGGTAAGGTCACCACTTTTGAACTGCTAAGACGATGGCCATCAACTCGCGCTCGTATACCGATTTAGCTCGCCCCTTTGGTTAAGAATTTGGCTGGAATATGCGATTGGCTACTGATTTTGCATCAATACCGCACCAATGCCAAATACCGAAGCATCGATTTCCACTACAAATGATTGATGGAAATTTGGAAGTGCTAAGACGAGAACCGTTGTCATAGCCACCTTTAAAGCTTCGAATGCCCTTTGTGCCTCCTCATTTTACCAAAAACAATCTTTCTTCAGTTGGTTGGTGAGTGGTGCCGCCATAAGACCATAATTCTTCACAAATTTTCGATAATACCCCGTTAAGCCCAAGAACCCTCTTAGGGCTTTCAAGTTGGTCGGAGTTGGCCATTCCTCCATGGCTTGTATTTTCTTAGGGTCAGCCACCACCCCTTTAGCCGACACTATATGACCCAAATACTACAGCTCTTCTTGTCCAAAAATGCATTTTTTGAGAAATTATGAGGCCTATCAAAGGCCTTTGAGAAACAATTATGAGGGATTAACTTACCAGGTCTTACCTGAGAAGCTAAGACGTCTACTATTCTTTGTCTACCTTCACTAGAATTGAGTCACACTTCAAAGCAGCGAAAAGGCATACACCATATCTCTTAGTAAACAAGGCTAAACTGCCATTTGTTTAATAGATAAATCAAAACAAAAAAATCTGCATAGATTATCATTGTTAAGAGAGAGAGAAGGATTAATGAATCAGATGCCTTGGGAATTATAGGATATACATGTTATTATTAAAGATTTAGCATCTCAAATACAGATTGTATGCACTTTTTTTTTGGACCGGATGTAATGCACATTAATAATCAAACCATACCTGTCCTTGGAATAGACACTAGCCCCAGCTTCCAAAAGTAAATCTGCCACTAAATTAAACCCTTCCGAGGCAGCTAAATGAAGTGGAGTTCGAAGGTCATAATTTTTGGCGTTGGGATTAATGTCATGAGCTAATAACCTTCTTAAAAAATCGACATCTCTCGTTGATACTGCAATACAGAGACAATTTCCAGCATTGTCCATAGTCAATGATGCCCCTGCGCTGACAAGCAATGAAGCCACTTGATCGTGGCCGTTCTTGATTGCTTCTAGCAAAGGAGTATTGCCAAAGTAATCTACATATTAAACATAGTACAATGACAACATTTTAGTTCAGAGAAAAAATGTAATATAACATAGGAGCATCTCCAACCCAAATAGGCATTTACGTTAGCTAAAATACCATTTTGCCTCATGAATAGTGTTTTGACTAATAGATATTTGAAATTGTACTCCAACCATTTTATCCAAATGAATTAGTTATTAGTATTTCAATTTTAGTTTTGGCTAAGCAATAATTTACCTAGCAAGTTGGAGTAAATAATATTGTTGTTGAATAGACAAATTGGTAGTTAAATATTCTTACCAATTTTTAACTAACCACTCCACCTTAGGTAGAAATGGCTCTTGAGATGGCTATTAGGTAAAATAAGTAGAGTGATGACTCTTGGATTGGAACTTCAATTTTTAAGTTTGATTAGGTAAAATGATAGTTATATCATTTGGTTCATGAAATGGATAGTGGGTTTAAGTTGCTCTAACACCCTACCGAGTACCTACCAAGGACAAGATGGATGGCAACAGTCAGTAGAACGAACTCACCTCTGATGTTTACTTGCACTCCTTGTTGAATGAGGAACTGTGTTATATCTGCATGTCCCTTAGACGCAGTAAGATGCTGCAGGCAAATGAGGTGTTTTAAGTAAGACGGCATATAGTAATTCGTCAAGAATGAACAAAGAAAAGAAATTAATGACACAAACAGCAACAATAGCAATACAATAATAACCCAGGTCAATCCGTCTCATTCTCTTCGTACTCTCTTTTTACTTTAACATGGTATAAAAAACATCTATGAATGGAAAATAAATGCCATAGCTCTGATTTGATTATTTTTTTTATCTTCTTCCCTTCTTTCACCTGCGCATGCGAAAAAAAAAAGAAAAAGAGGACACAATCACGACCATAAAACCCTAGCTCTTCGCTTCCGTCCGTCAATTCCCTAGCCTCCATTCACCGAAGCTATCACCGTCCGTTGACCGTCGCCTCGCCTCCGCAACACCTTCGCAGTCGTTCCCAACGCTCCCCGCCCCCCGTTCAACTGCCATCATCAGGCACGCAGCCCACCCCCGCAGATCTACGATCGTTCAACCATCCAGAACCCCGCCGCCTCCACAGCTTCCTTGGTCAACCATCGCGGCCTCGCCTGAATCTCACTTGAATGTTAACAACGTTCCCCTGCATCCACCGTCGCGCTGCAGTGGTTTGAACCCTCCAAAGCGTGCTGCCAACTGTCAGCGATTTGTTGATCATTTGAACCCCTATAGTTTCTCCCTCTTGTTTTGTTTCTGTAACGGATATAAAAAAAGCGAGGTAGGGCTTTAAGGAGCCTACTCAATGACAATTTCATAATTACGTTTTCAATTTTGTCTTTTTGTAAAATTTTTATATATTTTTTTTTATTTAAAATTATAAATACATCTTTAACCATATTTACATTTTTTTTCTATTTGCATATTTTTATCGATTGTTTTTTTAACTTTTTAATATTTTTATATTAATCTAAAATATATCATTTTTAATTTAATTAATTGATTTAACAATTATAATTTTAACAAAATAATTACACTTTTTATTTTTGTAGTTTCAAACCTATTAAAAATGAATTGTAAACTCTAATTTTGTGTACTTTTATTTTATTTTTTTATCTAATGCATTTATACATGTTTCAACGTGATCAAAAGGCAAAAAAAAATTGATAATGAATTCTTAATAGGTGCGTGCCTTACACATAATGATCCCGAATTCTTAATGGTTGCGTGCCTTACACATAATCATCCCTAGTAATTTGTAAACGATTATTATAAAGTTTAATTTCCGTATATTATTTCTATAATTTTTAAAAATTTAATGTTCATAATTTAAGTCTATTATGGTTTCTCTCTTTTATATTATTTTTTAATTTAATTTTCATAAATTCAATATTTCAATATTATTATTAAGTTTTAATATCAATATATTATTTTTATAATTTTTATAAATTTAATGTCTATAATTTTTGTATATTATATTTTTTCTTTTATATTATTTTTTTTTAAATTTAACTCTCGTTTCAACATTATTACTAAATTTATGTGCATATATAATTTCTATAATTTTTATAAATTTAATATTTTTATTATTACTAAATTCAATATCTATATATTATTTCAAAAAAAAATTGTAAATTTAATCTTCATAATTTTTGTATATTTTTTTTTAATTTAATTTTCATAAATTTAATATTTTAATATTATTACTAAATTTTAATGTCCATATATTATTTTTATAGATTTATATATATGTGAAAAACATATTCTCTCATCAATTATACAAAAAGATATATTCTCTCTTCAATTAGGCACAATATATAAGATTAGACATAAATATATTTTTATTTATTTATGTTAATTAAAAAATAAATCTGGACCATTTTTTATGTAAGAGATAAAGAACGACTGTAATTTATCTATGAGATTTATGTACGTCATGTTTTATTATATAAATTAATTTAATTATAAGACTAAAGTCCCATTTAATAACACAATTCATCACCTAAAACTGAATGCATTAAATATTTATTAAATTAAGGGTGTTTAATAATAGAATTACGCAATTACTTAAAATATAATCATCATCTAAAATTTGTTAAACATTTTAATTGGTATGTGTATAATTTTAGCACTCAGTTTTTTTAGCATTTAAAAATTAAGCGTTATCAAACAAGAGCTAACTAATCATTTTTATCGAAAATTAAAATTACTATTTTATCCTTATCTAATTAATCTTACTACAAATAACCTTTTATTACTCTTTGATATATATATATATATATATATATATATATATATATATATATATATATATATATATATATATATATATATATATAATTCAACACCTAAAACTAAATGCATTAAATATTATCAAATCAAATATGTTTAATAACAGAATTAAGCAATTACTTAAAATATAACCATCACCTAAAATTTGTTAAATATTTTAATTGATATATGATTCACTTATAATTTTAGCACTCAATTTTTTTTTTCAGCACTTAAAAATTAAGCGTTATCAAACAAGACCTAACTAATAGTTTTTATTGAAAAATATTTACTTTTTCATTCAAATGTTTTTAAATTTACTATTTTATCCTTATTTAATTTATCATACTACAAATCACCTTTTATTATTCTTGTACATATACACACACAAAAGATGTAAAAGTCATATAGGACATAACGAAGGATAAATCCCTCCATTTTCGTCCAAACACAAGAGAGTCAATTCCCCCATCCAAACACAATTATTTTAAACCATGAGAAAATGATACATAAAAAGAAAATGGAGATTTTTGCACATTGTACCTCTCAACTTTATGAGAAATTCCACCCACCTTAGCCCTTATACTTCCATTTAAATTCTGAAGTATTCAAATCGTGTCAAATCAATTCGATTGAAACCTCTGTTATTTATTATGACAGAAATCAACCATATGTCAACGGAATCACAAATGTGGATAAATTTTGTTATAAAAAATGACGAAAAAACTCACTTGACACGATTTGGAAACTTCAAAATTTAATATGTTCAAATTGAAAAGACAAAGGCTAAAGTTGTTGTCTAGATTCTCATATATTTGAAAGATTCACCGCAATGTGGCATGTTCTATCAGAATTAGGGTCACACTCACGTAGAGAGATATGCAAATGTTGATTGGGTCGAATCACCTTAAAACAAAAAAATGAACTACGAGATATTGCTTATTTATTGGAGGTAATTTGATCTCTTGAAAAAGTAAGAAACAAATTGTGGTGGCACGATCAAGTGCTCAATCAAAATATCGAGCTACAGCGAACACCACATTGTGGGTCGATTTAGGAAAAGCATGTGTTAGAAGAACTCTAGTTTGGTGATTCTTCTCCTATGAGTTTAGTATGTGATAATCGAGTAGCAACCCATATAACATTGAATCTAGTCTTTCATGAATTAACAAAGCACATAGAGGTTGACTAATTTAGTGTAACAATAGACAATTTCTTGAGATTGTCATACTCTAATATCTTATATGCATTTTCCCAAGCAATTACGAGATGAGACGATCCTTTCTATCCTAAATGGAAATATCTTAATAATGGAAAATAGACTCATTTTTCCATAGCTCACCCATTTTAAAAAATAATGGCAACACGTTTCGTTTTTGTTGGAAAAGTGAAGTTTTTATTGTTTTTTGACAATATGGAGAGCTTCCATATTTGAAAGGAAATGGGTGGAAAACAAAAAAAATGATGGTGGCTCAATTGTCAAAAAGTGGAGCCATCTTTGTTGAAAAATTGGAAAAGAAACTAGCACGTTTCTTTTGTGCGTTGGATAGACTCCTTTTGTAGACTAAAATTGAGCTCCAACCTCTTCTATAAATAGAGACCAAAAGCATAAAAAAAAAACACTCACAAACAATAACACAAGGTTTAACGAGGTTCGGCAATTTCGCCTACGTCCCCGGCAGCAACTATGGAACTTCTTTATTTGACAATGAAATACAAATAAAGAATACAAAATAAGGCCTTAAAACAACTTAACATACTTGTGCACAAAAATCACTCAATTGTGGCTATTGAGAAATTTGATCTAATTTTTCTCTTCTCACTCTTCTTCTTCAATTGTGAGATGCTTTCTTCCATGCTCTTGGGCTTTATTTATAGAGAAGGTTGGAGCTCAATTTTAGTCGACAAAAGGAGCTTATCCAACACACAAAAGAAACCTGCTAGTTTCTTTTCCAATTTTTCAACAAAGATGGCTCCATTTTTTTACAATTGAGCCACCATCATTTTTTTTTTCCACCCATTTCCTTTCAAATATGGAAGCTCTCCATATTATTAAAAAACAACAACAAAGACCTCCCATTTTTTCAACAAAAACAAAACGTGTTGCTATTATTTTTCAAAATGGGTGGGCTATGGAAAAATGAACCTATTTTCCATCAATCTCTACCTAGGCGAGATTTTCAAATGTCACCATCATCTCAACGTTAGTATGAATTCTCACACTACACATCCAATAGTCCTGATAGTTGCTCCTCCAAAATCATACTTATATATAAACAATATTGGCTAAGTTTAAACAGTGAGAAACTTGGCACTTCCAACAACTTTTGTCAACATATCTGCAGAGTTGTCGATTGTCCCAATCTTCATAAGCAGAATAACACATGCATCCACTATTTCTCAAACAAAGCATAATCGAACATCAATATACTTAGTCCGAGCATGATGAACCTGGTTCTTCGCTAGATGTATTGCGCTTTGAGTGTCGCAATATATCTCCACCTGTTTTTGATGAAGATCCAAGTTTGTAATCAGTCCATGAATTCAAATGGCTTCCTTCATGACTTCTCCAACAACCATGTATTCAGCCTCCGTAGTAGACAATGCTACAGTGGACTGCAAAGTAGACCTCTAACTGACTAGACCACTAACTATGGTAAATAAATACCCAATAGTAGACCATCGCTTATCCAAACCAGCAGTATAGTCCTAATCCACATATCCAATGAGAAATCTTTCGACTTTCATTTGATTTCTCACAAATTTCAAACCCACATCCTTAGTACCTTTGATATACCTCAAAATCCATTTTGCAGCTTCCCAATGCTTCTTTCCTGGATCATAGATATATCTACTAACCATACTAACAACTTAAGAAATATCAGGTCTCGTGCATACCATTGCGTACATAAGGCTTCCAATCAAACTTTTATACAACACTTGAGTCATATACACCATTTCTTCATTTGTACTTAGTGACATTTCCACACTTAACTTAAAGTGAGGAGCCAAAGGTGTACTAATCGATTTGGTATTTTCATCTACACCAAATCGATTTAGTACATTTTTTTAAATATTGTTTCTGTGTTAGCTACACAGTCTCAACCACTCTGTTTCTAGTAATTTTCATACCCAAAATTTTCTTAACTTCGCCAAGATCTTTCATTTCGAATTCTTTTCAAAGTTGGGCTTTCAACTTTTCAATCTCCACCGAACTCTTAGATGCAATCAACATATCATCAACATATAAGAGCAAATAAATTAAGGTACAATTTTCAAATTTACGGAAGTATACACAACGATCATATTCACTTCGCGTAAAGTTATGTACCTTCATAAATTTGTCGAATCCCAAATACCACTGACGTGGAGATTGCTTCAAACCATACAGGGACCTCTGCAACTTGCACATCATTTGTTCTTTGCCAGCAACTTTGAAACCATCAGGTTGCGACATATAAATTTCCTGACACGCTTTCGCACAACATTCACACGCATTTCCTTCCTTCGTGCACCCCTCTTTGGCCTACCTCCTCAAATTTTTGGATGTGTCTACTTTGTTCATCAACTTACTACTAGTCAGGACAAGTTAGATCTTATCCTCATCTATTCTCGTACTTAAAAGGGGTATCGTTACGACAGACTTTCCTTATGTCGTGCATTTGTGTATGCCGATGATACCTCATATGAGTCCACTCTTTATTTCTCCGAGCCTGCATTTCTAGTTGATTTGGATATTACCCTTCCCTTTCTTAGTCTGCATTCTACTATCTCAGTTGTTTCCACACTTGACCATAATCCTCCTTGTCGTCCTTATTGTCCTCCTCTACATGTGCTACCTTTCCCTTATTGTCCTCCCCTGCACGTGTATCACCCTCAAATTGGAAGCGTACTACAGGTTATTGTGTGATCATTAGAGGTAATCTTATCTCTTGGAAGAGTAAAAAATAAACTTTAGTTGTCTAATCAAGTGCAAAATCAGAACAAAGGGACACACCTCATACCACTTATGAGCTAATTTGATTGAAACATTTTTTAAAAGAGTTTGGGCTTGACATTCTCCACCAATGCACCTATATATGTAATAGTCAAGCATCACTTCACATGGCATCCAATTCAGTTTTCCACGAAAAAACACAAAGTACATTAAGGATGATTATCACTTCATACGAGGGAAACCATTGCAAAAATTGATTGAAAGAAAATAGTTGAACTCTGCTAATCAAATAGCAGATTTGTTTACAAAACTGTTAGGGAGTTAAAAAATAAAGTATATTTGTAATAAGTTAATAATATACAATATATATACTTTAGTTTGAGAGGGGGTGTTCGGAGATATTTATGTTATTTTGCTATATTTAGGATTTTTGTATTATGTTTCTATTTTTGTTATAACTAGGTGGAGAGACTGACATAGAACTCAATCAATTTCACAGCTTTCAGGATTCACTTCGGATAACTCAACACGTATCAAATAGATATACAAACTCCTGACATTAGAGAAGATCATGTATAATCCAAAAATATAGAGAAGCTATTTTAAACTTTCTTATGATTGACATGAACTTAAATCAAACAGTGGTAGCAATCACAGTAAAAGTACACCCATCCAAGTAAAAGCCAAGATGGAAATGCATTGAACGGTTTTGCCGCTTTTAAGTACTAAAAATGTATCATGTTAGACTTCCCTTATATGTATCACAAGAAATTGAATATATGGAAATATGTTTCCCATATCATTCATATGAATTCTCGTAATATATATAGCCCTAACTACAAGTTAAAAAGAAGGAAACACAACTAATCCAAATAATGGAGAACAAAGGCAGAACGATAGATAGGTCAACATGATCCAAAAATAAACTCAAAGAAAAGAAATAATAAAGGGAAAAATCTATTATTTCTAACTTCCCGTAGGACCAATATGCTAACGAACCCCAACTTTTCAAGAGATGACGGCAGTAATGATAGACCAAGAGATTTAATAAATTGAAGGAAACCAAACCTATGTGAGCCAATAAAATTTAAAACTTAATCATTTTTCTTTTCTCAACTAATTTCCTATACTTGAATCAATCTATGATAATATGAAACAATAAAACAATTAACTTAGTTGAATCCATTAATTACCTCTCGTAGCATGTTTCAACACCTACATGTTAGTCAGTCCACGTTAGATCTTCTTATTCTTTGCAAATCCTCAGGGCACGATCCCCGAAAGAGTATAGATGTTCGAGTAGAGACAAAAGTATTAGCCTCTAACGGTTTCCACACAAAGAAATCGGTTTAAACAATATCTCGTGATTATCTAACAATCTAATTCTAAATTAGTAGAACTAGATAGGCTGGTGAAAGATTTTAGGTGGTAGCAAAAATCAAAACCGAAAGAATAATTAGGTACAAAAGTGGGGGAAGACTGTTGGCGGTCATAGACAGTCTGTGGCTTTTTATAAACAAACTACGGTTAAAACTTTAGACTCATCTTTTTTCTATATTAAATTTTGACCTCTGAACTTCTAAATTGTTCGGTATTACTACTTATTCCTTTAAAAGACTATTCAAACTTTCAGTCACCATTTTTGTGTAACCCATTAAATTTGTATCAAAAGTTGGACTGTGGAAACTAATTAATTAATTGGAATAATTTGAAAATTTTCAATTATGCCCCCTGGAAAGATATTGTTTCTGTACAACATTCCCACAAACTATAGTGATTTCTACCAATGTATCATAATTATATCCTGTTGATAAAAATTTAATTAAAAGACCTACTCAGTTATAATTACCATAAAATTCGACCTCTCTATCTCATGTCTCGAAATAACTAATAAGGCTGGATAAAATCAAATCCGATAGTTCGATCATATGTACCGTTTCTTGATATAATTTACTTTTGATACCAAATAGAATCTAATTTTAATCATCATAATTTCTTTAGGTAAAAACTCATAAGAGAATTCTCTTTTGGTAAAGGCAATAAAGCCTTTATTGGATACTCGAATAGTCATATATATGTTTCACTATACCCAATGAATACTATTCTGTGGCTAGCCAATCTTGTTTTACTGCATCAGTGACTTCTATCAATAAAATTACGATCTCAAGTATCAATAAAAGGTATTTTTGATATCATTCTTAAATTAAATCAATATTGTTGTAGAGCTAGATATAAAGTTGGAAATGTCATACCTAATTAATGAGATTAAAAGACAGAGATCATTCTTCATTTTGGTTTAGGGTTCGTTCTTGATTTTGGGGTTTTGTTGAATTTGGGGCTTTAGTTGAATTTCATGAAATCAATTTTAGGATTGGTTCTTGATTTGGGAATTTTGGGGTTTGGTTGAATCAATTCTAGGGTTGGTTCATGAAATCAATTCTATGATAATATCATTACCAAACGTGATTTTGTTCCCAGTACAAAAAAAAAATTGTCGTTACCAAACGCATTTCTGTTCTCAGTAAGAAATAGAATTCTCAACTCAACTTAACCCAACTCATCCCAGTTGGGTTGAGAAAAGTGGGAACACTAACCAAATGCCACCTTAGATTTTCAATTCGATGTGGATGACCAGAAATCAACATCGGGATATGTGTTTATCATAAATGGTAGAGCCGTTAGTTAAAGGAGTTGTAAACAAACTACAACTGTAGATTCCACTATTGAGGTCGAGTATATTGCCACATCCAACGTAGCTAAGGATAGTGTCTGGATGAAGAAATTTATCATTGAACTTTGGTGTGGTTCCAACCATTGAGTCATCTATACCTATGTAGTGTGACAACAATAGGGCTATAGCTCAAGCAACAAAACCCAGATCTCATCAAAAATCAAACACATAGATCAGTGCTTCCATTTGATTTGAGAATTCGTGGGAAGAAATGATATAGATATTAAAATAGTAGACACAACAACTAACATAGCAAATCTACCACTAAGACGATAACTTTGTAGTAGTTAAACGACATTTAAAAAATATAGGTATTAGATACTATACCGATTGGCTATAGTGCTAATGGAAGATTGTTGGATACTAGTCTATAAGCCCTGTAGTCAATCTTGTTTTAATCATTTAGTGGTTTTTCTATAAAATTACAATCTCAGGTATTGTTTAATAAAAATGTGTTTTTGATAATATTCTTTATCATATCATATAGTTGTAAAACCTTGAATATTAAGCTTAAAATGTCTTTTACTGATAATTAAAAAGAATGAGATAATAAACGTTTTGGTAACTTATATCCTAAATGCTCCGATTCATGTAGAATTATTAAAATAAATCTTTAACAATTCAATTAATCTAGCTTGTGGGGTGTTTTCTCTTGAAGAATAGTAAATCCCATAACCAATAGTGTGAGACACTAGAATAACGACAAGATGACTTACTAACTTGTAGTAAGCCTTAAACGTGATCATCCTATATATTCCACATAATAGTTTTGCTTAATGTCAAAATGAAATATAAGAGTTGTGATGGTGCTTGGGATCTTCAAACTTGAGGTACTGGATAATCACATAGATGCGTTCCAATACTTTAATATACTAAGTGTTGTCTTTTAGCCATAAACCTATAAAGGTTCTCATTAGTTGCAGTTAAACATATAAGTGACTATTCGAGTATGTAAGAAATGATCTATCATTCACAAAAATAAGGATGAATCCTATGTGATTAGATTTAATGCATAATTCAAATAAAGACTTTGGCTGGGGTAGTGTGATAATTGGGATGAGATTCCAATTGGTGTTACAAGTTGATATTTACTATCAATCAAAAACATATAATTGAATTAGGGGTTTTTTACTTTAATTCATAGCCTATTGATTCTTTCAGGAACACAAATATAGAAAGATCCAATAGTGCGGAAATTACAACCGAGGAGGTTCTCTTAGTGAAATCACTATCAATTAGATATAACTATGATATTGTTGTAAACATTCTTCATAGTTAGTGGAAATGCCATGAAGGAATTGTTCTTTACATGGGCAAAATTGAAATTGTTTAAATTTAAATTAATTGATCAATTTTTATTGTCCAACTTTTGATATTAACCTAATAGATCACACAAAAATGGAGAATGGATACTTGAATAATACTTTAAAAAGAATGGTCAGTAATGCCGAACAATTTAGAAGTTTGGGGTCAAAATGTAATATAGAAAAAAAAAAGGGAGTTTAAGATTTTTAACACTAACTGTTATATAAGGATCACCAATATTATGTGGCCGCACAATAGAAGCTATTCTCCCCCTTGTTCCCTAATTAATCTCTCGATTTTGATTTTTACTACCTTCTCAAGAGCATACCCGAGCTACCCTAATTCTATAGATTTAGAATTAGATTTTTTGATAATCAGTTGATATTGTTTAAACAGAATTCTTTGTGGGGATACCGTTGGTGGCAAGACACTCGTGCTACTCTTTGGATAGTCTAATCAAATCATGGCTCAATATCAACCGACTACGAGACTGAAACACACAAATAAGTTAATGAATCTTTTCAGTTGATTAGATTCTATGTATATATTTGTTTTGTACGTAAACCTAGGTATTTTAATATTCGTTTCCTTCACATACTACATATAAGTTGATTTGGTCAAAGCATCCACTAGATGAACTTGGCTTCGTGTATTTTTGTACAATGAACTTAATGTGTGATAATCAATCAACTCTTTATGTTTTTTTTTAATCTAGTATTTCATTAGAGTCAAAGCATATCAAAGTTGATTGTCACTTTATTCGAAAAAACTTGTTACAAAATTTGATTCACACATCACACGTGAATTCAATCGATGTATTTTGTTTCAAGGATAAAATACATTATGCTCCACCTTGAGGGAGGGTGTCGAAAGGTATAAATATTTAGGGTTTCTTAGACTATTCCTTGTATTATTATTATAAAAAGAGACAGAGACTGGCCATTCAAGTCTTCAACACGTGCAATCAAAATAGTGTTTCCTTCATTATAACACAACAGAAAATATAACATAACATCATTTAAATGCATTGTATTAAAAGATTATGAGAAAATATACCAGAGGGGATCTTCCATCATAATCTGTCTTATTGGGATCTGCTCCTGCCCCAACCAAACGTTTAAGTCGATAGAGATCTCCATCATAAGCAGCGCAATTTAGCCTTGAAGCCAACTCAGATTCATGTTTTTCAATATGAAGCGATACGTCAGACTCCAATATCTTTTTCTGGAAAGTGGATTCTTTTCCCTACAAATTGTAATATGCAAGCAATGAAATGAAATTATCTCAACAAATAGTGTTAGATTAAAGGACTTCTAAACCCAAAGAGGTGTTAGTCCGGTTGGTAAGGGAAGATATTTAATTTTCTTGTTAATCAGAGTTTTACTCTCCTGAAGAGCACTTCAAGAATTAAATTTTGAATTTAATCCTAAATGCACCATACCTATGTAGGGGAGTGTATCTTTAAGATCACTGGGAAAGTGATTAGTCGATGTATGCGTAAACTGACTAGGACATACCTTACCGTAATTTATTTTTTTTTAAAAAAAGGGTCTTCTAATAGTGTCCTCAAAGTCTAGCCTCGGCAACTCCAGACGTAGAAAGGCACAACTTTTGTGCCGTGCAGAGGCTCAATCAAGTGCATTCAACAAGGTGCATGCCATGAGGGCATAGGTGCAAGGCACAAAAAGCTGCAACTGAATAAAGTTGGGAAAAATCCAGCTACATTTATCACATGTATTATACCGATTAATAAGTTGATTCGAAGTGTTCTACAGTAAAATGTGAGAAGATCATACGTAAAAAGAATATTAAACCTTTATCTTAGCGCAACGGTAAAAATTATCGCCATGTGACCTAGAGATCACAAATTCAAGTCGTGAAAACAGTCTCTTGCAAAAAGTAAGGTAAGGCTGCGTACAATAGACCTGAGTGGTCCGACCCTTCCCCGGACCCCGCGCATAGCGGAAGTTTTGTAGTATCGAGCTGCCCTTTTTATTTAGATTTAAAATAAGGCAATAGTTTAGGAGCAATTACTTGCTATATTGCATAAATTAAATTAAAGTATTCTCATAGTCGAAAGATATTGAATTTTGATTTTTTTACATAGAATAGTAAGCCACCAAAAATGAATTGTTCAGTTCCCTCGTTCATCTCTCAAGTACATATCCTTCATTACAAAAGATTGAAGCATTCTTCCAGTTACAAAAGTCTAGTATAATTAAAGATCAATATTAGATTTTGGTCTCTCTGAGATTTTTTTTCATACTTGGACCATGCATGCCCTCTGAAATCTTTTTATAATGAATGTCAAAAGTGTTGTAGTAGTGAGAGTCTGAAGAAGTACATCCGGGCAAAGAAGAAGACAAGAAAAGCTATTAAAGAATCTGAACTTATGCTTATGATGATTTGTATCAAAAAATGGAATCAAAAGATGGAGAGAGGGATATATATAAACTAGCTAAGAAATGTAAAAGGAAGAATAGAGATCTAGAAAGTGTTAGATTCATCAAAGACGTGAACCAAAAGATCTTAGTGAAGGATGATGAGATTATAAAATGATGGAGAAATTATTTTTATAGTTTATTCAATGAGAGCAGTATTGGGGAATCAAGTTTAGAATTGTCTAGTTTGCCTCCAAGTAGAATTAATACGTTCTATAGGAGAATTAGGACTTCGGAAATTAGAATAGCATTCAGTTCCTCGTGCCTCTCTCAACTATATATTCTCACTTACAAAAGATTGAAGTATTCTTTAAGTCGCAAAAGAGTAGCATTATTAGATCAATATTATATTCTGGTCTCCCTGATATTTTTTGTTTCACACTCTATCCATGTCCTCTTAAATCTAGAAAGTTTTGTTCTTGCTGGATTTTTTATAATTAAGAAACGAGGCCACAATATAGGGAAAGCTAACGGTGGAATGAGGAGGTTTAGAAAGCAATTGGGGGTAACAAAAAAAAAAAAATCAATACTAAGGGCTTATGATGACTTGTATCATAAAAAGGACACAAACGATGGAGAAAGGGACATATAGGCCCTGTTTGGTTACTGTTTTTATTCTCTGATTTCTGTTCCCGCTCCCAAAAAATTTGGGATTAATGTACAGAAGCACGTTTTGTAAATACGTTTCTGTTCTAAAAAATTTGGGAGTAATTTGGAACTATTTCCTAAATTCCTTAAGAATCTGAGAAACCAAAAAAAATACCGATTTTGATTCACTCCCACAAAACTATTCCCACTACCATCCCATCGGTCACTACCAGCCCGCTGGCCACCACCACCTGCCAGTCACCAACACTCCGCTAGCCGCCATCACCACCCTCTGGACCATCACCCCGCAGGACACAACCAACATGCTAGCAACCATACATTTAAAAAAAAAAATTCAAGACAATAGTCGCCACCAAACATGTTTTTATATCCTAAATACTCCAGAATGGAAACATAACTCTCATCTCATCTCATCCCATCCTAGTTTATTGTTACTAGAAACAAAAAAAAAAAAAAAAAAACAAAAACACTAAACAAACGCCGCCTACAACCTTGCTAAGAAATGTGAAAGGAAGAATAGAGATCTACAAAGTGTTAGATGATCAAAATCGTGGACTTAAAGGTTTCAGTGAAGTATGAAGAGATTATGGAATGACGAAGAAACTATTTTTATAGTTTATTCAGTGAGAGCAATGTTTGCGAATCAACTTTAGAATTGTCTACTTTGCCTTTAGGTACGATTCATAGGTTCTATAGAAGAATTAAGACTTCAGAAGTTAGAATAGTATTAAGGGAGAGGTTAAGAATACCACCCACTGAAGATGAGATAAAATCGTTTACGACGGTTTAGACATGTGTATAGAAGACTTAAGGATGCAATGGTGTAAAAATGTGATTCAATGCAAGTGGATGGTATTCCAAGGGGAGAGGTAGACCTAAGAAATTGTTAGATGAGACTATTAGGAACAATCTAATTGGTTTGGAGTAGATTGAGAGATGACACTTAAACGATCTAATTGGTTTGAAGTTAACTAATGGGATACCCCTTGAACAATCTTTATGGCACAAAAAGATTCATGTAGCCGACCTTGCTTAAGTGAGACAAAGATTTTGTTGTTATTGTTGTTGTTGAGAATATCATGATTGTGAAATTTAAAAGTTACTCAAATTTTTTAATTTAGGCGAGAACATGTCTTCTTGATATATTTAGACAGAAAATTCTGCATTGCATTGCATGCTTTGTCTGAAATGTGCCCAACTTTAGTCATGTGCATGCAAAGTTATCTAGCTTGCCCTAGATGCCAGAAAACCATGGTGCACCATGCGCCTTGAAGAATTGAATTATAAACAGACAGATAAATTTTCCCATAAAACATAGAGCATTGTCTAT
This sequence comes from Eucommia ulmoides, assembly GCA_016647705.1. Lineage (NCBI taxonomy): Eukaryota > Viridiplantae > Streptophyta > Magnoliopsida > Garryales > Eucommiaceae > Eucommia > Eucommia ulmoides. The sequence goes on from CM028334.1 coordinate 23,008,563, forward strand.
TCTTAGAGTATTCTTTTTATCCAACCAAATTATTTCTTAAAAAAGAGAACATTATAAGACAACAAAATAAGAATACGTAAAATATAGACCTAAGAAAAATTGGGAAAAGATAATTAGAAATAATTTGATGAATTTGAACTTAACGGAGGGGATACCTCTTATGGCGCAAGCAGATTCATATAGGTAAACCTACTTAATTAGGTTGGATAAAGGTTTTATTTTTGTTTTTAGCGTACGAAGACGAAAAACAATCTGTTAGAAATTTGAGAATAGCAAGGATATCTAAAAAGTAACTTACCTCAAGGAGGTTATTAATGACAATACGCCCATCAGAGACGTATGTCTCGAGTATGTCAATAAAAGATTTCTTATCCAGTCGTAGTAGCTTAGACGATTCACAGCTTCGAATCGTACGAGGCTCAGGGCTATCACAAAGTATAGAAATTTCACCAAATGAACTGTACGTCAGCCGGCACATAACAGATTCTTCTTTTTCATCATCTTCGTTCCTTTCAACTTCCTCCTGCAGATATCATGGATCTGTCAGCCTTATAAATGAATGTCTATAAGCATTGCGTGTAGTATCTCTCATGATATTACAGTAAGAAATGGAAGTTCAGAAAAAAACTAGTCAGAAAAATATCCTCGAAACTTTAATTACTTGATTCCCTTTATGATGCTATTCCATTGTTTAGTTCTTCCTGAGATGATAATTATAAAGTATCACTGTCCTTAAACCATTGGTTGTATATTTCTTTTTCAGTGCTATTGTAATTTACATTTTTCAATTTGGTGAGTGATTAGCAAATTGGTTGTACATTGTGTTAGGTTTATCCCACATTAGAGGTGGAAGGGGCTGGTGGTCAAGTTATGAGTGTGAAGGAAAGCCTCATGAGGTTTGTGGGGGTGAAAGAGGCCCAAGACCACTCTCTACAGGTAGCAGAACCTATGTTACAGCATTTCTGGCCCAATAGCCACAAAGGGAGAGATTGGTCGAAAGTTAGCTGACCAAAGGCCCAATGTGTGAGAAGAGATTGTCTAATAGTATTTGAACAATTATCAATGCAGGCCCCATAACCAAATATCAGCGCATTTACAAGTGTGCACACTGATGGACAAATTACAACAGGGAGAGAGAGAGGAGAGAAAGGAGAAAGAGAGTGAGTGAATATGACGTCAGATGTTCCGCCTTAGCTCATTAATTTGCACTGCAATAATTAACTCACTGCCGTTAAATGTGGGTAATAAGAGTAACTATTGAAAGGGGGGAGGGGTCAAACCGTGACACAAGTTTCAGTACAGGCTATAACAGACAGCAGGCCAGGTACCACCAAAGAAGATGAAGATAGTGGTGGAGTCTTCATTTTCTCTCAATGATTATGACACAGCACAGTTACATCACGACTCGCAAACCACGTCTGGGGAGGACAGGTTGTACAGAGTTTTACCTCTGTTTTATCATAAAGAATGTTCCACAACTTGAACCCGGACCCCGAGCCATGGTTTCAACAAATACACGTCAAAATTAATTAGCATGAATGTAATATATGTCAAATCACCACGATTTCAGCCCATCCATAATTGTGAGTAATGAGACAAATGGGCAATCAATCAATAGTAATTGTAAACTATAACTTAAGATTTAAGATTCCGTGATTTACTCTTTATACTTGTATAAATAGATGCCTAGTTGAGAAAAGAATACACAATAAATTCTAAATGATCCTCTCTTTGTTGTTTTTTCTTTTTTGCCGCCACTGCTAAATCGACAACCCTCTCTTCTTCTTTGCAAGGATCTTCGCGGTACTTGTAAAATTCATCTATTTCACGAACCAATCATTTTCCTTTCGATAGTTGGAGTCAAGATACTCTCTTCTTTCTCTGTACGACTTCTACTTATCCCTATTAGTTCCCAATTTTTCTAAAAATTACAAAAACATTCTCAATCCATTCTAAGACCAACAAAAACAGCCCCAAAGCTTTTTAGAACATACAGAAACTGCCCCAAAAAAATTTTGAACCTGCAAAAACATCCCACGGCTTTCTGAACCTGGAGAAATTGCCTCGCAGCTTTCCGGAACTTACAGAAATAGCCCCATTATTTTTTGAAATCTGAAGAAATAACCCCAAACGTTTTTGTAACTTATAGAATCAGCACCAAACCTTTCCAGAATTTATAGAAATAGCATCAAACCTTTCAAGTAGTTACAAAAACGGCCCAAATTCCAGAATAGTGCCAAACTTTTTCGAATCTATAGAACAACCCCACATCCTTTGCCAATTGTTGTTTGAAACCCAAAATTGTCAGAATTGTTTTCTCTATTCCATTGCTCCTTCTTCGTTACGACTACAGATTTCACTAGTTGATACACCACCTATAGTACAACCTTTCCTAAAAACTGCTCATATCCCTCTGGTGTTATTGGCCCCGCTTCTGCACCCTCATCTGTGTTTGTGTGCCAATTATGTTTTGGGATTTGCCACTCTGCTCAAAAGTGCTCTAGACTCTCTTCATTTACAAAAACTTTTATTCCTCGTTCCTTGAACTCCTCTCCGCCCTAGCTGCTTCAAAAATCCCAAAGGACCCTCTCCAACCCTAGATGGTATCCTAACACCGGTGTTTCTACCCACATCATGGGAAACCTGCCTCTTCCCAAGCAACGCACACCCAACAGTGCTCATGACTCCGTTCAACTTGGCAATGATGATCAACTCCCAATCACCCGTACGAGTAATATGACACTACCACTCAGTTCATCTTCCTTTCTTCTTCATAATGTCTATGCTCTTCCTTCCATGCATAAAAAATTACTCTCTATTGCTCAATTTTGCATTGAGAATCATGTTCTTTGTGCTTTTGATGCTCATCAATTCTATATCTTTGATCTTGCCACTAGTTCTCTCCTTTATTAGGGCCTATGTAAGGATGGTTTCTACAAGTAACCCGCCCTTTCGCCTCACCTCGCCTACACACTTTATATGCCACCCACAATTCATCTTCCCTATGGCACAATCATCTAGGTCATCTTTCTGCTCAAGTTATGTCTTACTTAGATAATAATAAATTGTTATCTTCTACTTTCAAGTTCAATTCCTCTTTTTGTTCTGGATGTGCCTCCCCTTTCGGTTTCTAATTATAAATATTATGTGTTATTCACTGATGATTACACTCGCTTCACTTGCCCTTTATAAAACAAAAATCTAAAGTCCTTCATCATTTTAGAAATTTCTTAGCTTACGTCCATAGTCAATTTCCCACTCATGTCTAACAATCAAAGTGATGGTGGTAGGGAATTTGAGAGTGGCCCCTTCAAATCCCTTCGCTCTTCCCTCAGTATTCATCGTTGTCTCTCTTGTCCTCACACTCTTGAACAAAATGGTCTCGGTGATCATTAACACCGCCACATTGCTGACATGGCTCGCACCCTCCTTCTCATAAGTCATGTTCCTCTCTATCACGGGCTTGAAGTGATCTCCACTGTTGTTCACTTAATTAACCGTCTCCCCTCATCTAAACTTCAGTGATCCTCATCATTTTCTCGGCTTTTTGGTCATACTCCTTCATATTCGGAGCTACATGTGTTTGATTGTGTATGATATCCGCATTTAGGTGCTTCACCAATAAACTTCTGCCAAGAACTATTGAATGTGTGCTTTTAGGCTACAACTTGTAGCACAACGGCTACCGTTGTCTGGATCACATACCTAGCAGTATTTTACATTTCCCAGTGTGTTCGTTTCAATGAACAATACTTCCTGTTCACATCTAACACCAACAATACTTCACCAGTCCCATCATCGTGGGCATTTGTTCCTCTACTACCCCAGCTCTAGTGATATATCTACAGTCTGCCTCTTAGAATAACTTTTGGGCTCCTTCAAGTGCCTCAGCTCCTATTCAACATCCTTTTCCATATCATTATCATCGTCGACATATTTGGCCCTCAAAGACTCATTTTTTTGCTAGTGCACCCCTGAGTTTCCTCTTCTAGTTCTTCCGCAGCATTCTATGGTTACACGGCATCAAGATGGTACCCGTCACCCTTTGTCCGAACAGATGTTACAACATTCTCTTCCACGGGCACTCCTCACTTAGCTTCCATCTCACACTAATGAGCCGACCTGCTACACCCAAGCTATTCGCATCCCTGAATAGTGTCAGGCCATGACCAGTAAGTTTAATTCATTATTCAAGAACGACACTTGGGTTATTGTTCCTCCTTCCCCACATCAACATTTTTGTAGGTTGTAAGTAGGTCTTCAGACTCAAGCGCAAAGCAAATGGTTCTATTGAGAGGTACAAAGCTCGTCTTGTAGCCAAGGAATTTCAACAATCAAGTGTTGACTTTAATGAAAAATTCAGTCCTATAATCAAACCCACTATTGTTTGTATTGTGCTCAGTCTTCATATCCTTTGGGTGGACAATGCGTCAGCTTGATGTGAATGCATTTCTTCACAACATTTTGGATGAAACTATCTATCTGAGCCACCTGGCTTCCAAAATCCTACTCGTCCTCATCATGTTTGTCATCTACAAAAGGCTATTTATGGCCTCAAAAAAGCACCTCGAGCTTGGTTTCAACGTCTCAACGCCTTCCTCTTATAGTATGATTTCACTCAGTGTTGTGCTGATCACACAATTTATCTATTTCTCTGACTCTGTAGTGATGTTTTTTCTTCTATATGTTGACATTATCATCACTAGCAATCAACCGTCTTTAGTTTCATCGTTCATCACCACTCTTAGCAAGAACTTTGAGCTCAATGACCTTAATTCTCTATCGTACTTTCTGGGCCTTGAAACAACTCTCTCCGCTACTAGTTTATGCCTCTCAGCTCAAGTATATTGTTGACCTTCTTGCACTCTTTATAGATTGCAAACCCTGCAATACCTTGTCATCTCATAGAAAGGATCTCCTGTCTGATGCTACTGAGTATCGACAATTGGTTGGCTCCTTGTAGTATCTCATTTTCACCAAACCGAACATTACCTATGTTATTCATCATGTTGCTCAGTTCATGAGTCAATCTTGGTCGCATCATCTTATAGCCGCCAAACGGATCATTCGCTACCTAAAATGGACTTTAGACTTTAGTCTTCTTTTTTGCTACTCCCTTGACCCTCAAGACTTATTCTGATACTGATTTGGCAGGTTGCCCTGACTCTCGTCACTCTACTACTGGTTTTCTGTGTTTTCTTGGGCTCCAATCTAATATCTTGGACCACCAAGAAACAACCCACTGTCTCTCGCTCAAGCGCCGAAGCCGAGTATCGATCTCTTGCTCATGTTTGTGCCGAATCCATGTGGGTACTTCACCTGCTTCAGGAGTCGCAATTTTCCATCTCCACGCCTATCACCTTACAATGTGATAATCTCAATACTACTTAAATGGGTACAAATCATGTGTTCCACACTCGTACTAAGCACATTGAACTGAACTACCACTTCATACGGGATTGCATTCTTATTGGCACACCACACATCAAGTCCAATTTGTTCCTTCTAATGATTAGATTGCAAACATATTCACTAAAGAACTTCACAAGACCTACTTTCATCTTCTACGGTCCAACCTCATTTCTCCTAGACAGCCGAGCGAGTTTGAGGGGGAGTCACCTCTATAATTCTAAATAATGAGAATAAATGTGCAATAAATCAATAGTAATTGTAGGCTATAACTTAGGATTTATAATTCCATGATTTACTCTTTATACTTGTATAAATAGATGCCTCCTTGAGAAAAGAATACGAAAGAAATTCTCCTTCTAACAAAATACCAGTCTTCACTCTTCAATATGCAGGTAGACAGAAAGTTTGGCTGCAAATGACTTCTCTTATTTGCAAGTGTTCTGTTTGGTTCCTCCATCCCTACACTTGAAACTACATATTTCAACTTTTCACAACATTTGCCTGTATTTTAATACGTACTCGAAAGACTATTTGTAGCTATTTCCAAGACTCCAAGAGTATTCCAGAATCTAGAAATGGAATGAAGAAATTTTGCTATTCTTCGTTCCCACAAATTTATTCGCAAGTGAATATATGCATACATATTTCACCTAATACTTTACAACGGAAAGGAAATATCAATGACGAAGAGCAGAAGTTCATACCAGTTTACCGTGACAAAAGAAATAAAGTTGATCTATCATATTTCCTTGCTCTGCAATCACCTCTCCAGGAAGAAAAAGTTCTTCATGGACTCTGATTACCTACAACAACAGAAACCAATTTTTTTCATGGATGCAAATGAAGCTTGGCCTCAAACACTAACATCTGAAATGAACAGCTAACATTTTTGTGAACTATCAATTTTAAACTGTGACCAAATGCAAACCAACTTTGTGCTAGTTAAAAGAAATAATGAGGGTATAGAGTCAAATAAATACGTGAACAGCCATCGGTCAAACTACACCAAAAAAAGACCTGATATTCCATATAACACTGAGACTGTTTCCCTTATTTTATTTTTTATAAGCACTGTATATATAGTGGTTGCCAAGGGGGCTGAATCCATGTATAAAAATCAGAAGGAAAATAACTCCTAAAAAGCAGTAAAAGATAATTATCAAACAGTCTTCAAAATTTATAATAACAACAAAATCGTGTATAAGAAAATTCCTTAAATCTCCACTCGCAGAGCGTCATCTCCTGAAAAAGTATTTTTTCTTTCTCTAGCCGAATAATCAAAAAGGCCATTAAAGTAATCATTATCCAAATGTGACGGAGCGAGTCCTATGGCAGCCCTTCATGCCAACAACTCCTGAACATGACCCAAAGCACCAGTTCACATTGTCAGAGCAAAGATCAAGTCCCAAAGACCGTGACAAAGAAACAAAATGGAAGAAGGTGACTGAAAAAGTCATCATCATGCTAACATTTGTTGATGCTCTTTTTTGTTTTCACCAAAAACATAACATGCACAAAGGACTGTCGAAGAAAAAGTCTGCCAATTCTTCTCTTTAAATGCTCCAATAAGCGCGAAATTTATCATACGCTACAACAGATGGTGTCAACCAGGAGGACAACCTTGGCTCCAGCAATTCAACAAATCTCTACACGACTTCAGCATACAAGAAGAGACAACAGAAAAGGAGAACACCATAGACCAACCATTGGACAAGAAATCAACAAATGTTCAATGGGCTCAATCTTCGAACACAAGATGGATCAACTCGAAGTTGAAATCCACGTATTTTCAAGTTATCCATGGTAAGAGTAGAGTCCTAAGCAACTACAAAGGAAGGAACTTTAAGAGGGGCCTTTGTTTTCTAAGTCACTTTCCAAGGGAAGGAGATCTCCTTCATGTTGGAAAGTTGACCATGGGTTGGCAGTAAGTTACGGCCGAAGTCCTTGAGGATTTCCAGCTTGTAAATAATTAAATATAGAGTCATTTGTTCCTGTATTAGTTAGGACAGTTGTAGATTTCTTTTCCTTATTTAGATTCTATATACTCTATAAGTAGAAACATGTTATAGCCTTTATTATTGAAATATGGCAGTAATATTCAGATCCAATTACTTATTCTCTGCTCCAATATGGTATCAGAGAAGACTCTTTTTTTCTTCCTAGAAGCTGCCCTATTTCTTTCTGCCATAGCCGTCCTACTCAGAGTACTAAAGCATATTCTTCAGCCCCTGTTTTCCCCTGGTTTTGGCACCCAAAACAAAGCCAAATCATATTACCACCATGTCTGAGACCTCAACCAATTCCACCCACTCCTACTATTGTTTCAAAAAACAATGACACGCACCAAACTTCCAACTCTGTCCAGATCAACAATATGAGGCTGAATGGTGTCCTACTTATAGCACTAAAGCATCTACTTCAACGCCAGTTTTCCCCTGGTTTTCGTACCCAAAACAGAGCCAGATCAGATTACCACCATGTTTGAGGCCTCCACCAATTCTAACAACTCCTACTGTCGTTTCAAAAAAACAATGAACCCACCAAATCCCTTCATATGTACAACCGAGGGAGAGGAAAAATTGGATATTTAACGGGGGCCAAGAAGGCACCAGCGATGATAGATCCTAAGTTTGCAACCTAGGATGCCGAAAACTCCATGGTCATTGGCTTCGTTTCGGTGGCGTTGGACTCATCATTTCGGGAGGAGTTGGGTATAGGTTGCGGACTTAGTGTTGGATTGTTGAGCAGTTATACAGGTGTTAAAGGCGGTGGAAAGGATTTGGTTTTAGGATTTGTGAAATTTTACTAAGACTCAGGCAAAAAAGATTGGCTTGATATAGTATTAGGAGTTTTCAACTTAAAACCACATGGTACTTGAATCTTTTGATTTACACAATGATCTATGCACTCTCGAGGAGTTAATGTGGGACAACAATCCATCACACAACAATCCATCAGTCGCCCTCAAGTGTTGTGGAAGGTAACAAATTAGGAAACAGACCAAAAAGGGTCATTCCACAACACAATGCCTTAATTTCAAAGAAACAAAAAATGGTAAGGAAAATACCGAAGCCGCACCACGACAAGCGACACATCACCTCAGACGACACGCCGGAACCACACCACATCAGTCGTCGTGGGGCACGGATCCGAAGCACGTTTGCCATGGAACCAGTGCCGGAACTTCTCGGGCCTCCACCGACGCCACACGCCAACCCACGGGCGCGACTGGCGACTTCGTCAGCACGGAACTTCCCTGCGCCTCCATCGACGTCGTGCACCGCCACTACTACCCCCGTCGTCGGCAATATCACTAGCGCCGAAGCATCCCGGCACCTTCACCAGCACCATAAGCATTCTTTGTTGCCCGCAGGCTTTGCCGGCAACTTCGCTGATGCCGGCACCAGAACTTTCTGGTGCCTCCACCGACACTGAAGCCTCATCGCGGCAGGTGCCACATCACCTCAGATGCCACACCAAAACCACAACACAACTGTTGCCATGCGGGATGTCGCGCTAAAATGCCGCAGAGCCGCCACTAGAGTCTGCGTGCAAGCGTTGTTTCTTGCAGGCGTGGCCGGCGATATCGTCGGTGCCAAAACTTCCAAGCACCACGTGCCCGTGCATGGCCGTAAAGCACGGGCTTTTGGACTACACCCTGATAAGGTTGTGTGTGTGATGTTGTTAGAGATAGAGTTCAAAACCACGAGTTACTGTAGTATAATCTAAATCATCTTCATTATGTAAAGGTTCAAGTCGATAGACACCTTTGCTTATGCACAATCTTATATTGTTTAATACTGCTCGAGGAAAAATTGTTTTAAAAATTCAAGTGGGGGATTGTTGGAGCAAATGAATTTTTTGGAAAAATGTTTTTGTGTCAAATGGTTTTTTTCCCTCAAATCCTTCTATCCCACATCGGTTGGGAGAAGTTGAATTGAGGTGTATAACTAGTGGTATATGAGACACTTGGAGTGTGCCCCAAGGGGTACTCACATTTTGTGGAGGGGAGAGGAGTTACATCCCTACTAGTTTAACACACACGCGCGCACCGCCGCCGCCGTCCTGCCGAGCCGAGTCGAGTCGAGTCGCGCGTGTAGTGAGGTGGCACTTGATTTTTTGGACAAAATTTATTTAAATAATTATATTTTATTTAAAAGAAATTTTTCAGAATCATATTTGACTTGGGTAAACACAGTTTTTCAGATCCCACGATTTACTCTCCACTTTCCCGAAATCTCTCCATGATTTTCTAACGGTTTTGAGATCTGAATCTTTTCTATAAATGCAGACGATCTTCAGAACAGTGGAGAAGGTTGGTTCTCATAAAAAAAAAAAAAAAAAAAAAAAACACAATCTCTTCTTTTCTTCTTCAGATCTGTTCCGAAACAGTTTTTTTTTTTTTTTTTCTGAAATTGTTCTTCGTTTCTGAAATTGTTCCGAAACAGCTCATTGCGTTTTTCGATCTGATCAGAACTGTTTGTTCCGAAACAGTTTACAGTGTTCAGGTTCTGTTTTGTTCTCTTCCGATCTGATTTGTTCCGAAACAGTATACAGTGTTCCGGTTCTGTTCTGTTCTGTTCTGTTCTGATCTGCACGATTCTATTCCAGTTTTGTTTCTTTGGTTCAAAATTGTTTTCCGAGCAGTTTGTTCGTTTTGCGAATAGTGTGAGGGGGTGTTTGGTTTTCGGGACTTCTACAGTGCAAAGAACGTCCTAGACAGAGAAGATTTTTGGGTTGTTTTATCCTGGAGACGACGGGGCTAATATACTGCTTGCACGCTTCTTGGGCAAAGCCGCAAAACGTCTTAAAGAGAGCGATCTAGTCCGTGACTCAACCCAAACTAATTCGGTAAACTCGTTCTTTATTATTTTCTGCAGCAACACTTCCAAGCACTACGTGCCGGTGCTAGAGCTTTTTAGCGCCTCCATCAGCGTCTCGCACCAGCGCTGCTGCCCATGGGTGTCGTCGGCCACTTCACCAGTGCCTAGGCCAGCAATAGAACTTCCCGGTGCTTCCACCGGTGCCAGAGCTTCCCAGAGCCACCACCAACGCCGCACGCCAGCGCTACTATCCGCTAACGTTACCGGCAACTTTGCTGGAGTCAGAGCTTCCCCGAAGCCTCCGCCGGTACCGCGCACCGGCATTGCTATCGTCGTGCCAAATTATTTTTAATAGACTTGTGTTGGACCTAAATGATTTTTTTTTTTTTTTCATCATAAAAGTAAGTGGTAAGTGTTCCCTCAATCCCCTCTATCCCACATTGTTTGGGAAAAAGAGTCAAGAGGAGTATAATAAGGGATGTGTGAAATATTTGAGGTGTGTCCCAAGGAGTACTCACATTTTGTGGAGGAGAGATGGGCTACATCCTACTGGTTTACCGCGTGTGCGCTGCCGCCACCAGCCAAGCTGAACAGTTTGTTTTTGACTTGGTAACCAACCTCACTCCACATTTTACTCCTGGATTCCTCAAATTTCTCCCCCATTTTTGAACCGTTGAAAACGTTTTGATTCGGTTGGCCTATAAATACAAAGGATCACATCTGTTTTTACATATATAAAAACATGACAATTATTTCCTGAAGAAAAAAAAATTACTCTTTTCTGATCGCTAATTTTATTTCCTTTCTTCAATCAGTTTCGTCAGGTTTTTCTTCGTCCAACCGCCTGTTTGATCTTCTCCGATTAGTCTGTTATATTTTTATTTCTTTAAAACAATATTCCGAGCAGTGTGTTCGGCTTTATTCTAAACAATTTCTTTGGATCCTTTCCGAACAGTGGTGTAGGTGTTAGTTTTCAAACCTTCTGCAGTGCAAAAAAGGTCCTACACAGAGGTGATTCTGGATTGTTTTATCCTGGGAACTACGGGGCTTTTATACTGCTTGCACATTCTTGGGCAGAGCCGCGAAACGTCTTAAAGAGAGCAATCTAGTCCGCGACTCAATCCAACAAATTTCGGTAAATTTGTTCTTTATTTATTTTTTGCAGCAACAACTTCTATTAAGTTAAATAACTTAATAAGATAATAGAAGGTCGTGTGAGAGTAAATCACTCTACATGCTCCCCCAAGCCATTAGAAGTTCAATACGTACGCAAATTATTAGCACTAACGAGCCCCTTAGAGTGCGGACCCGTAGTAAAGATTTATCAATATCGGGATTTTAGGGAGATTGTGGAGTGGAGGCTCGAACACGGTGCCCGTGGGGACGTGTTGCCCCCTCTTGCTCGCACATAAGGCAAAGTTGCCAATTGGTTGGCGAGGTTGATTGGACCTCGGACATAGGTTAATTTTGAAAATATTTTTTAATTATGTTATTAATGATAGAATTAAATTACCTTTACAAAATTATGTGATAAATAGATAGTTGAAAAGTTAATGGGGAAGCATGACAAGCGATAAGCAATATATTCTTACAATTAGACAAAAGCTTAGCCTAAACAAGTCCAAGGTCATAGTCACTCCAACAACTATGTGACTTAGCTCTCATCTCCTCTTTTAGAGTTTGATTGTTATCCTCTCCTTTCCTACACTCTTCAGATCCATTCTGTCTAACGCCCTTAATACATATTTACTAAAATACTCTCAGTATTTTCCGACCCTCAACAAGTGCAAACCATCAGGTTGCACAGAAAATTTGACTAAGAGGAAAGAGAGGCGAAGTTGCATAAACTTGACTATGATATTATGTTATAATGATTGGAGTTTGGATTGGGCTCTAGGTAACCTAGTGGGACAAGGCCCCTATATACATATAGATAAAATAAAGGAAGGGATTTTTGTGTGTCCTAGTGATTATCAAACTGTACACCGGTATCCTATTTATAGGCTTGGTTGAGTGGTGAACAAGTATAGGTTTAGTGCTAACAAGCAAAGTGTGGTGCAAGAATATAGTGCAATAGAATGTTTTGGATGTAAGTACACATGGACTTCGACGAATTGACTGAGAAATGGGAACATGATTTGCTGTTCCACCGTGATATGACTCACATTTGTCTGAAGGGATACAGATGACTAAATCATTAATTATGCTTCGGGTGGAAGCAAGTAAAAGGGCGAGTTGATCAGCCATTTATATAATAAGCTTTTTCAGAATTATCAAAATGAATGTAATCAAACCCAAAACAACAATTCCTGAAATGAATGCAAGGAGAAAGCTCACTTGATCTATAATCTACTTTATGCGATGGAAACTTACTATCTGCTTAATGAATCTGACAGAGCAACCCTTGAAAAGAGGAACCTTTGCAACGTATGGCTCGTATAACTTTTGTGAAATCTGCAAAGAAGAAATATACATAGTGTGAAAATAAATATGGATGTGTATTCCCTTTCAGGTGAGAAATGAAATTTCCCGTACAGCTACGCAGGCAGAGATTGGGGATGGAATTTGATGTTCAGATTTCCATATGTTAGGAGGTTCCAACCTAAAATCATATGGTCTCAAGTGGGTAACTCATCTCATATATAGACTACTTTGGGAAGCCTCACAAATTTGATGTGGAATTCTAACACCCACCGTCACGTGCAATCCCATCACATGATGCAATCAAACAAACAGAAGAGAGAAAACAAACATTAAAACAATAGGGGACAAAACAAACGAAGCCTCCCAAATTTAACTCTAACACCATGTTAGGAGGTTCCAACCTAAAAGCACATGGTATCAAGTGAAGAAACTTATTTCATATATAGACTACTTTGAGAAGCCTCACAAATTCAATGTGGGATTCTAATACCATAAAACAAAAATAATCCATGAATGTACTAGGTGCTAACTGATTAACGTCAGTGTCCATGTAAAGACGAGTTATTAAACTATCCATACCTTTGCTCGAATAGAAACTGGAATATCCTCAAGAACAGCTCCCTTATTGTTCCTGTTCTCATACTGTAATCGCATATGTTCTTTGATCTCGTCAGTTATGTGCTTACCAAGTTTGTTTTTATTCATATATTTGATAAGATCTGCCATCCTATCCCTGAACCTTTCTGTGTTTGATCCTTTTACAGTCAATGCCGTCATGTTACCCAGTAGATAAGCACCAAGAATCATATCAAAAGAGACATAAATCATTATGAATATCATTTCCCTGGCATTAACTGCATGTATCTCTCCATAACCTGTAGCATGATCCAAAAAATAATGGAACTAATGTTTGACCGCAACTTTGAAAGAACAAAAACAAAAATGAGAGGTGAAAAAAATAAGAAAACAACACACTTAAAGGTCATTAAGTTTTTTTAGAAGATTTCTACGTGCATATGCATTTTCTAGGGAAGCCCGAAAAACAGAAAACCATCTCTCCCTGAGGAACATCCAATTTATTCATTGTCAAAGCAAAAAAGAAAAAAGAAAAAACGGAAACCTCTATTGTTAAAACCATGGTAAATAGGATGTTACACTCATTGGAAAATGCACGAATATCTATTAGATATCAAAGCATTCTATTGTCGCACACACGTAGATATCTTGAAAAATTCAATACTTCAATAATGGCCCCATGACTTGACTACGGGACAAGTACCATCTTACATTCCAAAAAAAAGGACTAGAAGAATCTTAAACCTAGAAACCCAATAATTTCCAAAACGCACCTTCAGCCACAATTTGGGAAGGGCAGCGTTGCAGGCATCCATAGTTGCACTAGACCTAGAAGATAATAGCTCATAATTAACAGGTAAAGAAGCAAGCATATCTAACCTCTGCTTTTCCTGTATAACTAAAAAATGATATATTGTATAATAAATTTGGACTGTTTGTGGTATGAAGTGCTGCAGTTGTAATACATCATCATATATTTCTCCAATAATACCAGTTTCATTCATATGGTCAAAGATGTCAAATGACCCATTCCATATTCACAGACCTTAAACTAAATTTCTATGGGCATTGACATGCATCCATAGTTCTTTCTCAACTCTGCTAGAGTTAAATTTTGCAGCATATGACCTAGACAATGATAAGGTTAGGCTGCCAACATTTTTCCCAACATAACCAAGTATTACTTATAACATTGTGCAATGGCTTCCCTTATTTCTATGAGAGCAGCTCAATGATGAGATATTATGGGAATCAGAGACCGCAATAAGAGAAAATGATAAAAAAAAATGATGGGTAACTCAGTTTGCAAGAAACTTATTAGCTGTCGAAGCTTGCGAGCAGCCTAATCCCTCCATTAAACACTAAATAGAATGTTCAGTCAAATCAAACTAGCCGCCAGAGTTATGTGCTGAAGAATACAATATGAAAACATAAAAGCAGAGAGAAACAAGTGAGATCAAAAACTAAATCCAGTAAATGTAAAGCAACATTGAATTGGAGTTTACCAACAGTTGCCATGGTAACAACAGCAAAATATAGAGATGTGATGTAGCGCATCCAAAGATCAATGTCTCTGAAGTGAGAGTAACTATAGTCACCCATCTTCAAACTTCCTATCCATGTATAACCTTCTTGTGAAGGAGGCAAAGTTGTAGCCAGATAGTAAAAGATGCAGGCGGCCGTGTGCGTGCAATACAGTTCAACAACAAAAAGCTTTACAATCCTTGTAAAGAGATAATTGATGCGGATGTCTTTCTCCAATTTCTCAAAAAACTCGGTCACTCTAACTGCCCTACTTAGCCTGATCCATAACAGGTACCTCACTGGCTCTCTTCTACCAGAAGCCTGTTTGGAGGAAAACGCTTAATAAGACTAAGTTAAACTCGCTAAATTATGTTCACAAACAAACCAAATCTTCCTACTAAAATCCATATTATCAGTGAGCTAAGCTGTATTAGAACACCTTTACTATGAAACTCGTTAGAAAGCCCTTCTTACACATCAAAGATCAGATAATAGTGAGAGTAAAAAGTAATGAAGTAAAAGATTTCTAGCATTGGTTGGACTCTATTGTCTCTAAAATATGTACATAAAACTTTGTTCTCTTGTCCAATGATGGGCAGCATTCTTTACCTAACTAAATAATTTATGCATGGAAGAAGAACCTTTTCCTTGATAACTTTGGGAAACAAACTGAATTTAAGTCGACCAAAATGTGGCGCTCCACAATGTCACCAACTTCTTTGAACATTCTCTCCCATTTATCCCCCATGTTATCTTATTTCCCCATGCATTTTCTTCAAACTCTCTATCCCCCTATTCTCTGTTTACCTTTTATTTGTCTCTTTCTAGTATGTATTTCCGGGACATAGAGGAAGTCGGAAGTGCCTCTATGCACATGCACTTGATTGTGTACATAAGTAGTCATGTAAAATGAAAATGGCTCAAGAAATTTTTGGAATAATTGAGAAAAGACTAGTCAACATTAAAAGGCTACTGATAATTATAACAACAACGATAACAATAATGATTAGGATGTATTGCAAAATGGTTTCAAAATACATTCTTCGGATGCAGCATCTATTTTATCTTCAATTTTCTTTAGGCTCAATTCAGGTTTAATTTAACCTTTCCTTTTTCTGAAAAGATTAAGCTATGCTTGTGTTTGCTTCAAAGTTCAAGATGGATTTTGCCACACGAAGATTTTTTTTATTAGCCCATTGATGCCTTCCTTTGAACATCATCACTGACGATCATGTTCTCAACCCAGCTTCTCAATTGACCTCCACCTTTGTCCCTATCATTCTCTATTTCCTCTCCACTCCCTCCACCAGAAAACTTATAGTATGTAGGCAAGCAATTTGACCACTCTCGGTTCCCTGTCCTCTTATAATATGTATCAAATGCATCACAAGTAAACTGATTCATAAGAATTGAATATTTAACCAAAACCTCAGACCTAGGCCATGTTTGATAACCGCTTAAATTTTAAGTGCCGAAAATATCATAAATTTATTTGATAAAATTAAAATTTTAAGTGCTGATTTTTAAGTGTTGAATTCTTTCTGTTTAATAAATACAAAATTTGAAAACTGAAAATTATTTAATTTACATGACTACTCTTAAATTTAAATTTTGACTAAAATCAATCGAAAACAAAATAATAAAATAAAAATTTTAATACCATATTAAAAAGTTCAAATATATGAATTATCACAAGTTAACAATAACATAGAGTTCAACCAAAAAATAAATAAATCCGGGAATTAATTTTATGCCCTAATCCTAGGTCTCTTGAGGGGTAAAAATGTATCAATCAAAAGAAGTTAAAGAAAAAAAAAATGGGCCCATTAAGTGTTGAAAAATTAAGTCAAGACCCAATAACTAAAAAATTTAGGTCTTAAATTTTTAAATTTCACTTAATCAATTAAGTACTATTAATTATACTTATCAAACATCAATTACTTAATGTAGTTAGTTTTAAGTGTTCAATTGTATTATCAAATGGGGCATAGTTATAAATGATTAAAAAAAGGAGCAAACAATTGAGTAAAGCAATATAAGGTAGTACCTTGTAGATGGCATCCAAAGGTAAACAACCCAAAAAATCAGTAAGGAACCGAGATTTCAAGTACCTGTAATCATCAAAGCCCATCACAAAACTGAAAAAGAGACACACATATGCCCCACCCCACCCACCCGAAAAACAAAAGAAAGAATAAAAAAGATAACTCAGTGAATGAACAATGAACATAGCTAGCACTAGGGGTAACGGAGGCATGTGAAGTTGTGGACTGACCGCAAGGCGATGAGATTGCGATTGTAGACCATTCGGTGCGAGTGGTTGTCGTGATAGGCGACGAAGAAGCGGACGACAATGTCGACGAGGAAAGCGAATTGGCCGGCAATGTCGAGGAGGAATAGGTTCTGCGGGAGTCCACGGAAGAAACCGAACTCGAGCGGGGTGAAGAATGATGAGTACACTGCCCATAACAGTATGAACTGTGTCCACAGAAGGTACCACCTGCGTTTGCAATTTTCTTCTGTTAGGAAAAAATTGAATGGGTAAAAGTGTTAGTGTGACAGATATTAGCCCAGATCATCTTTGCCGCCCAGTTCGCGCCAAAATACGATGCCTTGAGACTTTAGAAATAGGCCAAGAGACCAAGAACGGTTAGTCTGGTTGGAAAGGGTGGTGACCTTTTTGTCTTGTGAAATATTTTAGGGATTGAATCATTAATACACTAAAACCAATGTCGAGAAGTATACCTTTAAGATCGTCTAAAGAGATGCGAGTAAACTGACCGAACAACACCTTACCGTAAAAGAAAAAAAAAAAAAAGCCAAGGGACTTTTTTCAGTTTGGTATGGTTTGTGGGGATGGGAGTGACTTTTTTTGTTTGGTTGGGGGAGGTTGTTACCTGCAACTACACCATTTTGCTAAACGTGTATCTTTCAACAAATAAATCTAAGACAATTCAGTTTGTGTCACTTTTTTTTTATTTTTTGTTTTAATGACACAAGCGTCTCACCTCTAACGGTATCTACAAAAATATATTGATTTTAATGGGGTTTCTTTAACCGTCTAACAATTACATTAATCTAGAAAATTAACTAATGAAAAGAAATGCGTATTTTTGATCGCCTGTGATTCCAAACAATCAAAACTACAAGCATAATAAGAGAAAAAAGAGGGGTCAAGTACAAAATATAACCTTGTGAATCTCCCTTTGATTGGTCAGCCTTTAAGCCCTAATATGACTTAAATACTGCCTGGGGTTTAAAACCCTAAATTCTTCATTTTTCTATATTACACTTTGATTCCCTGAACTTTTTAAGTTGTTCAGCATACCTCCCGATTCTTTCTAAAAGACCATAAAACTTTAATCTTTTTATTTCGTGTGACCCATTACGTTTGTATTAAAAGCTAAACTGTGAAAACTAATTAATTAAATAATTGAAATATTTCAATTATGCCCTTGTAAAGAAATTGTTTCTTTATAGCGTTCCTACAAACTATGGTTAACGTATACCAATATGCTATAATTATATCTAGTTAATAAGAATTTATTCAAAGAATCCAGTAAGTTGTAATTAACATAAAATTTGATCTCTCTATTTCTATGTCCCAAAAAAGCTAATAGGGTATGGATAAGGTCAAAATTCCTAGTTCGGTCATAAGTGTCGATAGATGATACAATTCACTTGTGATACCAATTAGAATCTAATTCTAATCACCACACTGCTCTGGCTAAATACTTTATTGAATCAAATTATTTCTAATCACATAGGACATTTTCCTTTCTACTAAAGGATGACAAGGTCCTTTATTGCATAATTAAATGTCTATATACATGACATACTATACAAAATAAGTACCTTAATTTCAAACTTCATGGTTGATTTAGTACTGTCAAAGCATAGGAATACATATACGATAAATAGTACCTCAGTGAAATGATCACATGTACTATTACAACTCAGATATTATATTTTTTACTTTTGTTTCAGTATCTCATGTAAGTGATTTTGAGATTCACCATTCTCAATAGAGAAAATAGCCCACAAGCTAACGTACTCGCATTATTGAGTACCAACTAATAATTCTCCGATTAGGAACATTTCGGATATTAATTACCAAATGTTTACTATCTCAATCCTTTTAATGACCATTAAAAATTAAGACATTTCAAATAATTATCTATTGTATCTTAATACATATGTGATGATATGTAAAATACCATATTGGTATGTGTAATACTGTCATTTTTCATTATTCATATATTTGAGATTATTTTTCTAAAATAAGCACAACTAGGATGGTCTATAGGGCTTATTCCCAACCGTAAATATTTTTGTTATTTAAGATTCTGCTGTACTTATTGATTTTAGAGTTGTGCAATTTATTTTATTGGATTTTAAGAGTTTTAAAATTAAACTTAATTGTAGATTTTACTTATTAAGTATTTTACTACCTAGTATTTTTTTTATGGCTTTTCCTCGCACACCAGGTTTCCGGGTAAATCAGGGATAGGGGCATGAGAAGTCGTGTGTATTTGTATATGTAGTGACAATGGATAGTTCTAATCATGAATCTTTAATGGTGCTTATGACGAGTTATATGTGGGAACCACCCACGGCAAAGAGAAAAATGCCATATGTAATTAGTTGTAATTTAATTAAATAAATTTTTCAAGCGAAGTTATGTAATGATTAGAACGCAATTATAATTGATATCAAAAAATAATTTTATTATTAATTGGACACATGATTGAACTAGGGTTTTAACTTTATTTGTATCTTATAAGTTCTTTTAGGCATGTGTAGATAGAGACCAAGTTAAGCAATAATAACATGAATATGTTGTTTGATTCCATCTTATCAACTAGATACCAGTATGACATGTTGGTATTGTAAGATGTAAGACTTCTAGTCAATCTTATGTCATATCGTTTAGTGAAATACAAGATATATTTGATATCATTCTATAATTCTATCAAATTGATGTAGTACCATGGATATAATATGAAAAGAGTCTTAACTTTTAATGGGGATGAAAAGGCTGAGATCATATACCTTTTGGTAACTTGTATGCTAAACATTCTTAGTTGTTATTAGATTGTTAAAATATTCGAGTTTTGCTCGAAAGTATTCTCACCTTGACAGAGTTCTAGTATCACCTATTTTTTGTTTTACTTATGCGGGGAAAATGACTCTTTTTTCCACGAGAGTCGTCTGATCATTGTCTCTTGTTGTTTAACTCTACAATCATGAATTATTCAGGACCTCGACTGTATAGATTTCAAAGAATGTGGGTTGAACATGTTTCATATTTGGATGTTGTTCGTTCTGCTTAGACCTCCAAATATTATGATCCTGTGGTGAGGTTAAGTCACAACCTTATGCAAACCCGTCAAGTCCTTAAGTCTTGGAACAAAGCGGTGTTTGGGAATATTTTCACCGAATTAGATACTTGGAGAGGTGGAAGCGCTTGATTCGATTTTGCAAGTTGGATGGTCTGATTCAATAACTTTGGATCTTAAAAATGCTAAAGATAATTTATCCCGTTGTTTGTTGAACGAGGAAATTTATTGGAAGCAAAAATCTCAGAAAAAATGGCCTAAGGAGGGAGATAAAAATACACGTTATTTTCATGCGTCTGTCAAAGAGAAACATAAGCCTCTTAATCTTGTAGCGATCAACAATAAAGATGGGGATTCTCTTGCGGATCCTCATGTGTTTCATATGGCAGCCATTGATTTTTATAAAAATCCTTATTCTGCTGGCTCTACTAACATTCAGGAAAATTTGTTTAAGGTAACTCTTCCTCTTGTGTCTAAGTCTATTAATGAGGACCTTTTGAGGCCGTTTACAGTAGAAGATATCAAAGAAGTGGTATGGAATATTGAATTTGATAGTGCCCCTGGTCTCAATTTATTTTTCTCGCCCTTCTTCCAAGCTGCGTGGGACGTAAGTGCTAAGGATGTTGTTGAGACCGCAAATGGCTTCTTAGCGGATAACAAACTTCTAGATACATTTACTGCACTCTTCTAGTGCTTATTCCTAGAAGACTAATACGTCATCTCTTAGTGATTTTCGTCCCATAAGCCTCTGTAATGTGGTTTACAAGATTTTTTCAAAGGCTTTAGCTAACAGGTTGGCGCTTATTTTACCGTCTCTGATTTCGACTCAACAACATGGGTTTGTTAAGACTAGATCTATTGTTGAAGCGATGGGTTTAGCCCAAGAATTAGCTAAGGATCTTGGTAAAAAGGTTCGTGGTAATAAAGTCATTTTTAAGCTTGACATGATGAAAGCATATGATAGACTGGAATGGAATTTTGTATTTGAAGTTCTTCGTAAATTTGGTTTCCATGAAGCCTTCATTTCAGTGAATAAGAAATGTTTTTCCAACATCCAATTTTCGGTGCTCTTTCAAGGGGTTTACAAGGGTCATTTCATTAGCAAGAGAGGCTTACGTCAAGGTGATCCTATTTCCCCTTTTCTTTTTATTCTATCGAAACAAGTTTTGAGTTGGGCTCTTTCTAAAGTGGTTGATGAGGGTTTTATTCTTTCATATATTATAAGGAATGGATGTCTTGTTATCACTCATTTGTTTTTTGCCAATGACACTTAATTATTTTTCAATGGACATATTTCTTCTATTCGTAACCTGATGCAAGTGCTTAACAATTATCAGCAAGCCTTGGGTCAAAGAATCAATGCCATGAAAAGTAATTTTTATACGCACAAGAGTTGTTCTACTGCTCGTAATAATCTCATTCACTTGGTGACCTCTTTCTAAAGGGGAGCTTTCCATTTTACTTATTTGGGTATTCCGCTTGCTTATAGTCATGTTAAGATCTCTCACTTTGACATTTTAATTGATAAAATTGCTTCCCGGTTGGAAAGTTGGAAGACTAATCTTTTATCCTTGAGGGGGAAACTCACTCTTATAAAGCATGTCATAAGCTCTATGCCTCTTCACTTTGTTGCTGCAACTAATGTTCTGTTAAAAGTTTTGGATAAAATCGAAGGGCTTATGTCCCGGTTTTTCTGGGGCTTGTCAGATAATATTAGGAAATGCCATTGGGTGTCGTGAAATAATATCTGTCATCTTACCGAAGCTGGTGGTCTTGGTTTACATAGATTACATAACATGAAACAAGCATTTATTTTTGAGAAGATTTGGAATTTGGTCTCGGGTAAGTCTTTATGGTGTGATTACCTGCATGAGAGATATACTAAATATAGCCCCATTGGGATGTGACAGTCGTGCAACAATACTTCTTTAGCGTGGAAAGAAATTATGAAAAATAAGGAGCTCTTCTATTCAATGTCCCAATGGCTTATTGGAGATGGGCGTTATATTTCATTTTGGTATGAGGACTGGAGATGGGGTATTCTTGGAGATTTGTTTGATGCTAACTTTGAGGACATGAGTTTGCATGAGGTTGTAAACCGGAAAGCGTAGAGAAATTTGGATTTGTTTGAGGGAGAGATTTATTTTTTAGAATATATTTGTCCGGAATTGACTTCAGAAGACGACCAATTTGTTTGGTTGCCTAACAGGGACGGTTCTTTCTCGATTAAATCTGCTTGGACCAAGTTGGTTCCTCAAGTGCCTGTGCTGCCCATTATCAGGCTCTGTGATCTTTAAAAATTCCATTAAAAATTAAAAAGTTTAATTGGAAATTATTTAAGAATATTGTAGCTATGGATGCAAATATTATTAAGATGAGTATTCCCCTAGTGTTTGCTTGCAGGTGCTGCTCTTCTAGATATATTGAAGGAGCAACTCATTTATTTTGCACTAGTGAGGTTGCTAGCTTGGTGTGGCATCATTTCAGGGATTTGTTCAGAGTGGACTACTTTCATCAATCGGCATTAGTTCTTGCTAAGTACTAGTGGTCTTGTTTGCGAGGGAATTCGGTTTTTAAAATTCTGGGTTGCATGGTCCCTCTTATTATTTTTTGGGAAATCTGGAAGAGTAGGAATGGGGTAGTTCATGAAGCTCGGGTGATGTCGAGCTCTCAGATTATTCACCAGGTGTTGCAGTGGTTGAGGATCTCGTGAAGTTTATCAAGCCTCTCTCGACTGACTCTAGTTTTACCTTGAATTCTTTACAAATCATGGGGTATTCTGGTAGAGCGGTGTCTCGTAGGATTCTCATCATTTGTGAGTGGTCTCCCCCTCAATTGGGTTGGTTCAAACTTAATATTAACGAAGCTTTCAAACATTCCATTGGCACATCGGCTTGTGGAAGCATCATAAGTAATCATATTGGGAGTTTTTGTATGGTTTTTCATAAGGAGTTACAAGTTGTATCTAGCTTCCAGGTGGAGATTATTGGCCTCTTTTATGGCCTTCAACTTGCTGTTCAAAATAATTTTCTACCTCTTGTTGTTGAATCTAACAACAAATGATTGGTGCAGGTAATTCATGACTTGTGTCCTGATTGGACTTTACATTATTCTTGGCATAAGATTCAGTATTGGCTGAGTTCGTTTCAGATTGATATCTTGCACATTTATAGAGAAAGAAATTCGATTGCTGATTCGTTAGCGAACATTAGTGATCATGGTTATATTATTTTTTCTAGTGAGAATTCACTTCCTCGTTCTGTGAAAATTTGTTTACAGGATGATAGGTCTGGAATTCCTCACATTAGGCTGTAATGTATTTCTCATTTGAATAAAGGATTGCAATTTTAATTAAAAAAAATAACCATAAGGGGACTTAGTAGAGTAGTGAGGGCCTTCAACGTGATCATCCTAGATATCTCACATGGTAGCTTTGCTTAATCTTAAAATAGAATATCAAAGTTGTGATTGTACATGTGATCGTTAGACTTGAGTTATAGAGTATTACATGCATACATTCCTATACTTTGCTAATATTGAGTGTTGTATTCTAGCTATATAACTTCAAAGAATTCATTTGGTATAGTGAAACATGTGTACATTTATTCGAGTATGCAAGAAATGAATTAGCACTCTCAATAAAAAGAGACGTGTCCTATATGATTAAATTTAATATAATTAAATATTGACTTTGGCTAGGATAGTGTGACAATTGGGATTAGATTCCAATTGGTGTCACAAAAAATTATATTATCAATCGAGATACACATGATATAACTTGGGATCTTTTATTTTATCCATACATTGTTGGTTCTTTCCAGAACACATAATAGAAAGATCATATAGTATGAATATTTCAATTATTGGGGTTCTCTTGATGAAATTCCTATCGACTAGATATAGCTATGATGTGTAGGTAGACGTGATTCACATTCAGAGGCGATGTCGTGAAGAATTTGTTTATCTACACGAGCAACATTTAAATTGCTCCAATTTTAATTGATTGATTGATTAATTAATTAATAAGTTGTTTCAACCATCTATCTTTTCATATGAACCTACTAGATCACACACAAATGAAAAATGGAAGTTTGAATGGTCCTATAAATGAAACAAGTAGCAATGTTGAACTATTTAGAAGTCCGGGGACTAAAGTAGAATATAGGAAAGAAGGGGTCTAGGGTTTCGATTCTTACTACCAACTAAAACCAAATCAAATCTATCTTAGATCTGCGAAATTATAATAAGATAAATATTTGATAGACATTATTCTTATGGAGTTCTCGTGTGGATACTATTAAAAGTAAGAGATTTGTGTTGTTTCTAAGAGAATTAATCTTAGTTCTTGATTCAGAATCATATCTTGCCGCTTGGAAGAGTTTTCTCAAATCATGCCTCAAAATCAACCGACTAAAAGGTTGAAGCATCGAAAGAAGTAGAAATATTTAATATGATTTATTCTTTTTAATATGGGCAAATCGATGCTTTAAGGACCCTTATTTACATAAATGGATTTAATTTTTTTTTTTTTTTTTACATATAATGCTTTGTTAATCTCTAGATTTTAATATCCGGCTTCTTCAAATGGTATTAGAGTCATGTTCGTAATTAATGTAAAACCAATTTGGGTTATGTTTTATGTAATATTGGATTGTAGTAATAATATTGGCGAAATTATTATGTTTTGTTTCTTCCTCAAACAATAGAGAAAATGTGTTAATCTGAAAAGTTTTTATTTTGTTTTACAAATTGCTTTTAATCAAAATTAACAATTAGGAATCAAGGAATTCAAGAAAACAATATTGCAACAAAAATCGGGATGTTGGTAGGAGGCCAGCAACGTTAGACAATAGCCACAAGATGTTGCTGTACTATGGTAACAATGCTTCCATGGTAGTACGTTCGTCTTATCGGATGTTTGCTGCATGTGATTCTCTACGAATACCTGTAGGATTCTGTTTTCGAATTTTTAGGATGACTGATCAAATTTAGATTTTTTCTTAATTTATTCAGGAAATAAATTTTGAATTCCTAAAAATATGTCTAAATCAGATTTGATATTTTTTTTCTAGATTTAAATTTGACAGTCCTAAATCAAATATTTAATAATTCATTTTAAATTGTTATGAGATAATAATTATTTATTTAAAATTGATAATGTCCATATTCAAATCTATTTTTAAAATTTTATTTAATAGACAAAGGTTCAATGAATTCAGAAATCAAGTAGAGAAACAAACCAAAAAATATTAACACATTTTGATCAGATTGAGGGGGAGAATACTTATCCACGAAGTTTCTGGACTATCCCAAACTAAATGGTATACTTTCTTAATGCACTCCTCCTTCTATACCTCAACTAAATGGTGTATTATAAAGGAAAAATTAGACCCTACTAGATATAGTTAGATCGATAGTGAATTGTACTAATATACCCATTTTATTTTGGGCATATGCTTTAATGACCGAAGCTTATTTACTAAATAAAATTCCAACTAAATTCGTGCTAATTATACCCTATGAAAGGTGACATGGGAGGAAACTGAGTCTTAAGTATGTTAGTATTTGGTGTTCTCGAGCTCATAAGACTTGAAGCAGACAAGTTGGAATCTAGGACTCACATTTACAAATTTATGAAGGTATCCTAGAGAAACTACTTGATACCAATTCATCCTAGAGAAATAAAGAGTGTTTGTAATAGACATGCGTAATTCTTAGATGAACATTTCCTCAATCGATCCAACACTAAAAAAATATAGAATTGGTAGAAGTGTTGGACACCGAGCAAGATGAGCAAATTAGAAATATGAAGCCAACAACAATAGATGCATCCAGTACACAAATTTTAGAACAAGTAGAACATGTACTCCTTTTGATAGATATTTGGGATTTCTTAGACAGAAGGATAGATAGGAGCTATTTCTAGTGAAAGGTAATGACCCCGCTAACTACAAAGAGACGATGTTCTACATCGACATTGACAAGTGACAAGTAGCAATGAAATCTAAAATGGACTTCATGTACGCTAATTGAATCTAACATTTGTGAATCCACCTAAGGGAATTTTTTCGATTAGGTGAAAATGTATCTTCAAGAAAAAAAAATAAAAATAGACATATATGGTATAGTGGACGTGTTCAAGATGAAACTTGTGGCAAAAAGATATACTCAACACCAAGTGGTTGACTATGAGAAGACCTTTTTGCTGGTCGCCATGTTAAATTATGTTTGTATCTTATTGACTATTATCACATACCACAACTATGAAATCTGGTAGATGGATATAAAGAATATTTTTCTCAATGGAACATGGAAGAAGATATTTTTACATGCATCAGCTAGAAGGCTTCATAGCCGAAAGACATGTAAATTGCAAAAGTCCATATATGGGCTGAAGAAAGATTCTAGAAGTTGGTAAATCTATTTGAATGATGCAGTCAAATCATTTATTTACCTCCAAAATATAGATAATCCACGCGTGTACAAAAAAAAGGGATAGAAGGCCAGTTAGTTTCAATGTGTTGTATGTCGACAACATCCTGCTGATTTAAAATGACATAGGGATATTGTCATATGTAAAAGTGTGGTTTCTCGGACTTTCTCCATAAAGGATTTGGGACAAGCATTCTATATGCTAGGTATAAAGGTATATATATATAGATTTAAAAGGACGCTTGAATTATCACAATCCAAGTACATAAATAAAGTGTTGGAGCAATTCAGCATAACGAACTCCAAGAAGGGAGTTTTACAAGTCCAACATAAAAAATTTCTCTCTCGGAGAATGAGTCCCCACTCACCCAAGAAAAAGATACCATGAGTAGGTTTCCATATGCCTCGGCAATTGGATTTCTCATATGTACGATGTTATGTAGCTGGCCTGATATCAATTATTTTGTTGGATTGAAAAACAGATATCAAATAGATCTAGGTTTAAAACACTGAAAGGTTGTGAAATATGTCCTCAAGTACTTGAGAAATATTAAGGATAAACTTCTAGTTTATCGAGAAGGGGAACTAAGGGTTGACAGTTATAGTAATTCAAATTTTTAATTTGATGTGGATGATTAAAGTCAACTTTGGGTTATGTATTTATCTTAAATGATGGGGTCGTTAGCTGGAGGAATTGTAACAAACTACAATTGCAGATTTCACTACTGAGACCGAGTATATTACTGCATCTGATGTAACTAAGAAATGTGTATGGATTATGAAGTTTGATACTAAGCTTGGAGTGAAACTAACCATTGAGTCATGTATACCTTTATATTGCGACAACAATGGTGCTATAGCCTAATAAAAAAAACTCAAATCTCATCAGAAATCCAAACGTATTGGGCGACACTTCCAATTGATTAGAGAGATTATTAGAATGAATGATATAAACATTAAGATAGTAGGCACAATGGATAATATAGTAGATCCACTCAATAAGGCAATAACATTACAATAATTAGATTGGAATCTTAAAAAGATAGGTATTAGATGTTGTTTCGATTGACTATAGTGTTAGTGGGAGATTGTTGGATATAAGCCCTATAATCAATCATGTTTTATTGCATTTAGTTGTTTTGCCTGTAAATTTACAATCTCAAGATTTATAAAATGTTTTTTTAATATCATTCTTGAATTATACCATATTGTTGTAGTACCTCGGATGTAAAGTTAAAGATGTCTTAGCTATTTAAAAGGCTAAGATCATAAACGCCTTGGTAACTCATATCTCCTATTCGGTATTGGATTAAAACTAGTAATTAACAATCTAAATTAACTTGTGGGGTGTTTTCTCTTTTTAGAATAGTAAGTCTCAAACATTAGTGTGAGATACTAGAAAACCCACAAGTGGACATACTAGACTAGTAAGGTCTTTAAATATAATCATCCTAAATGTACCATGTGGTAGCTTTGCTCAATGTTAAAATAGGATATCATAGTTGTGGTTGTACTTGTAATCTTAGACTTGAGGTATTGAATATCATATGTATGCATTCCTATACTATGATAATACTAAGTGTTGCATTCTAACCGGAAACTACAAAGATATTCATTGGGTATAGTGAAACATATATGTGACTACGAGTATATAAGATAAGATTTGTCAATCTCAGCAAAGAGAGACGTGTCCTATTAGATTTAATATAATTTAACAAAGAATCTGGCTAGAAAAATATTAAAATTGGGATGATATTTCAATTGGTGTTGCAAGGATTATGTTATCAATCGCTATATATATGATCAGACATGGGGTTTTAAACTTTATTTATACCTTATTCCTTTTTTCGAGACCAAAAAATAGATATTGTATAGTAGGGAAATTAAAACTAAGGGGGTTCTCTTGGTGAAATTCCAATCAACTGGATATGGTTATGTTATGTGGCTAGATGAGACTTATAGTCGGAGGAAATGTCGTGGAGACATTATTTCTTTACATGGAAAATATTAGAATTGTTTCAATTTTAATTGGTTAATTAATTAATTACTTTCACCATTCATATTTTGACATGACCTAATGGATCACAACAAATGGGGAATGGAAGTTTGGATAGTCATATAAAAGTAATGAGTAGAAATGTTGGATTGTCTAGAAGTTTAGGGGCCAAAGTGTAATACATGAAATAAAGGGTCTAGGGTTTTAACCCTTGACTGATTTATAAAAGGAGAAGGCATTGCGGGCGCACCATCTAAGTCAATTTTCGGCCACCACCAAACCTTTGGAAACTTACCTTTGTTTCCTAATTTTTGTACTACAACCTTATTGACCCCAGAGGATTTGAATCCCTATAAATGAGATTTCGATGATAACAACATTTTAAGGGCATGATATTTATCATGTGTGTTAAGTGTATGAGCACAAAAAAATAAAAAAAATAAAAAATAAAAACCAACGCCGTCAAGAGGATTGAATAAATAGCATAAAGACATGAATAAAGATGAGAAAGATAAGAAAGATGAAGAACAAGTGATCCAAGATGGAGTGTCAAACTGAAGACAATCAGTCAACCAATTATGGGAAAGAGGTCTTAAAAGAAATAGGTGTAGAAATCGGTCAACTGATCTAGGAAGCCAATCGGACTATTTGAGTAGTAGGTCCAAAATTCTTGTTTGGTCAATTGGTTAGTTGATCGATTTGGGTAGTACGTAAATTAATATGACGGATTGTGAATATTGGTCGACTGAATCCTAAACCGGCCAACCGATTGTTGAGCACCTATTGTAAATCTTTAGCTATAATTCAAATTCGAGTATGGAATGAACATGAAATTGATTCAAGTCTATTTCTGATGTTAATTAAACTTTTTATCTATCAATTGTGTTAACAATTTTGAAATAAGAGACAAGATCAATGGGAATATAGGATAATCTAAAGTTACCATATTTTGAGACTTAAATTGTAGTCTTTTTTGTAGCTACTTGTCTCCCAGCTGATTGATGCTCAATTTTATCAAATTTAAACATTGTAAGGAGTGTATATTGATAAGATCTCACGCCTTTAACGTTCAACTCTTTAATTACAACAAATTAATTCAAACATCATGCTCAACAATGAGAATTCCAACCCTATAAATATCTGTCTAAAAACCTCTACACAAGTTACTACCTTTTATGTATTTAACACGCCACACACTTTATTAAAACTTTGTTTTTATTTGTTAAACACTCTTAGTACTTCATTGAATGATATAGTGTTGCAAAAATACTACCTTTACAAAAAGTGTGAGTGATTAAGGTAAACAATTTGAGTAAGCTTATTGTAGAAGGACATATCCTTCAAATTGGTGCCATCTTGGGAAAATTCAAAGTAGAATCAACTCAATTCCAGGATAATCACTACTATTCCAATTCTAAATACTACCACTGAGTTTTTTCCACATTACATATTTATTAATTGTCCTTACTTGTATAATGAGTGGAATACTTGTTCATATACTTATCTTGAATTTGCATATAATTGATCACATCTTTTATTTTTAGATTATTGGTATATATTGATTACGTGATAAACGATTATAGATTTCACCTTGAACTTTAAAAGGGTAAATTTTCCTTCATATTGTAATCAATCATTTTTGGAAAACCAAAGAGATTTTATGATAGAATCAGAATACGTTTTCTAAAGAATCACAAAATGCGTAAGAAATGGCATATTGGATATGGGAAGAACTCGCACCACTAGTGAGATTAAGTTGCCCAATGAGATCTTAAATTCCCCGCGTACCATTCTAACAAGAAGCAAGCTAAATTGAATATTCCTAAGGTTCATAACTACCTTGAAAATTATCTTAGCTTGACTTCGTAATGAATCATACAATATTGTATATTGAGCTTAGTTATTATAATTGATGCTTTGTATAACGTGTACTTAATTGACCATATCTTAGATATGATAATTGTGTACTTATTTTTGCATAACATATCTTGATTTTAAACACTTCTTCGAGTATTTAGATGCAATATTTAAAAAACCAGACCAGACAGCTCAGTTCAACCACCACCCAGGCCTATTTCATGTCTGGTTAACCACTAAAAACTGTTTTAGTCCAAAAATCGCCGAATTGCCCGGTTTGGATTGGTTCATCACTGAACCACCGAACTGGAACAATTCATAGAGAACCGACCAGTTTTCATCCATGTCCTATTTTGTATGTAAATTGTTTGCGAAAAAACCCTAATTCCGTGTCTTTAGCCACCGTTGCCTTGCCTCCTCAATTGTTTCTCCCTCTCGTACATCGTCCATCGCTTTTGATCTCTCTCTTCAGCTTCGTTATCTCTCTTTCTCAGTTTCGATCCCTCTGTTTTAGTTTTGATCTACCTCAACGGTTTGTCGCTGCCTCCAAAGACGATAACAAACTCGTTGTTGCCTCCGAAGATGATAAAGTCGGAACTCTCTTCCTAGTGAAGTCTTCGATGATGTCTCGACTGAAGCCTCCGACGACAATGTCTCTGTTGCAGCCTCCAACGATGACGACAGCAACATACAACAGACAAACGACAGCAGACGACAGTTGGCACTAGAATGAGTGTTTTTAATAATTTGTTCAGTTTAATTGTTGTTCCTTGTTATTGATTTAATGTTTTTTTTTTACAATTAATATTTAATAATTTGTTCATATTTATTTGAGTATTATTGTTTAATAATCTTTTCATATTTGTGTTTATTTTTTTCTAAAATGTATATATTTTTTGATTTTCTAGTGTTTTTTAATATATATACACACACACAAACACATATATTTCCCAAAAAATATTTTTTAATAACGTTATTATGACGTCACGGTTCATTTATCGGATGAACCGGTAACCCATGACTTGATGACTTTTCGGTTTGGTGTCTGGTCCGGTTTTAAAAACCAGGGTTTCTTTTTTAGAGGTCCCAAAAGTGAGGACCACCACTTTTTAAGGACCATCCAAAGGCAAAAAAAAAAAAAAAATCACTTGGATGTCCTCTACAAAGTGGTGTTTTTCACTTTTGGGACCTTTGAAGGAATTTGCCTAAAAACAATGCTTAGATGTTATTCCATTTACTCAGCTAAAAAGTTTCAAATTAATGGACTAGTGATATACTTTGATGAATATATAATGTGAATTTTATCATTACATATAATCCATTATCCCAAAGTTTTAAAACCCCCACTTTTGAGATGACAAAGGGGGCAAAATGTGATGTTTTCAAAAGAATTCAGTGTCATCAAACATTTTTCAAAATTTTTGTTTCATCATGCATTCAAGCTATATTCCTTGATTTATTCATGTTGTAGAAATGTATGTCTAATTACTAGGTACCTAATTGTTTTTCTCATTGTGTATCTAATTAATTAAAAAGACCCATCCTTATATTCAGGTGGAGTGTGATTTTATATTTTTAATGAGAAAACATCAATTAATTGTAATCATAAAAAAAGGGAGAGATTATTAACCCTAAAGGATTCAAATCCTAATTTCTTGCTTTTTTCTTGCTTTTGATGATTCAATTAACTTGAGTGTTTTATGGATTAATATGGTGTTTGAGATGTGATTATAGTATTTAAGGATATTAGTCAGAATTATATTGGACCAAGATAGTGATTTGTCAAAACGGGAAGCAGTGAACGAGATATGATTGATCAAGATGATGCAAGGCAATGACATGATGGAGAAGCTTTTGAAAAAAAAATTATTTTTTATATTATTAAGGTAAACAACACTTATACTATTGAAATATCATGACAACCCGACTAGGGTCACTCACTGCACGTCAATATGTGAATATATGCATATATGTGTGATTAAGTGTGTTAAGTTCTTGATTTTATGAAAGAATATGCCTTAAACCTACCTTGTATGTGATACAAGTTAATATAGTTAGAATCAGTTAACTGATTGTAACCACAATTTAAAAAATTTGAGAATCAAGCTCAAACGGTTGACTAATTAGGAAGACAATCGAATGGTTAATTCAAAGACCATAGAAATTTTGAAAAGAACTCAAACGATCAACTAATGGGGTAAAACAATCGACTGCTTAAATCAGGTTCCCTGAAGTTTTATGATTTGTGAAAAAACGTTCGACTGATTGAGTAAACTAATCAACTGGTTGAATCAGGTTCCCAGAACCTTTGAACGAATTCTCCAAATGGTCGACTGAATTACTCAGGCAGTTAACTGATCTGTGTTGTGTTTTCAAATTTTGGGAACGTTTTTCGGAGATATTTTTGTCTCGGCTTTAACTTAAAATATTTCTAAATCATTATTAAATATAATAGGAATGATTATAATTTATTGGAAATATTTTGAAAAAGATTTGTTACGAGAAACATTTTTGAAACTGAGGGTTCTATCAAAAATTCACCTTAGTCCTCAAGTTTTTTGATTTCATGATTCATCTAGTAAAACTTCTTGACCTATATTTTTTGCCTGACTTTTGAACTAAAATGTGACTTGAATCTGGACTTAAAATAGGCTTGATTCATAAACTAAATGGCTAAAAACTATGGAGTCAAAGGGGCTGTGATTTAAGGGAATAAATAAAAGAGAATTGGGTAAAATATAACTGTTGAATATATTTTGAATTTCAACCTATTTTAGGTTGCCTTTTTTGTCATTATTTTACATATTTTTGAAAAGAAAATTCTAAAGAGAGAGAATGAAAAATTCAAATATTCAAAGAGAGAATCAAAGAGTTTTTGAAAATCAGAAATCTATCCAACTCTTGTGAAATCTATGAAAGTTTTACAAGAAAAACTTATTGAAGATCATCTATGAAACCATATTCTGAGCCTTCAATTCAAACATTCTTCTTAGATTTCAGTGAGTTTGTTCTAGTTTAAATTTTAATCTCTCTATGATGTATATTTTAATCGTTACTGTGTTTATTTTAAATTTTAGTGTGAATAGATGAGTTATTCTTGAAATCAGCTTTGAATCTAATAAAATCATTTTCTATAAAACTCATTGGTATTTATTTTGAAATTCAATTTTTGAGTTAACGATTCGAAACATTTGGTATATTTGAATTTGTGCTCTATTGTGCTCAAATCCAGATTTGTATGACACGATTGCTTAAATTGATTTTTTTGTGGACCATACAAACTTCTATCACCTAGTTCGGGCTGATCATTGAGTTTATTCTTTATAAGTGTTGCTAGAAGCTCTGTGAGAAAAACAAACATCTTTTGTATTTTGTGAGGATTGTAACTTAGACTGAAACATATTTAGCATAAAGGGAACTTACTCCAATGGGATTATATATGTTTAATTCTCACTTGGAAAAAGAATAATAATTTAGTGGATTAATTCCTGGCAAGAGTTCAGGGAAGTAGACGTAAGTAAGATTAACTTGCCGAACAACTACAAAATTCTGGTGTCAAGTATCTCAATCTCTATCTGTTTGTGTGTGCCTAGAAATAACATTTTTGTGTTTAATCAGATAAAATTGACTAGGAATTAATCATTTGATTAAATTTTTTAAAATTACTCAATTCACCTCCTCTTGGGTACACCTTTGGGCCAATAGAAAGCGTACCTTTCGAAATCACAAAACCCATTTATAAGTTGTCTTCGTCATTTCTACTCTCGCTTGTAAGAGAGGCTCTAGAATTTCTCTCGTAATGTCGACACACTTACTGATTAAGATCACTTGAATTTTGTATAATTTAATGTGCTTAGATTCCTTAGAAAAATCAATACACCTATTTATAGATTGAAGATAAAAGATAGTTACATTTTAAAGGGTGCGAATAGACATGACTCTTGAGTTCAAGAGTTATTCCTATTCACATATTGGCTATTCAAAAAACTTCGAGTCCATGTGAATGCTCCATTGATCAACCCAACCCAGTCCAAAATACAATATTTTAAGATGTTAAAATAGAGGGGCAATAATATTTTCAACACCAATTATGTTTCTCTATTCTAATAAGATTCCTATTGCAAAAATTTAATTAAATTGACAAGTTTATTGTAGTGGAACATAATGCAACTACATTATCATTTAAGGAGAAAAATTGACGAAAAGGTGTTTTTTTAATAAATAAAATTACTAGACAAATTGAGAAACAAGGGTATTTCTCTTTGGTTAGTCATACCCATGTCGGATACGCAAATACACGTATCAAACACGATATTGCTGAATACATACTAGACAAATATTTTTCACATATCGTTCAGATTAAAGATATTTAGACGTATCAGAGGCATATCCCAATGTATGGGACATATCAAGGCTATATTAAACACATCGAAAATATTAATTTTCACACTTTTTTAAGCTTAGCTGGATAATTGATAATTTATATAAGGTTGCGTTTGAGTAAGGTAAGTCAAAGAGGGATCTCACTTTGAAAAGAATTTGCACAAATTCTTTTTCAAGAATCCCTTGTTTGGGTACTACGATAATATACAAAATGATATTTCTAAAATGATATTATTAAAATAGGTATAATATAGTATAATTAAAATTATATAATTGATATACAATAGGTACAAAAAAATAGTATAATTAAAATGTCATTACTAAAATTTTATTTTTAAAACAATATTATTAAAATAAACATGAAAATTATATAATTTAATTACTAAAATAAAAATCATATTATTAGTTATATTTTTATATTTTTTATTATTAAATTTTAATAGATTTATGAATGTTACATGCAAACATTTGCCTATCCAAACCATGAAATTATAAAATTACACAATCAAGTTCTTAATTTAAAATAGTTATCCAAATAAAAAATTTGTAAATGATGGAATTTCAAAATATAAAATTTTAAAATCCCATTATTTACAAATTCAAGAATTTATCAAATCCCTTTTACCCAAACGAACCATAATATTTGTTTTAAAATTTGTATTTTCTATAATTTAGGTAAATCTTGTATTTAATTTACTTTATGTTTTTAATTATTATTTTGTTTTGAAGTATATAATATATAAAAGTGTCGTGTCATGTATGTAATCATATCCTCTATTTGAATTTTGTTGTAACCTCGTGTCCGTATCGTATCGTGTTAGACACAATACACATATTTGTATCCATGTTTTGTGGAAAAAGAATCACCAACCCCTAATGCACCCCCTAACGTCCCCAACCACCACCGTAAGTTGAGCTCAATCAAGTGGTGGAGCGCGGAATCGACGTGAGTAGTGGCACAATAAATAACAATAAGATATTATGACACAAGCCCCTCTGCCAATACATTGGCTCCACCCATGCGTCCATCTACTCGAGTTTGACTTGATAATAAATTAAGGAATTAGTAGTTTAGAAGAACCAAGTGATTCACAGTCTAAACTAGTTTAGAACATAAAAAAAACACTATCCTAGTGGTCAAAATGGTTTAACTTTCTAATATAAAGTATAAATCATGGTACTATCATTTTATAGAAAACATAATGTTCTAAGAATTTCGAGGGGGGTGGAGATGATTGTAAAACTGATACCAGTTATCAGGGCGAATGAAAAATGGACGGCAAAGGGCTGTGAATGCGCAGATGCTGGTGCCTCCGACATGGGCACGAGTCGACTCAACCTCATCAGCTGTGTCGTCCTTCAAACAAGTAGTCATCTTCCAACATGAATTTGTTTCTTCATCGTCATGCCACTCTTCATCACCACCTCCCTCCTGGCTTCTACCTCTCTCCATTTCCTCTACTACAACCACCACTACTCAAACATCTCCTTATACCATTGGTCGGCGACACATTTTATGCCTGCCAAAACATGCTTTATTTCTAAGCAAGGAAAATTTGGTAAAGGAAGAAATACGATTTTGTTAGCCAAATGGTGGGCACCACCAAAAGAAAAAAGACACAAAAAGGACGAGAAAGAAGACAGGAAAAATCAATTTGCCATGTCCCTGTAGCCTTTGTTGAAAAAGAAAGAAAAGACAAAACAAAAAAAACAAACAGAGGCAAAGTAGGAATCAACCTTCGGCGCAGGATTGAGAAGAAAGCCGACAGTAAGAGAAGGTGAAAGAAGCAACAGGAGAAGAAGCAGAAAAAGACAGAAGGATCCAGAGAGCTCAACTGCAAGTTGAAGTCTTTTTTTGTTGCGCCTACATTCATGAACTTTCCTCTTAAAGTTCATACTGAAAAAGGGGCCTCCTCTATAAATAGAGGAGATGTACCACAGAGCAAGATAACCTTCTCTGCTATTTGTAGAGAAAGAGAATGAGAGAACCTTTTCTGATGAGGAAGAAATACCATAGATAAGAGGAGATCAACCCAAAATGTGAGGAATCAACCTAGAGAGTAAAAACCCCAATTGAGAGAAGAAAATCCAGATAAAAATAATGGGTTTTGAAAATTCTCAGGTATAATTGGGTGTGGGTTGTGAGTCTGTGAGTGTTTGTAAACACTTTGTAATTTATCTTCTTTTAGTAAAAGATCTGTAGCAATCCGTGGACGTAAATAAATTTGTGCCGAACCACGTAAATAGTGTGTGTACTATTTATTTTTTTGTCTATTTCTGGCTTCCATGTACATCTGATTAATCGGGAATTGGTGTATTCCCAACAGCTTTAGCCCTTTGTACTGTTAGCCATTTTTACTTGCCGCATTACGACTTTAACAGGCACTTAGCTTCTGAATTTAACACCCGAATCTAGTACTTTTTTTTTTTTAGTAAAGGCTAAATTCACTTTGCACCCTTAAAGTTTGGGTGTGATTTTAATGCGTATTCTATAATATCCTAATTTTGCAATGTAATCCTTAATGTTTTATTTTGTTTCCAATTTATCCATATTAAAGATTTCTGTCGTTTTGTTATCGGAGGTGTAAGAAACACAATGAGCCTAACTCACTCTCAAAAGATGCCCTATAAAATGAGTATTGCCTCTAGACTTATATATAGCTCAGGATCAGGTAACACAAGTGATGTAGGTTTCAACACGCCCCCTCATGCATAGGATGTACTTTTGACAAATCATTGCGAACGAATATCAAGGGAAGGGGCAAATATCAATGTGGGATTCAACACGTCACCTCAAGTGCGCTATAGACTTTTTGACAAAGCACTGCAAACGGATATCGGGGAGCCCAACATTGATGTAGGATTCAACACACTCAATATCAAATAAGAGTTTTGACTCTGATAATATGTAGAAATCCAATAGACCTCACTCACTCTCAAAAGACGCCTTGAAAGGATGAGGATTGCCTTAGGCGTATATATAGTTTAGGATCAGATAACACAAGTGATGTGGGATTCAACACGTTACGAGCAGAGTGATGTGGGATTCAGTACGCCCAACACCTGACAAAAGAATTAGCCCGGCTACCATGTAGAAACTCAATGTGCCTAACACACTCTCAAAAGATGCCTTGTAAGATGGGGATTACCTCTAGACTTATATATAGCTGAGGATCAGGTAATACAAGTAATGTGGGATTCAACATGCTCTTTCATACGCATGGTGGACTTTTTACACACCACTATGAATGGATATTGGGGGAAGGGCCCAACATTAATGTGGAATTCAACTCGAGGAGTCCTAGAACATGTAGATAACATAAAGGAAAGCTTGGGAATAAAAAAACTTTTCCCCAATATTTGAATGAGTGCTTATATATATCCCTGTAGTTTTTATTTATTTTTTATATTTTCTACCCTCATCCTTTTCATTCTCTTCTCTAGTGAATACCTTTGCTAATGCGATCATCAGCGGGGAAGACACATGTGTTAATTCATATTTCTCTCTTTCTATCTCTCGTCTCTTAGTTTATCTCTCTTTCTCTCATCTCCTAAACCCGTCTTCTCCCCGTCCCCCCACCCTGCCCTCATCACCACTTTCGCCCCCCAACATTACCCCTACCTATTCATCTTCTTTTTCTTTTTATTTTTCATCATCTTCTTCTTTTACTCTTCTCTCTATCACTCTTTCTATATATGTAGTATATACATATATAGGCTTGGATAAGTAGATCCAATCCTTTGTGTGTGTGTGTGTGTGTATAAAGAGAGAGGGAGAAGAAGAAGAGGATGAGGGTAGCCGTAGAGGGAGATGGTGGGGGTGGGGGTAGACGACAAGGAACATGTTGAGGATGGATAATAGTTGTAGGGGGTAAGGGGTTGGTAATGATATTTCTATTTTACCTTTTAAATTACAAATACGTGCCTTAATCTGTTTATTTTTACAATTTTCTCCTTCTTCTTTCTTCCTTATCCTCCTTCTCCAGCGAACACCAGTTCCGGCGAACCACCATCTCTGGCAGAATACTACCTCTGGAGATCCACAATTTTCTTTCTCTCTCTCTCTCTCTTCATTATTTTTTTTTTCTTTTTCTTCTTTTTCTTTTACATCCATATCCATGTAGATCCAACGATGATCTGAAGGGATCAATGCAGATCTGCGTCAATCGACAAATGATCTGGTTAGATCCACACTGGTTGACATCCGATCTGCACAGATCCATGTAAGATCTACACGTGTCTGTGGAAGAAGAAGAAGAAAAAGAAGAGAGAGAAAGAGAGAGAGAGAGAGAGTTGCTATAGTAAATAAATAAAGAACGAAATTACCAAAATTGCTTGGGTTGAGTCGTGGACAAGGTCGCTCTCTTTAAGATGTTTCGCGGCTCTGCCCAAGAATGTGCAAGCAGTGTAACAGCCCCGTCATCCCCAGGATAAAACAGCCCAGAATCACCTCTGTTTAGGACCTTCTTTGCATAGTAGAAGATCTAAATACTAAACACCCACACACTGTTTGAATGAACAAACAAACTACTTGGAAATTGAAGTAAAAAAAATTGTTTCAGATTTGAAGAAGAAAAACACTGTCTCGGAAGAAAAACACTGTCTCGGAACAGAAGAACAAAAGTTGTTTTTGGTCTATTTCAGAAGAAGAACACTGATGCAAATTCTGTGTATCAAAGTAGATGAAGAAATCAGTATTTAAAGGTAAGAAAAATACTGAAATCACATCAAAATGTTTGAAATCTTTTTTAAACCGATTCAGAACTTTATTGGCAGACAATGAAACATTTTTGAAAACGTTCAAGAAATGAAACATTTTTGAAAACGTTCAAGAAATTCTGTGTATCAAACTATTTCAAGAAATTAATAGTTTAAAATGAATTTTGTCCAAAAGAAATTATATATATTTTAAATAATTTTTGTCCAAAAAATAAATAAGTGCCACCTCATCACACGCACGCTCGACTCGACTTGACACGGCAAGGCCGGCTGGAAGGCAACGGCGGCGTGCGCATGTATGGTAAACAAGTAGGGATGTAGCTCCTCTCCCTTCACAAATTGTGGGTACCCCTTGGGGCACATCCCAAGTATCCCACATGCCCTTAATTAAACTCCTCATCACCTCTTCTTCCAACCAATGTGGGATAGAGGGAATAGAGGGAAACCATTTTTGACACATTTTTTTTATTAACAAAAAATAATTAAAAATTCATATATTTCAACAATCCCCCACTTGAATTTTTAAAAATAATTTTTTTATCGAGCAATATAATACAATATAAGATTGTGCATAAGTAAATGTGTCTATCGACTTGAACCTTTACATAGTGAAGATGATTTAGATTATACTAGAGTAACTCATAGTTTTGAACTCTATCTCTAACAACATCACACACACAACCTTATCGGGTATAGTCCAAAAGCCCGTACTTTTACGGCCTGGCACGTGTATCTCAATATAGTGAACGCTCTAGAGAATTTGCCCAAAATTCCATAGGACGTGGCCACACATTCACATTCACATAGGCGAGTTTATCAAGAGTACTCTTGTAGGTAGGTACTCCACTCCAAATAGAGTATAGATCTCATTAAGAGTTAAAAAACTCAATCTTCTATCGCTTCAGGATATCATGCTTCAATTAACACATGCTAGGAATAGAACTCAAAATTATTATTATAGCATGATTCCCTCATATCACTTCCTGAGTTGTTATTACCCTTTGAACCTATTTCTTGGGATCTCTAGTCTATAGGTTGGGTTTTCCTCATAAGTGATTCGTCAATTTATAGGCTTGAGTCTCATTCCTTTTGAGGTTTTGTAAATATTTTCTCGAGC
This sequence comes from Eucommia ulmoides, assembly GCA_016647705.1. Lineage (NCBI taxonomy): Eukaryota > Viridiplantae > Streptophyta > Magnoliopsida > Garryales > Eucommiaceae > Eucommia > Eucommia ulmoides. The sequence continues at coordinate 23,049,165 of CM028334.1, forward strand.
TAATCCTTTCGTCAAAGGATCGGCTAAATTATCATCAGACCGTACATGATCCACTCTAATAGCTCCTGTTGAGATATACTCCTTAATAGTATTGTGTTTACGACGTGTTTGTCGCATTTTTCCGTTATAATAAAGGTTCTGAATCTTTGCAATAGCCACGGTACTATCGCAATGGATCAAGATAGCTGGAATCGATCTCTCCCTTAAAGGGGTATCAGAAGGCAGGCTTCTTAACCACCCTACTTCCTCGCAAGCTGACGCTAGTGCAATCATCTCAGACTCCATAGTAGACTGAGTCAAAATAGTCTGTTTCTTAGATTTCCAAGAAACAACTCCACCAGCTATACTAAATATATAGCCACTAGTTTCCTTGAAATCATTTGAAAGAGTGTTCTAATCAGCATTGCTATATCCTTCCAGAACAGCGGAAAACTTCTGATAATGTAATCCAAGGTTCATAGTTCTTTTTAAGTATCTCATGATCCTATCAATAGTATGCCAATGCTCAATACTAGGTTTGCTTGTAAACTTGTATAGCAAACCCACAGCATACGCTATATCGGGTCTAGTGCAATCAGTGGTATATCGAAGATTGCCTATGATGCTCACATACTTAGATTGTCTAACACCATTACCGGTGTTCTTGAACAACTTCACAATAGGGGCATAAGGAGTACACACTGGTTTACAATCAAAATAATTGTATTTCTTTATAATCTTCTCTATATAATGAGTTTGATCTAAAGAAATTCCCTGTTTAGATCTAGTTATTTTAATACCAAGGATTACACTTACTTCACCAAGATCTTTCATGTCAAAATTAGCACTTAGCATGGATTTCACATTATTCACAACATGAATATTGGAACCAAAAATCAGCAAGTCATCCACATAAAGACATATAATAGTGCAAACATCATTTTTAGATTTATAATAGATGCATTAATCACTTTCATTTACTTTAAAACTATGTGAAATAAAAAGATTATCAAATTTCTCATGTCATTACTTAGGTATTTGTTTTAAACCATAAAGAGATTTATTTAATTTGTACGCTTTGTTTTCTAGACCAGGAATTACAAATCCTTCAGGTTGGTCCATATAAATCTCTTCTTCTAATTCACTATTCAAAAAAATAGTTTTAACATCCATTTGATGCATAACAAGATCATGAATTGCAGTAAGTGATAATAATACATGAATAGATGTAATTCTAGAGACAGGTGAGAAAATATCAAAGAAATCTACATTCTCTTTTTGTCTAAACCCTTTGACTACAAAACGAGCCTTATATTTATCAATGGTTCCATCAGGTTTCAATTTCTTCTTAAGAATCCATTTACTTCCTATTATTTTACAACCAGGAGGTAAATCTACTAAATGTCAAGTTCTATGTGACTCAAGAGAGTCAATTTCATCATCTATAGTCTCTTGCCATAAATTGACATCTACAGAGGACAATGCCTCTTGGAGGGTGGGTGGATCCTCCTCTAAAGTATATGCATTGAAATTCAAACCATAATTCTTAGCAATACGAGGCCGTTTACTCCTTCTAGATTCAATATCTAATTCCTTATCAGATTCATTAATCCTAATGACAGGTACATTACTAGATGTTGAGCCCCCACTATTCTTTAATTTGAAAGGAAATTGATATTCATAAAAATCAGCATCATTTGATTCAATGATAATTCGATCTTTCAAATCATAAAATCTATAAGTTTTTCTATTCACCGCATAACCAATAAAAATACATTCATAAGCTCTACTGGTAAGTTTTCTTATTTTTGGATCAGGAATACGAACACATGCCAAACAATCCCAAGTTTTAAAATAAGATAAATTTGATTTCTTATTTTTGAAAATTTCATAAGGTGAAATTTTACTTTTTGATTTAGGAATTCTATTAAGCACATAACAAACAGTCAATAAAATTTCACCCCACCAGTGAAAAGCAGCACCAGAGTTAAGTAAAATAACAACTATAGATTCAGTAAAAGTTCTATTTTTCCTTTCAGCCTTACCATTCATTTCAGGAGAATACGGTGCAGATTTTTCATGAATAATCCCATGAGAATTATAAAAATAAATGAAAATATCATAATCATATTCGGTTCCTCTATCACTACGTAACCTCTTAATTTTCTTATTGCATTGAATTTCAATCTCAGTTACAAATAATTTGAACATATCAAACACTTCACTTTTATTTTTCATGAGATAAACAAAAGTGTAATCAAAGCAATCATTTATAAATGTAATAAAATAACGTTTACTATTTCTAGTCAAGACACCATCAAATTCACAAATGTCAAAATGTATCAAATCAAGAGATTCAGATTCTCTAATTATTGATTTATGAGGGGTTTTGGTAATCTTGGCTTGACTACAAAATTCACACTTTTCAAAATCATTTAAAGACAGTTTAGGAATTAGTTATAAGTTACTTAAGTTTTTAATAATACGTTTGTTAACGTGACAAAGTCTAGTATGCCAAATATTAAAAGAATACAACATTTAAACAAAAGAATAAATTTTATTAATTTCAACATTTAGTTTGAACATTTCATCAGTTGCATAACCCTTCCCAACAAAAACATTATTTTTGGTTAAGGTGTACAAATCAGCCCCAATAGTTTGAATAAACCCCATCTTGTTAAGAAGATAGCCCGAAACCAAGTTCTTTCTTATATTTGGAGTATGCAGAACATCTTTTAAGGATGACTATCTTTCAAGAAGTAAACTTTAATTCCACTTCTCCAGAACCGGCAACAATAATAGAGTGGGAATCATCCAGCAATACTTTCTTGTATTCCCTTTCAAAATAAGACTTGAACATGATATGATCATAGCAAACATAGCGTGAAACACCAATGTCTACCTACCACCCTTCGTATCCACCAACTATATTGATTTCAGAAATCATAGCTATAAGTTGGTCCTCGGTAAGATTTGCCTGTGGAGCAGGACGACGTCTTTGTCGGCAGTTCCGGGCCAAATGGCCCGCCTTCCCACAGTTATAACAAGTAAACTGCTCAGAAATATTTCTTTAAGGGGGTTTGTATCTATTCTTATTTTGATGCACATTTCTGTTCTGGTTGTTGTGGTTGCAATTCTGATTTTTCATATTTTTTCCTTTGGGTTTCAAAACAGCATAAGATGATTTTTTATGAGCGTTGTTAGAAATAACAAGCATTTCATCTTTCTGATCTTATTTTTGGGCTTCCTCCTCAATCCGAAGACAAGTGATCAAACTTTCTAAAGAAAACTCTTTTGTTTTGCGCCTCAAAATATTCTTAAAATCTTTCCAAGAAGGGAGTAATTTGTCAATTAAAAACAACAACTTGAAATTGTTCATCAAGGGACATACCTTCAACAATTATTTCATAAGTGATTTTTTGAAGTTCATGAGACTGAACTTCCATAGATTTGTCGTCGGTCATTTGGTATTTCAGATACCGACTAACAACATACTTTTTTGTTCCAGTCTCCTCAGTGTCGTATTTCTTCGAAAGAGCATCCCAAATTTTCTTTGCAGTTTTGTTAGAACAATAATAATCATACAAATCATCAGACAAACCATTAAGAATGAAATTCTTACAACGAAAATCATTTTCATCCAAAGACTTATCTTCCTGAATCTGAGCATCAGTAGGATCTCTAGGTAATTGAGGTTTTCCGGTTGTACAGACATATGCTACTTTTTCGATAGTTAAAAAAAATAACATTTTCTGTCTCCATCTTTTAAAATGAAACCCTTCAAATCGAAAGGGTTTGTTAAGATCAACAATGACTTGTTTAAATTCGTGATCAGTAAACATCGTAGCAGATAATCGGCAGAATAGAACGTCTTAAAATTGTTGCTGCAGTAAATAAATAAAGAAAGAAATTACCAAAATTGCTTGGATTGAGTCGTGGATTAGGTCGCTCTCTTTAAGACGTTTCGCGGCTCTGTCCAAGAATGTGCAAGCAGTGTAACAGCTTCGTCATCCCCAGAATAAAATAACTCAGAGTCACCTCTGTTTAGGACCTTCTTTGCAAAGCAGAAGACCTGAATACTAAATATCCACACACTGTTCGAATAAACAAACAAACTGCTCAGAAATCGAAGTAAGAACAAAAATTGTTTTTGGTCTGTTTCAGAAGAAAAACACTGATGCAAATTCTGTGTATCAGAGTAGATGAAGAAATCAATATTTATAGGCAAGAAAAATACTGAAATCACATCAGAACGTTTGAAATCTTTTTGAAACCGATTCAGAACTTTATTGGAAGATAATGAAACATTTTTGAAAATGTTCAAGAAATTAAACGTTTTTTAAAATTCTGTGTATCAAACTGTTTCAAGAAATTAATAGTTTAAAATGAATTTTGTCCAAAATAAATTATATATATTTTAAATATTTTTTGTCCAAAAAATAAATAAATGTCACCTCATCACACGCACGCTCGACTCGACACGACAAGGCTGAATGGATGGCGGCAGCGGCGCGCGCATGTGTGGTAAACAAGTAGGGATATAACTTATTTCCCTTCCACAAAATGTGAGTACCCCTTCGGACACACCACAAGTATCTCACATGCCCTTAATTATACTCTTCGTCATCTCTTCTCCCAACCAATGTGGGATAGAGAGAATAGAGGGAAACCATTTTTGACACTTTTCTTTTATTAACAAAAAATAATTAAAAATTCATATATTTCAACACACACAGAGAGAGAGAGAGAGAGAAGAAGAAGAAGAAGAAGAAGAAGAGGCAAGATGTGGAACAAGAAAAAGAAATAAGAAGAAGAAGCCGGAAGAGAGAAGGAGGAGAGAAGAAAGGTCCGGTGGGCACCGACCAGGGGGTTAATGCTAATGGGACAGGGGTGGGGGGTTAATGTATTTTTTAGAAAACTAGTGTAAAGGAGTAAGAAAATTATTAATTTTTTTTTTTTTAAAATAAAAATGTACATTTATCAAAAAGTGATATACATATTAAATTACCCATAATAATTCATTTATATATATATATATATATATATATATATTAAATAAACGTGTTTATTTAAAAAAAAAAAAAAAGGAACCTCCCTATTTGAATTGTAAACCATGATCTTCCATGCACCTCACCGAAGCCACCGCCATACCTAAATCAATCGTCCACGGTACCAATATTACCACCTGGCACCGTAGCCACCACTATCCCTCAAACATAAAAGATAAGGAAAATTGTCTATCTGAACCAATCAATTAAGATTTTTTGGATATTAAGATTTCAAGCTGTTGTTAAAAGTCTTTATCTAAACCCAATCGATTGATTTAGAAATTCAAATTCTTTCCACGGTGGAACTGTCCATGGGAATCATACAAATCGTGAAATATTTTATTAAGTAATATATATGGGTTATTGGTATTTCTTGTATTGTCCAGTTTATTTGTATTTCTTGTATTTTTTAGTTTCTCTTTCTAAAATAATCTTATTTAGAATCTTACCGTTAGTTTGTTATTCTCTCCGGTAAAGATTCTCTACCATGTGTAAAGATCTACCAACTCTTTTGTAACAAACTTTCTTATATATGGCAACACCTTCTTAGGTTTTTCCTTTAATCTGGTTATTTAGAACAATAATATTTTATTTCATTTTTTCCATTTGGTAACATGGAGACTCCACACAAAGATATCTCAGATCCCATTGTCTTCAATAACAACGCCACTGGTTTTCAAATTCAAAATCTAACATTGCTCCCTTCTACTTTTCCAGTAAAACTGGATGAACACAATATGCTAATATGGAAGAACCAGCATCTAAACGTCATAATTGCAAACAACCTTGAAGAATTTGTTGAAGGCGAACAAAATATCTCAGCAAATCACTAAAACCAAAGTTAACCCTAAATTCATTCAGTGGGAATGTCTTAACAGAGTCGTCAAGAGTTAGATCTGCGTCTCTCTCTCTCGAACTCAATGATGGGTAAGATTGTTTGAATTCAAGACAACAAGATAAATTTGGTTAGCTCTATTGCGCACCTACGAATCTCTTTCTATTGATACTGTAATGGGCTCAAATCCTAATTTCACAAAATAAAAAAAGATGGAATATCAATTTTGGATTATCTTGCCAAGATCAAGAGTGTTTTTGATAGATTTTTAGTCATTCACGAACCCCTATCATATTATGATAAGTTGATGATTGGGAGAGGAGTACGACTCGTTCATTATGTTCATCCAGAATTGTGTAGATGAACCCCCACTAGAAGAAGTTCACAACATTCTTCAGGCAAATTTGATGACGGCTACTGGTAATCGTCGGTTTCAAAAATTTCAAGGGAGTTCTCTTACTTCCAAAGGTTTCTCTTTGTCTTATGGACCGGGCTCTAACACTAACTTCACCCATTTTCGGAGCTCAAACTCTCTCAACCAACCTCGTCCAAATTCAAATGCTAGCTTACTAAGCTCATCTCCTTTCAATCCAAATCCAACTTGGAATTCGAAAGCCCACTTCAATCCCAACCAAAAACCCCAATGCCAAATTTGTGGTAAGAAGGGCCATATGGCCTACAAATGCTATTATCAAGCCAATTCACAAAACCCTTATCGCTTTGCTACCTCAGCCAACCCATCTCTCCAAACACATACTCTCCAGCCGACCCAACTGCTTTATCTCCTTCCCTTGCATTTGAGATGATGGCGACTGCTACACCAAGCATCCCCAATGACGTGTGGTATCTTGGCTCTTAAACAACACACCATTTCACTAGGGATGTCAACTATCCGGGTTCGGCACGGTTTCATGCAAAACCAAAACCAAAACTAAAACCAAAACCGTTTAAGATATATAAAACCAAAACCGATGGTTTTTTTTAAACAGTTTTAAAACCGGACCATTTAATTTTAGCCAATACCAAAACCAAAACCGCGAAATCGTTTAAGTTTTTTAAATTTTATAAAAAACCAAAACCAAAATCGAGAATCACAAATCACTATTAATTCTAAACATTCTCCAAATCATACTATCTTTAAAATAACTAAAAACCAATAGTAAAACCAATTACATAAAAACAGTCTTCAATATAAACTAAAAACCAAATAAAGTGTAAACTAAAAGAGTTAAAAGTGTAAATAAATAAAAATAGGGATGAAACTATAAATACTAAATAAATTAAAAATAATATATATATATATATATATATATATATATATATATATATATATATATATATATCAGTTACACGGTTTGGCTCACGGTTCGGTTACGGGGTTCGGTCACGCGGTTACTATCCGAAAACCAAAACCAAAATTGCTTCACTTTTTAAATCTAAAACCAAAACCAAAACCCAGACCATTCGGTTCGGTTTCTCTCAGTTACCCGTTGGTTCAATTTTTTTTGTCATCCCTACATTTCATGTTGCAGTTTGGCACTCTAACTGATCTGAGCCTTATACCTGATCTGAAAAGGCAATGATGGATAATAGTAATATGATCTTGATTAATCATGTTAGTAAAATTTATTTATCTTCTTCTATGCAACCTGTTAAATTACTGAATGTTCTCCATACTCCTGCTATTACTAAAAGACTTATTAGTGTTACTAAACTCTATTTTGATATCAGTTCTTTTGTTGAGTTTCATCCTTCTTATTTCTTTGTAAATGACCATTCTTCAATGATAAGTCTGTTTAAAGGTTCATTCCTTAATGGTCCTTATCAACTTCGTTTATCTTTTCAAAATTTTGGACCATTTTCTCTCCACCTTAAGTTTTTATTTCAGCCTCCTCATTTATCCCTCCTTCAGCTTGTGACACTGAAGCAATTGTGTGGCATCAACGCCTCGGTCATCTATCTTATAAGATAGTTCAACAAGTATTACACTCCTGTAATCTTAAAGTTTTATCACAATTTGAATTTTGTAATGCTTGTTAATTAACAAAAAATCATCATGTACTTTTTATTAGTTCTAAATCACAAGCTACTGCTCATTTTCAGTTAGTCCATTTTGATCTATGGGGACCATCCCGAATTGCCACCATCACCGTTGCCAAATGTTTCATATTATTTATTGATAGTTATTCTTGCTTCACTTGATTATTTCTTTTGCGTTCGAAATCTGAAGCTGTTTCTTATTTCGTTGAATTTAACTCCATGGTGACTAATCAATTCAACAATACCGTAAAAAAAACTACAATTCGAATGGGGTGGTGATTATCACTCTATCCATAATATTCTGACCGATCTTGGTATTAAACATCGTCAATGTTTCCCTTGTACGCTTGAACAAAATGGGCATGTTGAACGCAAAAATTTCTATATTGTTGAAGTTGGATTGTCTCTCTTAGCTCAATCTTTTGTTTCTCACCTTTTTTTTTTTTTTTGTCTTATGCCTTTGAAAGTACCTCATTTTTAACCAACAGACTTCCCACTCTTGTGCATTCTAATATCTCTCTCTTCATATCAAGTTCTATATAAAAAAACCTCTCTCTTACTTTTTTCTTCGTATCTTTGGTTGTGTCTTTTTTTTTTTCTTTTTTTCTACACCCTTATAATTCTAATAAACACCAATTTAGTTCCTATAAATATGTGTTCCTTGGGTATAGTTCTAATAACAAAGGGTACTTTTACCTCCATCTTGTTACAGGTAGAGTCTATATTTCCTTTTTATACTTCCTCTAAACTGCCCTCTAATTCGTCTACCATTGTTTTTCCAACCTCAACTTCTTTTTTGCTTCGTCCTCATTCTTTGCAACCTATAATCTCATTTCCTTCAGATATTCCTTCTCCTTCTTCTCTTTCCTCTCCTTCCGTATCTATTATTTTCCCTGAGCCTAATTTGTCACAAACTCCTACTCAATCAACATATGAACATTCTTTAATTGTTACAGATTGCAGGATTGAAGTTGAGGAACCTTTATCACTGAGTACTATAGATCAAGTTCCCATCGCACAATCTGGCATTTAGATTCATTAGCCTCTATCTGCTACCAAATGTGATCCTATGGTAACCAACTCCAAATGTGGTATTGTAAAGTCTAAATTATTGTTTATCACCTCTTTTGTTGTTGTAGCTCCATTAACTGAACCTCATACTTTTTAACAAGCTATAAAATATGCATAATGGCAGTAGGCTATATGGTTTGATGTTGATGCACTACTTCAAAATTCCACTTAGGAATTAGTTCCCACTTTTTGTCATCGAATCATTGGCTGCCACTGGGTCTATTGTATTCAATTAAAATCTTATGGTTTGGTTGAACGATATAAAGCCCGCATCGTCGTAAAAGGCTACAATCAAACATATGGCCTCGACTACTTTGAAACCTTCAGTCCCGTGGTAAGACCGACAACCATTATCATTGTTATAAGTATTGCCTTTTCTCGAAATTGATCTATTCATCAATTGGATATCCATAATTTATTTTTAAATGGAGACTTAGATGAATATGTTTTTATATCTCAACCCCCTTGTTTTTTGGACTCTACTCATTTGAAATATGTTTGTAAACTTAAAAAGGCCTTATATGGACATAAGCAAAGTCCACATGCATGGTATTCTAAACTTAGCAAGGCTTTATTTCGCAGGGGTTTCACAAGCTCGCATATTGACTCCTCTATGTTTTTTGGCATAATTATTCAGTCACTTGATTACATTGGTATATGTTGATGACATCCTCATCACATGAAATGATTCTTCCAAGATTAAGTCTCATTACTTATCTTGACATCATATTTTCATTAAAAGATTTGGGTGAGCTGTCTTTCTTCCTTGGTGTTTATGTCTTTAGATATGCATCCACTTTTTATTTGTGCCAACACAAATATATATATGATTTGCTTTCCCACGCTAATATGACAAATTGTAAGCCAATCCCATCTCCTATGTCTTCAACTATTGTTCTATCTCAATTTGATGGTGACCTACCACATGATCTTATTGTATATTGAATATTAGTTGCTGCATTACAGTACTGTACAATCACCAAGCCAGATTTGTGTTTCATTGTCAGCAAAGTTTCTCAATTTTTGCACAAGCAAACTTTAGTCCATTGGTATCACTTTTTCTCCCTCTACGTCCTTTAGTATTACTGATTACATTGACGCTGACTAGGAAAATTTTCTTGATGATCGACGAAGTACATGGGGTTACTATTGTTTTTTTTGTTCTAATCTTGTTTCATGGTCAACAACTAAATAGTCTGTGATTCCTTGTTCTAGCGTTGTGTTTGAGTATCGTGCATTCTCTAATACTGCTACTGCTGAAAGTGTCTGGATTGAAGCATTACTCCGAGAGCTTGGTCTTACTTCTCTTTATCCACCATTGTTGTTTTGTGAAAATGTTAGTGCTACTTACCTTGTAACCAACACAATGCATGCTTGCACGAAGCATATTGAGGTCAACTAGCACTTTATCATAGAACGGGTAGTTCGTGGTTCTTTGTTCATTGGTTATATGCCTTCTGAACACCAACTTGTTGGCATGATGACCAAACCTTTGCCCAAGTCTAGATTACTTAATTTTCGTCACAAAATGATAGTGCCACAATGCCCTTCAATTTAGGGGGATATTGAGTAATATATATGGGTTATTAATATCTGTTATATTTTCCAGATTATTTGTATTGCTTGTATTTTCTACTCTCTCTTTTTAGAATAATTTTACCATCAATTTTTAATTCTCTTTGGTAAAGATTCTCTACCACGTGTAAGGACCTACCGGCTCTTTTGTAACAAACCTTCTTATATACAGTAATACCTATTCTAGTATTTCCTTGAGCTGATTATTTAGAACAGTACCCTTCTCTATTGTTTTCTTCTATTTTTTATAAAAATAAAAAATAAAAATTGTAAGGAATATATGATGAAAATGCTATAAAAAATCCTAATAGAAAATCAATCCTTTATTGAAAACCAGACAACGATACATAAATCACCTTTCTCAAACAGATTAAAACATTACATACATTCTATACGTATACGAACCTCAAGTTCCATTCTAAATGCCGAACAATTCGAGAAGATTTAGGGAAAAGATCTGAGATCAGAGTGTTAGGAGGTTCCAACTTCAAACCATATGGTTCTAAGTGAAGTAATTCCTTTGATTTATATAGTGGCTTGAGAATTTTTAGATAAGCAATGTGGAATATGAATCAAACACAGAGAATGAAGAGCCTTCAACGGCCGTTTAAGATTATTCTCTCAGCAAATGAAGCAAATTACATCAATTGCACAAACTTTCCTGACACATTGGCAACCGCTTCGCCAATACGCATTAGTAGGTGCACAAGCTCACGTGGTTGTCTTCTAACCATTTCAGTATTGGCAGGGCATCAATGATCGATCAGAAGCAATCTCCATACTAGCTTTCCAAGGAACATGGCTATGGCGGTCGGTGGTGGTGGTACGATATAGGCATGGCAATGGTTTTGGTCAAGTACTCAGATGGACAATGAGTTCATTTTTTGGGTGATTTTCTTTTTTCCTTATTATCACCATTTTTTTTCTTTTTATAAAATCGCAATTTAAAAAATATATTATTTTTATGATAAAAATTAGCGTATAGTCCATGCTTGAAATTACAGATTAAAAAAATAAATTTAATTTGAAAAAAATAACTTAATATATAAGCAATGTAACAAAAAGTTAAAACAAAGTATTATAAATAAAATATCTTTTGAAAATATAATTTGAATCCATATCTTTTCATATTATAATTTAAAAATACATAATAAATTATTCTACCTCTTGTTGAAAAAAATTTATCACTTTGCATAAACTATTTTCCATTTGTTGGAAGAAAAATAATAATTATACATCAACTTATCCCAATGAGTTTCAAAAAATAAATATAATGAATAGATGATATTTTATCCACCAAACAACAATTAAAATTAAATTGGTGTGTGATGCTATAATGAAGTAATTTATCTAATATTTTATATTTTTCTATTTTAGATCAATTTATTATTTAAGTCCTTTTCAACTTACTTTTTAAGATTTGGTTGACAGTGAACATAAAAATTTAAGGGTGATTTTCATTTGAACCATATGTCCTTTTTTTAAACAAAAGAGTAACAAAAAAGAGTTTGAGAAATAAACAAACAAAACAAAGAAAGATAATGGAAGGTTGTGAGGAATGGAAAGGATGAAAGAGAACACATTATTTCCTAAAATAATTCTCAAAATATGGAAACAAAATATGTAAGCAAAATTATAGTTTTCATATTTATATATTATTAACTCAAATTAATAAGTTATTAAAGAATAAAAAAACATTTCTATTATCAATTTAATTTTTATTTATTTAAAATTTTCTAGGCAAATATTTAGTTAAAATATAATTTCTATATTTACATATAAATAATTTTAATTAATATATTATATATTAAAGAATAAAAACTATTTACATTTAAATATAATCTATTTTTTTTTTAGTATTGTTACTAAATTTAGTACATATATTATTTTTATAATTTTCTTAAATTTAATATCCATAATTTTCATTAATTTTCTTATATTATTTTTAATTTAATATTTTCGTAAATAGTCCTCAATTATACAAGAAAGAAAAAATATTTCCTCAATTAAGTATAAAATATATGAGGTTCAATATAAATACACATTTTAAATTTATGTTATATTTTTGCTTTACTCTAAACCGTTCTGTCTCTTGAGACATCAGATGATTGAGAGATGTGTAGAGTTCTTATGTCCGTCTTGTTTTGTATAATAAATATTTCTCAATTATTTTTTTGATAATAAACACTAACTACCATAGAAAATATGCGTTGTCCCAATAGAACCACAACAAACATTTGCTCCATCACCACCAATACCACAACAAATATTCGCTATTATGTATCATCACTACTACTGCTATAAATATTCGCTATTACTACTTCCACCACCACAATAAACATTTACTATCACAACCACCACCATAATAAACATTCTTATCACTGCCACTACAACAACAAACACTCACAATCACCACAAAAACCAGCAGAACAAACATTCGTTATCACCACTATCATCATCACAATAAACATTTGTAATCACAACCGTCGCCACCACAACAAATATTATCATAAAAAATATTATCTATCACCTTCACCACTACCACAACAAATATTCATTATCACCATAACCACCACAACAATATATATTCTCTATCACTACCACCACTATCACAATAGAAAATATTCAATATCAACATCCTTCCCACCACCACCAAAACAAATAATAAAAAATAAATAAAAAAATATCAAAATTATACAATTAAAAACACAAAAATACTATAAAAAAATTATTTCAACATTGACAAAAAAATATTTGAAAATTTGAATAATAAAAAAACATTAAGAGAAAAAATTGAAAACAAATCAAAACAACAAAATAAAGTACAAAAATATACTAGAAAAAAGATCTGACTGGGACGACCAGATCATGATAAGATTTGGCCGTCGCCAGTCAGGTCTGGGTTATCACCTCATGATTTGGGCGTAGCTGTCCAGATCTGGTCGACCACCATTAGATCCGACTGATTTAGTGGTGGCCACACAGAGAGAGAGAGAGAGAGATTGGTACATCTGGGGCACCGTAGTGGGTGTGCAACATCGCCGTGGCCTCATTTTGTTATAATTTTTGACAAATTATGGTAAAAAAACATGGCTCTAGGTGGTGCTTGTTGGCAATGGCGCGTGGTGGTAGTGGAACCAAAATAGAGGGAAAATGAGAGAGATGGTGGCTAGAAGTGGCAAGAGTTTGGTGGTAATTACTGAAATTTCAAAATAAATACTTAAATAATCATGTAAGTTATTAAACAATATTAAAGTGAACATCAACTAATCATGTGTGGGCAGTAAAATCAAAATATGAAAAATTATGTAAAGCAATCTAAAGTGTATATTAAACCAGAATTGTGACTTTAACATTTATGTAACAGAAATGGAACCAACATACAAAGGGAGTAAATATTTACGTAATAAAAAAAATAAAAAAAAATAGCAGTGACAGAATGTGTTAACATTAACGTAACAGAAACATAAGAAATAGAAGTGATAGAATGTATTAACGTTAACGTAACAAAAATAGTATTTCAAATTTTAAATAAAAACTTACCCAAATATTCAAACAAAGAATAGAATTGAAGTTGATTGAAGCTAAAGTTTGACTCTATGCCCTTAAAGCAAATTTGCATGCCCACATTGGTGCTAATGGTTCAATGGATGTTTGTCTCTCAGAGTACAACAATCTTCTAGTACGACTACTTGAAACCAAAAATTTCGGCGAACTAGACTTGTGTTTGAACTCTCACAAAATTCAAAATGTTTTTGTGTTTTGGTGGTAATATGTGATGATAATGTTGTGTATGAGACGCAATAAAATAAATGAGAAGTCTACAATTTATAGAAAACCAAAAGTCACCATTGAATGAATGCAACTTTGGAAAGACTTTTGTTCACGTTAACGTTAATGCGAACCGTCACCTAATGAACCTTCATGTTTGCTCATTAGTATTAATTCAAAATTAACTGTTAAGTAGTTAATTAACTACTTAACTACCACTAATTAAACTTTAAATTATTTTGGCTGGCCAAGATCCAACCCGACCCAAACTCGACCAGATCCAGCCCAAACCCGATCCAAATATGGATTGGATTGACCTAGTGTCCCTCTTTCTCATGCGAGTTCGACTTACTTGACAAAGACAAAAGACCACATCATTTTGATCGTCCTATTTTTTTTAAGTGAATTTTTTTAATGACAAAACAAATAAAATAAAATGACTCATAACGATACTCATGACGAATAAGTGTCTATTTAGAAGATTGTTTAGAGTGATAAAAGAATGACTCATGACGAACAAGTGTCTGTTTAGAGAATCGTTTAGAGTAAGAAAAAAAAAGACTTATGACGACACTCATGATGAACAAGTGTTCATTTAGAGGATCGTTTAGAATAATGAAAAAATGACTCATGATGAATAAATGTCTGTTTAGAGTATCATTTAGAGTAATGAAAAAAATGAGACTCATGACGAACAAATGTCCATTTAGAAGATCTTTTAAAGTAATGAAGAAGTGACTCATGACGAACAAATTTCCGTTTAGAAGATCATTTAGAGTAACAAAAAAAAGAAGACTCATGATGATACTCATGACGGACAAGTGTCCGTTTAGAGGATCATTTGGAGTAATGAAAAAATGACTCATGACGATACTCATGATAAATAAATGTTCGTTTAGAGTGATAAAAAATTGCTCAAACCCTAGCCCTCTTGGCTGGGGGATAAAAAAAAAGTCCAGAGGTATAAAATATGGCCCAGCATATGGTTGGGCAAAAATGAGAGAGCGAAGATATAAAATGTACCCCAACCTTTGGCTGGGGCTGACTCTCAGATGACCGAACCTTTACAGGTTGCCTACGTACCTTCACATTACACCGAGGATTAGGTTTAGCATAGTTCATTGTATGCCCCTTTTACCCCAAAACGGATACCTGGATGCTCATTTAGAGCTTTTGAATTTTCTGCAATAGGAGTTTCCAATTTGAGTCGGAAGGTAAGAATTCCAAGTGATAGGGAAATCCATGCTTCCAGTCCCTTTAAGATCCCTGTAACTGGATAAGAAAAACACATGCAACATAGAAATTTAGTCTGAAAAACTTGTCACCTTTGACGACCCGCAATTCTGTTCCCCCCTTTTCCATCGCAATCTCTCAGCTGATGGCGCTTAACTTTCTCAGGACAGTATCGGGAGATTCTTCTGTCTCATCCTTCCATCAATTTTAGAGGTGCACCTTCTGGAGGTTTTCTCTAGGTTACTGGTGGGGTCTTGTTATGGGTAACATCCCTATCAACTTTTATCTCTCTACACCTACCGATTCTCATTTCCTCATTTCTACCAGACTTCCTCAGTATTAGGAGAATCATATACTCCTACTTAATTTGTATTTATTCAATCCTACAAAACTAATTTAGCCAAATATGAAAAAATGTGTAAAACCTTACCCTAAACAGGTACCTTCATCACCAGATATGTTAACTGCAAGATTCCAAGCTGAATTGTTTGACAAGTATGATTTCAATGCACATTTAAGCAATATTTGATGTTCTTTTTCACAGATTCCAACTCTGCTCAAATCCATTAAGTTCCAAACACGAAATTGTTTACAGTCAATGAAAGTCGACCGTAGTGAAAATTCCAAAATTGGCCCCCCGAGCGATCTACCTGTTTCTTTTTTTTTCACGGTCTTTACATTATTTTAATGGCGCTCTTTCAAGTTTTCACCATGTTCGAGCCGTACTTATTTTTTTTTATTTTTTTTGAGAAACAAGTAATCACAAATCGAAATATATTTACTTGAAAAAGAAAGATCTTTATTAGGCAAAGTATTTCTTAACAGAATCCGAGTTTAGAGACTCGGGAAATACATCACCATCCATTTCCTGGAGAATCAACGTTCCACCACTCAAAGCCTTGTGAACAACAAAAGGACCTTCCCAATTTGGGGCGAACTTGCCCTTAGCTTCATTGTGGAAAGAAAAGATTTTCTTCTATACCAACTCATTGTCCCGGAAGACTCTGAGGCGTACCCGCTTATCATGAGCTCTAGCAATTCTCTGTCTGTAACATTGTCCGTGGCATATCGTTGTTAGCCGCTTTTCGTCGATTAAACAAAGTTGGTCCAATATTTGGTGTACCCATTCAGTTTCATCGAGCTCGGCCTCCATGAGCACACGCAGAGATGGAATTTCCACCTCAGTCGGTATCACCGCGTCTGTGCCATAAACCGAAGAGTAGGGGGTTGCCCCTATCGAGGTCCAAACTAAAGTCTGGTAAGCCATCAAAGCATACGACAGCATATCATCCCACTCTTTATAGTTATCAATCATCTTTCAGAGGATTTTCTTTATATTATAATTGGCGACTTCCACTGCTCCATTCATCTTTGGATGGTAAGGCACTGAGTTTCTGTGCTCGATCTTGAACTGTTGACAAATTTCTTGTATTTTCGAGCCCTTCAGGTTTTTAGCATTGTCGGTTATTAGTACTCGCATCAAACCATATCTCGACACAATATTTTCTTTGATGAACCGAGCTACTGTCCTTTGAGTCACTCAGGCCAAGGATATTGCCTCTACCCACTTGGTAAAATAATCAATCGCTGCCAGGATAAAGCGATGACCACTCGACGCCTTAGAAGTAACTTCTCCAATAACATCCATACCCCACATTGAGAAGGGTCATGGGGCCGCCAAGCAATGAAGTTGCGAATGTGGGACATGAATTTGATCGCCGTGAATCTAACACTTATGGAATTTTTGAACAAACTGCACACAATCTCTTTCCATCGTTAGCCAAAAATAACTGGTCATCAAGATCTTCTTTGCGAGCATGAAGCCACTCATATGGGGTCCACATAATCCGCCATGGACCTCTTTCATCAACTGGATGGCCTCTTCGACTCCAACACATCTCAACAGGCCCATGTCAGGGGAGCGTTTCTACAGTGTCTCCCCGCTTAGGAAGAATTGGCCTGCTAACCTCCAGAGAGTTTTTCGATCAACACTCGATGCCCTTTTCGGATACTTTCAATTTTTCAGGAAGTTCTTTATGTCATGGTACCACGGGTCTTTGGCTGGTTCAGATTCAAGCTGGTAATAGTGGACCGGTCGACGCTGAACTCGAATTACCACCGGAATGACATCATCCTCCTCCCGAGTGATGGAGATCATAGACGCCAAGGTAGCTAAGGAATCGGCAAAGTCATTCTTGAGCCTTGGTATGATTTCAAATTCGATCATCATAAATTACTCGCACAACTCTAGAAAGTGATTGTTATAGGCTATCAAAGTCGGATCTCTCATGGCATACTTATCCGTCACCTGATTGATTATCATCTCATAATCCCCGAACACTAGCAATTCTTTAATTTTCATGTCGACAGCCAACTGGAGTCCCAAAATACATGCTTCGTACTCAGCTTGGTTATTGGTGCTCTGGAACTTCAACTTGGAAGCCATCGGATAATGTTGCTTGCTCGGAGAAACTAGAACGACTCTGATTTCGGCCCCTCAAGAGTTTACTGCTCCGTCAAAATACATTTTCCAGACTTTTTCCTTATCTTCCTCCTCCACTGCATAAATCAACTCATTAGGGAATAGCATCTCAAGAGGATAGTAATCTGTTTGAGCTGGGCAACTAGCCAATTGATTCGTTATTGCCTAACCCTTCACTGACTTTTGGGTCTTGTAGACGATATCAAACTTCGTTAGCAGCATTTGCCATTTTGTAACTTTTCCTGACATAATCGATTTCTCAAAGATGTACTTTAACGAAACCATCATAGCTATCAAGTAGGTAGTTAGTGGGAGCATATAATAGTACAGTCTCTGAGCAGACCAAGCCAACGCACAACAGGTCCTCTCCAGCAAGGTGTAATTTTCCTCGTACTTCATGAACCGCTTGCTGAGGTAGTAGATGGATTGTTCCTTATTTCTAGATTTATCGAGTTGCTCGAGAATAGCTCCCATGAAAGAGTTGAGAACTGACAAATACAGCAAAAATGTAACCCCCTCCCGAGGCGGTACTAGAACTTGAGGGTTGGTTAGATAGGCTTTAATCTTCTCCAAGGCATTCTGACAATATGCATTTCATTGCATGTCACTTTCTTTTCGAAACAGCTTGAAGATTAGCTCATAAGTGGCAGTGAGCTGGAAAAGGAATCGGGCTATGAAATTCAATCGACCTAGAAAACCTTGGATCTCCTTCTCATTTTTTCGGTAGTGGCATCTCATGAATGGCCTTCGTCTTTGCAGGATCAATCTCGATTTCATGGCGATTTACCATGAAACCAAGAAGCTTTTCGGAAGTCACCCCGAAAGCGCATTTTGCTAGATTGAGCTTGAGCTAATACTTTCGAAGTTTGTCGAACATCATTTTCAAATGGTAGAGATGGTCCTCGTTCTCCTGAGATTTAACGATCATGTCATCCACATATACCTCCATCTCCTTGTGCATCATATCATGAAATAGGGTTGTTATTGCTCTTTGGTACATTGCCCCGATATTTTTGAGACTGAAAGGCATCACCCTATAGCAAAAGACTTCCCATGGTATAATGAAGACTGTTTTTTCTCGATCTTTCTCATCCATTTGAATCTGATTATATCCAGAGAAACCATCGACAAAGGAATAGAGCTTTCGCCCCGCAGTATTGTCGATGATGATATGAATGTTTGGCAGTGGAAAATCATCTTTCAGACTTGCTCGGTTCAGATCACGATAATCCACGCAAACTCTGATTTTCCCGAGGACTTCAGCACTAGAATGATATTTGAGAGCCATTCACTGTAGTTACACACTTCGATGATTCAGGCATTGAACTGCTTTATGATCTACTCTTTGACCTTGAGGCTAACAACGGGCCTCAATTTTCTCAACTTTTGCTTAACCGGTATACTCCCAAGTTTTTGCCGCAGCTTATGGGTCATGATACTTTTGTCTTGCCCTACCATGTCATCGTAGGACCAGGAAAATATATCTTGGTAGGCAACTAAGAGCGTTGTCAACTCTTTCTTTTGCAGAGTCGTGAGGGCTAATCCAATCTCTACTTCCTTCAACTCTTCCGGGGTCCCCAAGTTTATCAACTCAGTCTCGTCATTACTGGGAATCGACTTATTCTCAAATTCCATTAAAGCTTTTTGGATCTCACCATCGTCTGGCTGGCAATAGTCATCTTCTGTTTCCACTCCCATCAGGTTATAGTCCGGTTCTGCATTGAAATCATACTCATCGCACTCTAGCTCAGTTATATCGCATGCATCATACATTGGTAACTTAAGCATACTGAAAGAGTAAAATTTAAACATTTAAACCATAGGTTAGATAAAACATAATTGTATTCATTAAATTTAAAAAGTCATTACAAAGCATAATCCCTTTCCATCCAGAAGGCTAGCTGAATGGAAGGGTGAGTACAGAAAATCTCTCCAATTTTACCAAAACGCTCGGCAGGCCGGGAGGGAACAAAAATCCCAATTTTGCATATTTTCTTCCTCCTTGGTTCGAATACCAAACCCATAACTTGGTCCTGCCTCATCTCCCATGATTACATTCACAGCTTCCTCAATCATCACTCTCTTAGGGTGCAACTCGAATCCTATAGTCCCATTCCCTTTATTGATGGTTTCTGCTGGATAGGGGAAAGTGACTGATGAATGGTTTATTTACCAACAAATCAAGTACTTTTAGATTCAAATATTTGTGTGTTTTTAAGCACTTTTGTTGTTTTAATATGTTTTTGTATTATTTGGTAGGTTTTTGAATAAAATGGTGAAATTATTCAAAATCGGCACATGTACAGTAACTTCAAGACCAATTTGGAACACGATTCCATTTGATTTTGGAAAAATGCAAAACATGGAAGTCATATATCTTTTTCTTAGATTTTCACAGATTTTTGAATTACCTCAATCAGAGTTCGGACGAACAAGTTACAATAAAAATACCAACAGGTGTCACCTCCTGGACAGTGAGACAGTAGAGAGTTGCTAAACTCTCTGTATTTCCACCGCCTAGGTGGTCACCCTGCACCTGTAAAGTGTTTTTTTTTTTATATATATTTTAGGATATTTTTTGCCCTATATCCTTCCTCCCTTCTCCATTTTCGGTAAGACGACTTAGGAAAATCATTAGGGTATATTTTAGAGTGTTTTGGAGGAAGAGCTCACATTCCGAAGGAGGAGACGTTGAAGAAAGAAGCGATCGTTCTACAGCATAATCTTCGGACTTGGCTAAGTTCTTTCGTTTTCTCTTTTATTTCTTTAACTTAGGTATTTGTTGAGCATGTTTAGCTCATTCTTATTGTAAATATGGTTATGGCCGCTAGCTAAACGTGGATTATTTAGGGATTAACAATACATTTATAAATATGTGGTTATTTTGATTTCGGTGTTTTGTTAATGTGTGTTTTATAATAATTTTGATTGTGTTTGCCGTGTTGTCATGCTATTACGCTTGTTAAGATAATTAGAGAATATGAGGTTTGACACTAGGGAGAGGTAACTCCAGATTCAGACTAGGATAAATACAACACAACAATCTAACAACCCGGGAGGGCATTAGAAAGTGTGCAATCAATGACGTTGGGGTGAGACTCACGTGGCCTAGTGTTGTTAAGATGTTGATGGGGACTTCTTCGCTGACACAAAGTCATTTATTCACTCGTCTTACACTCGGGAGAGGTAGCGAGTGAGTTTACGAATCGAGATTGTCGAATACCCGAACAATATTAACATAAACTAAAATGAGATTGAACACGTATTTGTAAACAACGTTAATCCCTAGACAATTCTTTCCCCAAAAATATCTTATTATATTAGTATAGATAATTTAGTTAATTAGTTTAGTTTAATATAAATTTTATTCACATGTATTTTTTCCTAGATAAAGTTAGGTCATGATAAATGCGATAATCAATAATAATCACAACCAATCCTTGTAGACACGATACCCCTATCCTCCCCACCTTTACTAAAACTTGACTCTCGTACACTTGTGAGTGAAAGTAGCGGCATATTTTACGGCCTACCAAGTTTTTGACGCCGTTGCCGGAAATTAGTTTGTTGGTTATTATAGATATTGTGAGTAAATGACCCAATTTTACTTTAGGCATTTCTTTTGTGTATAATTTTTTCTTTTTAGTTTTTGTTTTTATTTTCCTGCAGGGTGCTTGAAGATGCTAGATCAACAGGTGCTCTTGTGTTTCTTTCAATGGGATTTTGAGCCATATTACTATGCTTGGGATCATTACAAGGATTTTCTTCTCCGGTTTCCGAAATCACGGATTCCCGAGGGAGTGTCAACTACTAAACTTCCTCGATGGGTTACAAGTCGCAACCAGAATTTGGGTCGAAAGAGAAAACAATACCACCTCTTTCGACCAACTAGCCGCGGACGAAGCCTATCGGATGTTGGAAGACATGGTAGCCTTTGATTATCAGAGTTGCAATTCTATAGCTCCATGGATCGACACCCTGGACCAATACATTGAGTCTTCTCGCTGATTTTATTAAGGAAACTCAGACGTTTTGGAGGGAGATACATGGACGGATCAATGAGCATGACGATCGTCTTAATCATATCGAGACGGTTTGCGCTGACATCGATGAGACCGTAACGTCTTTGCAGACGCAAATCAGTCATCTAGTCTACTTGATTGAGGCCGAGTCAGCCACGGTGGCACTAAGAGACGAACAAGGCGAATCTGTTTGTGAAAGCCACCGTGAGGAACCGGAGACGAGCGGGAGGAGCTTGGGAGAATATGTTGAAGATTTGAATGAAGAGAAGACCCAAGTATGGTTTGGCGATGAAAATTCACATATTAATCATTGTGAATTGTCACCGTTCGAATTTCAATTCGTGACGCCGCAATCAATCCAAGACGATCACATCTACGAGGATCCGATATGGCTCACTTGTCCTTCACCGACGATAGCAACGTCTTTTCATGCCCACCAAGTACATGAGCCGGTGAGGTGTGACGTTGAAAGTTCAAGCCATCCAAAGCAACATCTCGCCAAGCTTGAGGGCGTTGATAACCAAGACCCGTTTGTAGTGTTATTTGACACGTACTACGGGCAGAAGCCACTCTTTGACGAGCACTTCGGCGTGTCCGGCTGACGACCATAAACCAAGTGCTTCTTGGGAGGCAACCCAAGGAGAAGAATAAGTTAGATCCATCTCCGCCGATTTGATTCGGAGGCGAGATTCTCTCGCCTCCCAAGTATGTGTTCTAAATCCTAGTCTTCATTATAATGCTTGATCATGTCATTGGGATCGCTGACTAGGTTATTATGGATATTTCCTGTTTAAGTTGGTGGTGATGTGTTAGTATGTTTTAGTGATAGTTTATATTTTACTGTTTTTACATGTGCATGTTTGTTTAGAGTAGTTTTTGTGAATGTGCTGAGTTTTGACGTCATCTAGGCCATTACTCGATGATGAGTCTGTCCCCTGGTTGTTTATTGAGGTCGAGCGTAAAACTCATGCATGTATGTTCTGTGTGCTCAACGTTATGTTTTAATAATAGTTAGTATAGATCCTACTTGCACGAGCACGAAAACTCATTATATAACCATTTAATTGATTTGAAAACGATTATCTGTCACCTAAATTCATGACATTAGGGTTTCCAGAACTTGATTTGGGGGAAATTCGAGGCGAAATCATAGGCGAGGTAGTTCAGAAGACATGATTTAGGTATTCATTTTCTCTCTTGAACCTTTTAAGTTTACCCTGATATATCATTACCCCTCATTACCGTGTCGAAGCCTAAATGCTGTGTCAATTTTGAACACTTAACCAATACTAGATGACCGATTAAATTTCTTTCCAAACCTATATCGCTGAACCAAAGGCACAAATTTGAGATAATCAAGTTAGCAGTTGCAAATGCTACTTGAAGTGAGCGGTTGGTTTAGGGTGAACTTTTGATTGGTTCGGTATTCGAGTACTCACTTGTCGTTTTTGTTCGTTTTTCACACACCCCTTAAATTGTAACAATTAAATAGGTTTGGGGGTGTGTTAGTTAAAAAGAAAAAAAAAATCAAATGTAAATACGGTTTTTATTTCCGTTTCTTTTTTTACAAGTGAGTACGTCATTCTTAATATATGTTCAGGGTTGTTTTAAATCTTATCTGTGGGGTTTCGAGTGTGAGTGTGCCAGCGATGTGCCTTGGGTAACGTTAAGTTAACAACGTTAACCCGGTTTCTCTTCCAATTTTCCCTTAGCCATTTATCCTAAACCGAACCAAGACCTACTTCCGAGCCTACATTAATGGAGAATAGATCCCAGGTCAAGCCTATAGATTTCCTATACCATCGGGTTTTTTCTGTCATTCGCTTATATGGTGGATAATCTAATCCAATTAACGAAAAATTATATATTTGAATTTTAAACACACATACACTTTAGTAGGATCTAGAATGACACTTACTATTATAAATGTTGAAATTCTAGAACACTACATGGTGTGTTTTTATGCTTGAACTTGATAGGATTAGGGGCCGATGAGGGATTATTCGTTTGTCCGGTAGATGATACTCAAAACTTGCATATATTTGTTTTTCGTGTTTTTCATTTTTAGTTTTTAATTTCGTAATTAGTTGTTGTATTTTCTTATTTGTGTGTTTTTGCTTGAGGACAAGCAAATGTTTGAGTTTGGGGGTAATTGATGAGTGGTTTATTTACCAACAAATCAAGTACTTTTAGATTCAAATATTTGTGTATTTTTAAGTACTTTTGTTGTTTTAATATGCTTTTGTGTTATTTGGTAGGTTTTTGAATAAAATGGTGAAATTATGCAAAATCAGTACAGGTACAGTAACGTCAAGGCCAATTTGGAACAAGATTCCATTCGATTTTGGAAAAACTCAAAACATTTAAGTCATATATATTTGTATTATCTTTCCACAGGTTTTTGAATCACCTTAATCAGAATTCGGACGAAGAAATTACAACAAAAATACCAACGGATGTCACCGCCCACCGCCTGGGCGATGAGACAGCAAAAAGTTGCTAAACTCTCTGCATTTCCACTGCCTAGGCTGTCACCCTGCACCTATAAAGTGTTTTTTTTTTTTAGATATTTTAGGATATTTTTTGCCCCATATCCTTCATCCCCTCTCTATTTTCGGTAAGAAGACTTAGGAAGGCCATTAGGGCATATTTTAGAGTGTTTTGGAGGGAGAATTCACATTCCAAAGGAGGAGACGTTGAAGAAGGAAGCAATAGTTCTACAACATAATCTTCGTACTTGGCTAAGTTCTTTCATTTTCTCTTTTATTTATTTAACTTAGGTATTTGTTGAGCATGTTTAGCTCGTTCTTATTTTAAATATGTTTATGGTCGCTAGCTAAACGTGGATTGTTTAGGGATTAACAATAAATTTATAAATATGTGGTCATTTTGATTTCGGTGTTTTGTTAATGTGTGTTTTATAATAATTTCGATTGTGTTTTCCGTGTTGTCATGCTATTATGCTTGTTTAGATAATTAAAGAATATGGGGTTTGACACTCGGGAGAGGTAACCCCGGATTCGGACTAGGGTAAAGACAACACAACAATCTAAAGACCTGGGAGGGCATTAGAAAGTGTGCAATCAATGACGTTAGGGCGAGACTCATATGACCTAGTGTCGTTAAGACGTTGAGGGGGACTTCTTCATTGACGCGAAGTCATGTATTCACTCGTCTTACACTCAAGAGAGGTGGTGAGTAAGTTTACAAACTAAGATTGTCGGATACTTGAACACCATTAACATAAACTAAAATTAGACCGAACACGTATTTGTAAACAACGTTAATCCCTAGATAATTCTTTCCCCGAAAATATCTTATTATATTAGTATAGACAATTTAGTTAATTAGTTTAGCTTAATATAAATTTTATTCACATGTATTTTCGCCTATATAAAGTTAGATCATGATAAACGCGGTAATCAATAATAATTACAACTAATCCATGTGGACACGATACGCCTACTCTCCCCACCTTTAATAAAACTTGACCTCGTACACTTGCAAGTGAAAGTAGCGGTGTATTTTACACCCTACCTGTGACCCAGATATGCGGAATTTTCATCGGCTGGTTGACCGAGAATCCATCCCTCTTCCTTCGAAAGAACTTCGCCTTGTCTGCTCTTGTTGGCTTGTATCCCAATCCGAATCTCCCCCTCTTCTCCTTGACTTCCATCGGCTCTGTAATTCCATCCAGATTCTTACCCAATCCTTTCCCGGGAATGCAACCCAGGGACTTCATTTCTTTAGCAATGAAGGCCACAGTACTAGACAGTGATGGTTCCATCTCGTGTCCTCCTTCCATCACAAAGGTAGCATTCGCGACGTCAAGCACGTGATAGGAGGCTTTAATCTTCTATTTCTTTTTTCCTCGTCTATTAACGGGACATACTAGCTTATCACTTGACGAAAAGATATGATATCCAAATCAACCTTGATCACATATAATGTGTCATCAACGATGAACTTGATCTTCTAGTGTAGTGACGAAGGCACTACCCCATCATTATGGATCCACAGCCTCATCAACAACAGATTGTACAAAGCAGGTATCGAGCACTTGGAATTTCACATTGAACTGGATTGGGCTAATTTCAATTAGCAGGTCAATCTCTCCAACACTATCTCTCCTGGCCCCATCCAATACCCTGATAACCGTCTTTGACGATCGAATCTATGAAAAATCTATCCCCATTTCTTCCAGCATCGACAAAGGGCAAATATTTAGTGTCGATCCATTATCAATCGACACCCAAGCTATGAACATTCCTTGACTTTCGATCGTGATATTTAAATACTTGTTGTGACCTATTCCATCTTCACCGATCTAGTTGTACAACGAGCGTTTGTTATACGCTCGCGTATTGACTACTCGCAAGTGTACGAGGTTAAAGTTTTAGTATAATGTGATCTTTAAGATCAGGTATCGTATCCACAGGGATTGGTTGTCATTATTATCGAGTACCATAATTGTCATGACCTAACTTTATCTAGGCTAAAAAGAATGATTTTAAATTAATTAATACTAATACTAATATAACCTAATTTAATCTATACTAATTATACTAATACGAGATAGTTAGGAGATGGATTATCTAGGGATTAACTTTATTTACTTAAATACGTTTGATTTCGTTTAGTTTACAATAATAGTGTTCGACCTATTCGACAATCTCAATTTGTAAATTCCCCCGCCACCTCTCCCGAGTGTAAGACAAGGGAATACACGACTTCGTATCAACGAAGAAATCCCCCTCAACATCTTAACGACCCTAGGTCACGTGAGTATCACCCCAACATCATTGATTGCACACAATCCAACTCTCTCTCTCTCGAGTTATTGAATCGTCACGTTATGTTTACCCTATCGACAATCTCAGCTCGTAAACTCTTCTGCCACCTCTCCCAAGTGTAAGACACGGGAATACGCGACTTCGTGTTAACGAATAATTCCCCCTCAATGTATTAACGACCCTAGGTCACATGAGTCTTGTCCCAACATCATCAATTGCGCATAATCCAACTCTCTCCCGGGTTGTTGGATCGTCGCATTGTGTTTACCTTAGTCCGAATCCGGGGTTACCTCTTCTGAGTGTCAAACCCTAAATTCTCAATATATCTATCTAAGTATAATAAACAAATAATACAGCAAACACAATCAAAATAGCGAAGAACAATCATTAAAGAAACAAAAACTCAAACAAAACTACGCTTTTATAAATAATATTAATCTCATAGATAATCCACATTTAACTCATGGTCATAGCCATTTATACATTGAAAATCGAGGTAAACATGTTCAAACAATTATTGAAGTTAAGAAATAAAAGGAAAAATGGATGAACTTAGCCGTAATCCGAAGATTAGCCACTAAAACCGTCCACTGATCGCTTCTCATTCTCCGCGTGGTAATCTTCTCCTTCGGATTTATTTGAGCACTCTTTATACTCTCTATCTATTCTAAACTAAGCCCTAAGGGGCTCTAATGGCCGGGATTTCTTAAAGGAGATGAGAGGAGAGGGGATTAAATAGAGAAAATATCTCAAAAATATCTAAATCTGTGCAGAGGTCACTGCCGCGGCGGTGGAGTATGTCGGTTAAGTGATCGCCTAGGCGGTGAAGAAAGCGGTGGATTCAGGGACCATATAGCAGTTTCCCCGCCGCGGCGGTGGATGTCCAACAAGATTTGTCCCACTTTGCATTTCACCACCATGGCAGAGGTCTGGACGCTGCGATAGTGGCTGCTATTCTGATTATTGTCTCCGTGCTAATTTTTCCACTATTCTTCGACCGTTCTTAGTTCGATTTGATCGTTTACCCTCCGATTTCATACCGTTTCACCCCACACACCTGATTTATACAAAAAGAATAAAAACTAATTAAAACGCTATAAAAACGCTATAAAAAATAATCTAAAACTAACAAAACCGGTTTGGAAATATATAGGTAGATCACACCTATCAAATACCCCCAAACTTGGAATTTCGCTAGTCCTCGAGCAAAACACACACATGAAAATAAAAAAACACAACTAAATTAAATAACAAACAACCCAAAAACAATCTAAACATAACAATATGCTAGTTTTGACTTCTTCTAATGTCCTAGAATTTCGACATGCAATAATGGAGAATGTCATTCTAGATCCTGTTAACGTGTTAGCGTGAGATTCAATAATATAACTATACAACGACCGGATTGGATTATCCACCAACGAAACTCATGACTTAGACCGTATAGGACTAGGATTTCCATATGCTTGATTGGGGTCCACTCTCCACTAATGTAGGTTGAGTAGTTCATAAATATCAGAAAGACTTGATTCGGTTTTGGTATATTTGGCCAAGGGTAATTTGGAATAGAAACCGGGTTAACGTTATTAACTTAACATTACCCAAGGCTCAATGCTTGGCACATTCACTCTCGAACCCCCATAGATAAATTGGAAAACAATTCTGAACTAACATTTAAGAACGTAGTACCTATTTGTCAAAAAGAAACGTAATTTTTTTTTTCAACATACTATAGCCCCAAACGTATTCGATTACTTTGATTTCACGGGTGTGGTTAAAACGAAAGAAAAATGACAAGTGAGTACTCGAATACCGAACCGCTCACATCCCTGGTAACGACGCCAAAAACTTCTACGATGAGCGTTTGTTACACACTCGCGTATTGACTACTCGTAAGTGTACGAGGTCAAAGTTTTAGTATAATGTGATCTTTAAGATCGGGTATCATATCCACAGGGATTGGTTATTGTTATTATTGAGTACCGTAATTATCATGACCTACCTTTATCTAGGTTAAAAAGAATGATTTTAAATTAATTAATATTAATACTAATATAACCTAATTTAGTCTATACTAAATATACTAATACGAGATAGTTAGGGGATGGATTATCTAGGGATTAACTTTATTTACTTAAACGCATTTAATTTCCTTTAGTTTATAATAATGGTGTTCGACCTATTCGACAATCTCAGTTCGTAAACTCCCCCGCCACCTCTCTTGAGTGTAAGACGAGGGAATACGCGACTTCGTGTCAATGAAGAAGTCCCTATCAACGTCTTAACGACCCTAGGTCACGTGAGTCTTACCCCAACGTCATTGATTACACACAATCCAACTCTCTCTTGGGTTATTGGATCTTCGCGTTGTGTTTACCCTATCGACAATCTCAGTTTCTAAACTCTCCTATCACATCTCCCGAGTGTAAGATGAGGGAATATGTAATTTTGTGTCAACGAAAAAGTCCCCCTCAACTTCTTTAATGACCCTAGGTCATGTGAGTCTTTCCCCAACGTCATCGATTGCCCACAATCCAACTCCCTCCTGGGTTATTGGATCGTCGTGTTGTGTTTACCCTAATCCGAATCCGGAGTTACCTCTTCCGAGTGTCAAATCCTGAATTCTCGATATATCTATCTAAGTATAACAAACTAAAAATACGGCAAACACAATCAAAATAGTGAAGAACAATCATTAAAGAAACAAAAACTCAAACAAAACTACATTTTTATAAATAGTATTAATCCCATAGATAATCCATATTTAAGTCATGGTCATAACTGTTTATACATTGAAAATTGAGCTAAACATGCTCAAACACTTATTGAAGTTAAGAAATAAAAGAAAAAACAGATGAACTTAGCCGTAGTCTGAAGAATAGCCGCTAAAACCGTCCACCGATTGCTTCTCCTTCTCCAGGTGGTAATCTTTTCCTTCGGATTTGTTTGAGCACTCCTCATACTCTCTCTTTATTCTAAACTAAGCCCTAAGGGGCTCTAATGGCCGGGGTTTCTTAAAGGGGATGAGAGAAGAGAGGATTAAATAGAGAAAATATCTCAAAAAATATCTAAATCTGTGCAGAGGTCAGCACCGCGGCGGTGGAGTATATCGATTAAGTGATCACCTAGGCGGTGAATGAACCGGTGGATTCAAGGACCATCCTGCAGTTTCACCACTGCGGCGGTGAATGTCCAGCAAGATTTGGCCCACTCTGCATTTTCACCGCCGCGGCGGAGGTTTGGACGCCGCGGCGGTGGGCTAATGTTTTGATTATTGCCTCCATGCTTGTTTTTTCACCGTTCTTCAACCATTCTTGATTCTATTTGATCATTTATGCTCCAATTTCATACCTTTTTACCCCCACACACTTGATTTATACAAAAAGAATAAAAACTAATAAAAACACTGTAAAAAAATACTCTAAAACTAACAAAACCGGTTTGGAAATATATAGGTAGATCACACCTATCTCTCGTCATCGATGAAAGTGATGGTATTAAATTTTAGGACCTGCTCGACCAGAGTGACAAACTTTTTCGAAGGGATCGTGCTAGGCAAGTGGGCTTCATTTAGGACTTTTAGTAGCGTCTATCTGTGTACTTCTACAAACAGGAGTAGTGAAAGCATCAAGATTAGCGTCGGCGCTTTGCTGAGTTGTTCTACTATCTTGTATTTGAAATTTTTCATTGCTTTTAAGAAGTCGTGAGCCTCTTATTCTGGCACCGAATTTTTTAGAACTCCTTTGGGTTCCCTTACAGGAACCCTGATCAAATTCAGCGGCATGTACACTCTCTCAGACTGAGTGATTCCACCAGTTTCTCCTGTTGAGATTGGCAATTCTTCTTCTTCTCTTATTTTAGCGATGATCTCGTAATTCTATGGGACCTTATTGAGACTTTCCACCGGCTTTTGGATTGGGAAAGACAGAACTAGAGATTTTTCCAGTTTTTCGGCTACCCATTCTGGATGTAATTCGAACCCTCTGTCGAGAACCTCCAAATGTAAACAAACATCACCAATATCGATCACATCAACTTCTTCCTTGACCTCCTAATAGGTATAAAATACTTATCTATTTCCAAATTGAATTTATTAGTTTTCGAGTACGTTTATAATTATTTTTATTATGTTTTAATATATTTTTATTCTTTTTGTATTAAAACAGGTACGTGGGGTGAAAACGTATGAAATCGGAGCATAAACGATCAATTCGTATCGAAAACGATCGGAGAACAGTGGAAAAATGAGCAAGAAGGCAAGAATTTGCATGCAAGACCACCGCCGCGGTGGTAAAAATACTAAGAAAGACCAAAGGCCACTGATGGAATATTGCCTAGGCGGATAAATCCACTGCCTAGGCAGAAATCCAACAAAGAATTTGACAGATGGCTACTGACTACCCAGCGCTGCGGTGGTGAACCAGTAGAAAGTTTTTCCAATCTACCGCTATTTCTATCGCCTCGGCGAACCTTAACTGACATACGCCACCGCCGCGGCGGTGGCCTCTGCACAGTGTTAGATATTTTTTTAGATATTGTGTCTATAAATACCCCATCCCCTCTCATTTTTTGGGCTGTCTCTGGCCATTAGGGCCTTCCTAGGGTTAGATAGAATAGAGAAAGAGTTTTGGAGAGAGCTCATTCATATTGAAAGGAGAAGATCAACACGCGGAGAAGGAGAATCGTTCGGTGGACGATTTTAGCGGCTAATCTTCGGATATCGGCTAAGTTCACCTGTTTTTCCTTTTATTTCTTATCTTCTATGTATGTTTGAGCATGTTTAGACTAGTTTCAATTGTATAAATGGCTATGGCCATAGGTTAAACGTAGATTATGTATGAGATTAATATCGTTTATAAAAACATGATTTTGGTTTAGTTGCGTTTCTTTGATGATTGTTCTTCTCTATTGTGAGTGTGTTTATCATATTCTTTGTTTATTATACTTAGATTTATATATTGAGAATACGGGGTTTGACACATCCCGGATTTGGATTAGAATAAACAAACGCCACGATCCAATAACCCGGTTGGGGTTAGGATTGTGGACAATTTATGACATTGGGGAAAGACTCACGCGACCTAGGGTCGTTAAGACATTGAGGGGGACTTCTTCGTTGATTCAAAATCGCGTATTCCCTCGTCCTGCACTCGGGAGAGGTGGTGATGGAGTTTTAGAACTGAGATTGTTGATAGGGTAAACACAACGCACAAAATCTATGACGTTGGGGCGAGACTCACTTGACCTAGAGTCGTTAAGACATTGAGGGAGACTTGTTCGTTAACACGAATTCACGTTATATCCCCCATCTTACACTCGGGAGAGGTGACGAGGGAGTTTATGAACTGAGATTTTGTGTGCGATCAATGAGGTTAGGGCAAGACTCACACAACCTAGGGTCGTTAAGACTTTGAGGAGGACTTCTTCGTTGACTTAAAGTTGTGTTATATCCCCCGTCTTACACTCAAGAGAGGAGGCGAAGGAGTTTTAGATACCGGGATTGTCAAATACGTCGAACACCATTATTGTAAACTAAACGATATCAAACGCGTTTATGTAAATAAAGTTAATCCTTAAATAATCCATCCCATAACTATCTCATATTAGTATTTAGTAAAGT
Source organism: Eucommia ulmoides (assembly GCA_016647705.1). NCBI lineage: Eukaryota > Viridiplantae > Streptophyta > Magnoliopsida > Garryales > Eucommiaceae > Eucommia > Eucommia ulmoides. Next base: position 23,081,634 of record CM028334.1, read on the forward strand.
TAAAATAGAATTTTAGTATTAGTTAATTAAATTACATTTTTGTCGCCTAGATAAAGTCGAGTTATGATAATCGCGGTACTCGATAGTAACAACACCAATCCCTGTAGATATGATACCCGACCAAAAGGTCCATTATATTAAAACTTGATCCGTACGCTTGCGGTGAAAGTGGCAGCGCTTTATTTGCGGCCACCAAGTTTTTGGCGCTATTGCCGGGGATTGGCAAAGTGGTTATTATCGATATTGTGAGTAAATAACTTGATTTTAATTTAGGAATTTTTAGTGTATATAATTTTTCTTTGTAGTTTTGTTTTTGTTTTCCTACAGGATGCTTGAAGATGTTAGATCGACAGGTACTCTTGTGTTTCGTTCATTGCAAAATCTCGCCAGTCTTGCGGGCATGTGTCGAGCCGAGGACATTAAACTAAGCACTTCTTAGGATGCAACCCAAGGTCACAAATAAGTTAGATACATCTCCGTCGATTTGAGTCGGATGCGAGATCCTCTCGCTTCCCAGGTACGTGTTCTAAACCTCTGTCCTCAATATCATTCTATATACTGTCATTGGGATCGTTGATGGCTCGTTTAGGACATCACCTGTGTTGAGTTGGTGATGATGTGTAGTATGTTTTAGTATGTGTTTATGTTTTTAGTTAAATTTTACTATTTTTATCGTTTGCATGCTTGTTTAGGATTAGTTTGTTTAATTTAGTTGGTGTTTTGTGCTGAGTTTTGATGTCATCTGGGCATTTACCCGATGATGACTCTATCCCCTGATTGTTTTGAGGTCGAGCATAACGCTCATTCATGTGTATTCTATGTGCTTAACGTATCGTTTAGTAAAAGTTATTGGGGATCCTAAATGCACGAGCACATAAACTCGATATAGCACTATCTTATTAATGAAACCGATTATCCTTCAATCAATTTCATGATAATAGAGATTCTGAAACTTGATTTGGGGGAAATTTGAGGTGAAATCCTTGGCGAGGTTGTTTAGGAGATATGATTTAGGCATTCATTTGATCGCTTGAGCATTTTTTTTAAGCTTACCCTAATAAATCATTACCCTTCGTTACCCTGTCGAAGCCTAAAAGCTGCTTCAATTCTGAACACTTAACAAATAGCCTAGCCGATTGAACATTTTCCAAACCTATATCACTAAATTGAAGGCACAATTTGAGTGAATTAAGTTAGCATTTCGCTACTTGATGTGAGCGGTTGGGTTTAGGCCGAAATTCTAATTGGTTCGGTATTCGAGTACTCACTTATCATTTGTCGTTCATATTTTTGCACATTCTTAAAGTTGTAAGAATTCAAATACGTTTAGGGGTATATTACTTAATCATTTTTGCATACTCCTAAAATTGTAGAAATTCGAATGAGTTTGAGGATGTGTTATAAAAAAGAAAAAAAAAATCGTTTCTTTTTTACATGACACGTGAATACGTCATTCTTAATATATGTTCAGGGTTGTTTCAAAATCAACTATAGGGTTTCGAGTGTGAGAGTGCCAAGCGATATGCCTCGGGTAACATTAAGTTAATGACGTTAACCCGTTTTCCAATTCCAAAATACCCTTGGCCATTTTCCCAAAACCGCACCAAGCCCTAATGATCTTCATGAACCTCCAAGCCTACATTAGTGGAGAATAGATCCCGAGTTAGGCATATGGATTCCCTATACCGTAAAGGTTTTATGTCATGATCTTTATTTAAGGATAATCCCATCTAATCAATGGATAGTAATATATTTGAGTTTAATCACATAAACTTAAACATGATCTAGAATGGCGCTTACTATTTTTGAACGTTGAAATTCTAGAACACCACATGGTGTAATTTATGTTTGAACTTGATAGGATTGGGGGCCGATGAGGGAAAAATCTTTCGGCCGGTAGATGATAATCAAAACTTACACACATTTGTTTTTAGTGTTTTTTTCATTTTTAGTTTTCAATTTCATACTTAGTTTTTATATTTTCTTGTATTGTGTGGGTGTTTCGCTCGAGGACTAGCAAAATTCTGAGTTTGAGAGTATTTGATAGGTGTAAAATACCTATCTATTTTCAATTCAAATTTGTTAGTTTTTGAGTACGTTTATAGTTATTTTTATATGTTTTAATATGTTTTTATTCTTTTTGTATTAAAACAGGTGTGTGGAGTAAAAAGATATGAAATCGGAGCATAAACCATAAATTCGTATCGAGAACGATCGGAGAACGGTAGAAAAATGAGCAAGACGGTAAGATTTTGCACCCAAGCCCACCACCGCCGCGGCTTCCAGACCACCGCCGTAGCAGTGAAGATGCTAAGAAAGACCAAAGGCCACTGGCGAACTACCGCCTAGGCAAAAATCCAATAGAGAATTTGACAGATGGCCACTAACTACCCAGCACCGCGGCGGTGAACCAGCAGAAAGGTTTTTCAATCTACCAATGTTTCCATCGCCTCGGCAAACCTTAACCAACATACTCCACCGCCGCGGTGGTGGCCTTTGCACAGTGTTAGATATTTTTTTAGATATTTTGTCTATAAATACCCCATCCCCTCTTATTTTCTGGATTTCCTCCGACCATTAGGGCCTTCCTAGGGTTAGATAGAATAGAGAGAGAGTTTTGGAGAGTGCTCATTCATATCGGAAGGAAAAGATCAACATGCGGAGAAGGAGAATCGTTCGATGGACGATTTTAGCAGCTAATCTTCGGATATCTGCTAAGTTCACTCATTTTTCCTTTTATTTCTTATCTTCTATGTATGTTTGAGCATGTTTAGACTAGTTTCAATTGTATAAATGGCTATGGTCATAGGTTAAACGTGGATTATGTATGGGATTAATATCGTTTATAAAAACATGATTTTGGTATAGTTGCGTTTCTTTGATGATTGTTCTTCTCTATTGTGAGTGTGTTTATCATATTCTTTGTTTATTGTGCTTAGATTTATATATTGACAATATGGGGTTTGACACATCCCGGATTCGAATTAGAATAAACAAACTCCACAATTCAATAACCCAGTCGGGGTTAGGATTGTGGACAATCTATCACGTTGGGGAAAGACTCATGCGACCTAGGGTTGTTAAGACGTTGAGGGGGACTTCTTCGTTGATTCAAAGTCACGTATTCCCTCATCTTACACTCGAGAGAAGTGGCGATAGAGTTTTAGAACTGAGATTGTCGATAGGGTAAACACAACGCATGAAATCTATGACGTTGGGGCAAGACTCACGTGACCTAGAGTCATTAAGATGTTGAGGGGGACTTCTTCATTGACACAAAGTCACGTTATATCCCCCGTCTTACACTCGAGAGAGGTGGCGAGAGAGTTTATGAACTGAGGTTTTGTGTGCGATCAATGAGGTTGGGGTAAGACTCACGCAACCTAGGGTCGTTAAAACGTTAAGGGGGACTTCTTCGTTGACTCAAAATTGCATTATATCTCCCGTCTTACACTCGAGAGAGGTGGCGAGGGAGTTTTAGATACCAAGATTGTCAAATACATCGAACACCATTATTGTAAACTAAACGATATCAAACGCGTTTAAGTAAATAAAGTTAATTCCTAAATAATCCATCCCATAACTATTAGTAATTAGTATAGTTAAAATAATATTTTAGTATTAGTATTAGTTAATTAAATTACATTTTTGTCACCTAGATAAAGTCGAGTTATGATAATCGCGGTACTCGATAGTAATAACACCAATCCATGTGGATACGATACCCGACCGAAAGGTCCATTATACTAAAACTTAATTTATACGCTTGCGGTGAAAGTGACAATGCTTTATTCACAGCCACTACCTTTTCTGTGAAAATTAGATTGACGCTACTTCCTAAGGGGGTGTGTTCAGGCAATGGATTTTGCTGACAGTTTGGCGTATCGGCCTCAGGTTTTTTAGGAAACATGATGGCTTATGTCTGTGTAAACTCCCATATCTTGTCCTTTAGTTGAAAGTACTACTCAGTCACATGTCCTCTGGTTCCCGAGTGGTATTCACATAAAGCATTTGAAGAAGCTGCTTTACTCCCAGGTTTAACTTCGTAGGATGGAATAGGTGTCAACATACCCTGCTTCAAACAACTTGGGTACAGCTCGGTTATTGAGACCGAAAGGTCTAGCAGCTCCTTGTTATTGTTTTGGAAGTTCCTCCCAGTAGCACAAGGTAGAGAGCGCTAGTGGTATTTAGTTCCTAGACTTAGGGTGTGTTACGAATTTGAGGTAGGGTGTTCGAGTTTGGTTGATTTATATGGTAAGAGGGTTCTTGGTAGGCTTGGGGATAATATTGGGGAGTGTAGTTTTGGTAAGGAGGAGGTATGTTCTGGTAATAGCGAGGACGATTTTGGGAATAGGATTGGTTCCGAGGGTAATATTGGTTTTGGCGATTTTGAGGGGGGTAGTTGTGATATTGGTTATTCTGGTTTGGGTAATTTTGGGGATAAAAAGCTTGGGGGTAGTCCTGGTGATGGATTTGCTGGGCGAAAATGACAACGGCTACCTCATTCTCCTTCTTCTTTGGCGGGGCTGACCTCTTAATCAGATCGGGCGAGGCCCTTTCAATCTTTCTACTTCTTATTCCCTCGTCTATCACCTCAACTTGTTTGATCGCCTCGCCGAAGGAAGTCACTACTATGCTCGATAGATCTTGATAGAACGGCGGCGTCTGGATTAACTTGAATATCTCTAACTGAGCCTCATCTTTTTGCTTGGGGACAACTTTGGTAGCCTCCTCCCTCTAGTAGGTAGTATACCTCCGAAAATTTTTATCTTTTTTTTTTCAGTGTCTGGTATAAGGTATTACAATCCAGCGCAACATCCTTATTGTACATATACTGCACACAAAAGGCTTCTACTAGATCCTCGAATGTTTTAATCTATGCTAGGTCCAAGCTCATGTACCAACTGAGAGTCAATCCTTTCAATGATCATCGAAACATCTTCAGGAAAAGGTCTTTGTTCCGAGCATAAATTCCTAATTCCTCCTTGTAGATGCTGACATGCTACTCTGGGGGCCCGTGCCATCATACTTAGTGAACTCCGAAACTACGAAGTTTTTCGGATATACTACCCACGGTGATGCTGACAACTCCTTGTACGCTGCTTTCCTAGATGACTTCTCTCTTTTCAATTCTTCTACAGTTTTCTCCAACTCCTCTATTTTCAGAACCCAGGCTAGAGGGGGTCCATTATTTTATTTTCTGTTTTTGGTTTTTGTGGCTGGGGTCGGTTAATTACCATTTAGATCGTTCAGTGGAGCAACGACCTTCTCCGGGTGATTGAAGATCTGTGGTACGGTGGGGACAGAGCCTTTTGGTGAGGCCTGATAGACATGCCCCTGGCTAGGACATGCCGACGCTCCATAGGCGAAGGGCTGAGGGCCCATCTAGGGTCAGTAGTAGACCGGTTTCGCAAAGTTTGGGCCGACGTGGTTCAGATTCGGCACTGAGTTCTCTATCCTGATACTTGGAAGGTTTCCATTTGGTGATTCAGTCACATGAGTTCCACTAGATGGAGGAATAGGCACGTCTTGAGGTAGGCTAAGTTCGTTAATCCTTTCCCTCAGTATATTGATGGTTTCCTGCATCCAAGCCATCTGGGCCGTACGGGAAGATTCAGGATTGCTTTCTGATGTCATCCTAGAATGAGTCTGGGCCCGGCTACAAGTAAAGATCGGACTTCGGATGGGGGGAGCCGGAATTACTTTTCTGGGATGAATTTTCATGTCTCGTCCTGTTCTTACAACAAACCCATTTATTAGTCCACGTGGGTCTTAGGTAGCCCTAAAATCCATTCGAATTCGAAATTTTCAATTCCGATAATGACCGATCAAAACATATAATAATTTATGAGAATTCTTTCGTAGCTTAATCGGTATTGGAAACTTCAAACTCATTTAGTTTTTAAGACTTCCTAAGACATCATCAATCCATCAAGAATGAAACCCCTCGTCCTGTATCATAGAATCCCAAGGGGATAATATGAACACAAGACAACCGTACTTGTGTTGGAAGGTTTACAATAATATAAAAACCCGAGAGAAAATAAAGAAGAGAATAAAATAAACAAACATCACAACTTATTTACAAAAATGAAAGGAAAAGGTAACAAAATAAAATATACCATTCGGACATTAAATAGTTGGACTTATTTTTACATATTAGGCTCGACCCTCTAATTTTCCCCAACAGAGTTGCCAGCTGACGCACTCCGATTTTCTGAAAGGAAAATAATATTAAATAATAAATAATTTTAAGGAGAATGGGGTTTTTAAAGCGCCGATTTTCTCAAAAAATATACGTAGGCCGTTTTAAAAAATAAGGAGTTACCACCTAACATTGGGCTTAAATAGTGTGCTAGTTCACCGAATTTTTAGAAAATAATTTAAAAGGCCTAAGTAAAAAATTGACTCCAAAAAACACGGTTAATCCAAAGATTCATTTAAAGGCTCGGGGGTCAATTACGCTCGGGAAAGGTATCAGGCACCCCAAGACATCTGTCCGAAAATGATACCTTATGTCCAGTTAAGTCCAATTAGTTTAGTCCGAGTGTTTTATTTTATTTTGAAATCATTCCCTTCTTATAAAATCATTTTGGTATTTTCACAAATAAGGTGGGACAAGTTTTTGGATTTTTTGAAATGTTCCTCCAGTATAACCTCTTATCGAATATTAAAGATTTGATAAGGATGGTCCCCGGGGGGCATTTATATATGTTTCCTAAAGATTTCTTTACTTTAAATGAGCAAACTCAAATAAGTGAATAAATATAAAAATATGAATGCAAAAATTAAAATTATATGAATTTATTTTATATGCAAAAATTACCCAAAAAAAAAACTAAATGGTTTAATTTAAATATGTCAATGCAAATTGATATGAATACTACGTGAATTAACCTAATTATATGTGACAATGATTTAATTACAGCAAAAAACGTAAATGGTGCACGTGTCGTGACTAGATATGAAAAAATAACATAAATTTATGAAATTAAAAAAAAAAAAAAAAACTATGTGTAGAAAAAAATGTGTGAGTGATGAAAGTGTGCTAAACATGTCGTCTAAATAATACAAGAAATAAACATGCTAAGTGGATGGGAAAAAAAAAGTCTACTTTGAGTTTTTCCCGATTAATTTAAAGAAGTCTCGATTTGAAATTTCCTCAAATTCTATGGACATGAGAATCAAGGGAGGATTCGCAGACACAATTTTGTTGAAATTAATCTTTCCAAAACTTAAATGAAATCCCACAAACAAATTACAGATGGAAGAAATTTTCTAAAACCATTCATTTCTAAATTCCACTCGAGTCGGGGAATGGAAACAAAGCCATAGAAAACTCTCTATTTTGCCACATGTCGCTGGCTGAAAGGTGGTGAAATGGGCGCGAGTTCCTCACACCCCCGAAGCCCTAAAGCTATTTATTTGCCATTTTCTTCCAATTTTACCCTTTTCCAGTCTAACTTGGACTGGGTTTTGGCGGCCAAACCTAGTTTTTAGGATTTCTTAAGTGTTTTTCACGCTCCATCCCTTCCTATAAATAGGGTTCTTCACCTCCCCCTTCATTCATTCAGAAATTGAGGGAAAATCCTTTAGAGAGTGATTCCTAAACCCCTTTCGGGAAGCTGTCAGCGAGAGAAAAAAAGTCCGAACATCGGAATTCTTGGCCTAAAACAAGTATGCTTTCTGATTTTTAATTCTTTCTTTAGTTTATTGTATTCTCTTCACAATTTAAATTCCTGCAAGCTTTATTTTTATATTTATTCGATGACTCGATGAAAAACGTCGGGATGAAGTTCCCCATTCTCAATCTAAACCTTTGAGCATTTAGACGAGGACACCCGTATCTCGTTGCTTTTTTTTTTTCTGTATTTTTTATTTTATAATAATAAAGAGGAAAAGCTAAAAAAATAAGTCGTCCGATGATCCGATGAAAACACCAAGGTGGGTTTCTCATGCTTAAACTCAACTCCGAGCATTAGGTGAATAATGTTTTATTATTTATTTTGCTGTATTTTTTTTATTTTATATTTTTCTGCATTTTTTTTAATTTTTATTTTTATTTTATTCTTCTTATCAAAACCCTAAAAAAATAAAAAATAAATAATAAATAATAAAATCTTTTATTGGTAGGAATTAATCCTTACGAACCTTAAGTTGAATCTGACGATTCAATAAATAATGGAAGAATTTTCCGTGGCCTCATTTCCATTCCCCGACCTGAGTGGAATTTAGAAACGAATGGTTTTAGGAAATCTCTTCCCTCGGTAGATATTTCGTGGAATTTTGTTTAAGTTTCAGAAAGATTAATTTGAACCAAATTGTTTTCGCGAACCTCCCTCGATTCTCATATCCATAGAATTTGAGAGAATTTCAAATCGAGACTACTTTAAATTAATTGGGTAAACTAAAAATAAATATTTTTGCATCCATCTAGTTTATTTACTTCTTGCATTATTTAGACGGCATGTTTAGTATACTTTTACCACTTACACCTTTTTTCCTACATATAGTTTTTTTAATTTCATAAATTCATGCTACTTTTTCATATCTAGTCACGACACATGTACCACTTACGTTTTTTTTTAATAATTAAATTATTATCACATATAATCAAATTAATTCACGTATTATTCATATTAGTTTGCATTAACATCTTTAAATTATACCCTTTTGCTTTTTTGTCACTTTTGCATATAATAAAATTCATATAATTTTAGTTTTGGCATTTATATTTTCATATTCATTCACTTATTTGAGTTTGTCCATTTAAAGTAAAGAAGTCTTTAGGAAACATATATAAACACCTCCCGGGGACAATCCTTACTGAATCCTTAATATTCGATAAGATGTTATGCCAGGGGAACATTCCAAAAAATTCAAAAACTTGTCCCACCTTATTTGTGAAAATACCAAAAAGATTTTATAAGGAAATGATTTCAAAATAAAATAAAACACTCAGGCTAAACTAATTGGATTTAATTGGACATAAGGTACTATTTTCGGACGGGCGTCTTGGGGTGCCGAACACCTTCCCCTAGCGTAACCAACCCCCGAACCTTTAATTAAATCTTTGGTTTGATCGTATTTTGGAGTCAAATTTTACATAGGTGGATATTTGTTCATCATGAGTATCATCATGAGTCATTCTTTTACTACTCTAAATGATCCTCTAAACGAATATTTGTTCGTCATGAGTCTTTTTTTCATTACTCTAAACGATCCTTTAAACGGATATTTGTTCGTCATGAGTATCGTCATGAGTCATTCTTTTATTACTCTAAATGATCCTCTAAATGAATATTTTTTCGTCATGAGTATCGTCATGAGTCTTTTTTGTTTTTATTACTCTAAACGATCCTCTAAACGGACATTTATTCGTCATTAGTATTGTCATGAGTCTTTTATTTTTTATTATTCTAAACGAACACTTGTTCGTCATGAGTATCGTCATCAGTCATTCTTTTATCACTCTAAACGATCTTCTAAACGAATACTTGTTCGTCATGAGTATTATCATGAGTCATTTTATTTTATTTGTTCTATCGTTGGAAAATACACTTTGAAAAAAAAATCAAAAAATAGGACGTTCAAAATGACGTGGTCTTTTGTCTTTGTCAAGCGAATAGAACTCGCATGACAAAGAGGGGCAGTTGTAGACACGACATTTTGACTGCCCCTCAAAACAATTATGCTTTATTTTATAGCTAATTTTGTTTTATTTAATTTTGTTTTATTTACTTTTTGTTCCAAAAAAAAATACAAAATTAGTTAAAGAAAAAATAAAATAAAGAAAATGGGTGGAATTGAAAGAAAAGAAAAAGGAGGCAAGAATTGAGAAATAGGGAAAATAAGGAGTAAAATGAAAAAGGAGAAAATGAGCCCTCTTTTGGGTCCAAACCATGAGAAAAAAAAAATAGAGAGAAAGTGTGTGAGAGAATATAGAGAGAGAATCAAAAGAGAGAGAAATCGTGAGGGAAAAAAAAGAGAGAGAAAAAAAAAATTCACAAGCTGGTGGGGCCCCCTTTAGTCAAACCCATGTGAGAGAAGAAAGAAAAAAACGCGTGGGGCTCTCTTTGCCATGTCAACTCTACCATGAAAGATAAAGAAGGGAGAAAGTGGCGGGTCCCTTTGCCACATGTCGCCAGCTGAAAGACGGTGAAATGGGTATGTGTTCCTCACGCACCTGAAGCCCTAAAGCTATTTTTTTGCCATTTTCTTCCAATTTTACCCTTTCCCAGTCTAACTTGGACTGGGTTTTGGTGGCCAAACCTAGTTTTTAGGATTTCTTAAGTGTTTTTCATGCTCCATCATTTCCTATAAATAGGGTCCTCCTCCTCTCACTTCATTCATTCAGAAATTGAGAGAAAATTCCTTAGAGAGTGATTCCCAAACCTCTTTTCAGGAAGCTGTCTGTGAGAGAAAAAAAAGCCCGAACATCCGAATTCTTGGCCTAGAACAAGTATATTTTTTGGTTTTTAATTCTTTTTTCAGTTTATTTTATTCTCTTCGCAATTTAAATTCCTACAAGCTTTATTTTTCATATTTGTTTGATGACTCGATAAAAAACGTCAGGATGAGGTTTCTCATTCTCAATCTAAACCTTTGAGCATTTAGATGAGGACACATGTATCTCGCTGTTTTTTTATTTTTTTTATTTTCTGTATTTTTAATTTTATAATAATAAAGAGGAAAAACTAAAAAAGTAAGTCATCCGATGATCCGATGAAAATGTCGGACTGGGTTTCTCGTCCTTAAACCCAACTCCGAGCGTTAGGTGAATGATGTTTTATTATTTATTTCGCTGCATTTTTTTAATTTTGTATTTTTCTGCATTTTTTTTATTTTAATTTTTATTTTATTCTTCTTATCAAACCCTAAAAAAAATGAAAAAAAATAATAAAATCTTTTATTTGTAAGAATTAATGCTTATGAACCTTAAGTTGAATTCGACGATTCGATAAATCGTGAGAGAATTTTCCATGGCCTCGTTTCCATTCCCCGACCTGAGTGCAATTTAGAAACGAATGGTTTTAAGAAATCTCTTCCCATGGTAGATTTTTCGTGGGATTTTATTTAAGTTACGGAAAGATTAATTTCAACTAAATTGTTTTCGCGAACCTCCCTCGATTCTTGTATCCATAGAATTTGAGAGAATTTCAAATCGGTATTTCTTTAAATTAATTGTGCAAACTTAAAATAAATATTTAACATCAATCTAGCATATTTACTTCTTGTATTATCTAGACGACATGTTTAATATACTTTCACCACTTACATCTTTTTTCCTACATATAGTTATTTTAATTTCATAAATTAATGCTACTTTTTCATATCTAGTCACAACACATGCATCACTTACGTTTTTTTATAATTAAATCATTGTCACATATAATCAGGTTAATTCACATAGTATTCATATTAGTTTGCATTGACATATTCAAATTAAACCCTTTAGTTTTTTGTTTTTGTTTTTTTTTTTTTTTTTTTGTCATTTTTGCATATAAAATAAAATTCATATAATCTTAGTTTTTGCATTCATATTTTCATATTTATTCACTTATTTGAGTTTGCTCATTTAAAGTAAAGAAGTCTTTAGGAAACATATATAAATACCCCCCAGGGACCATCCTTATGGAATCTTTAATATTCGATAAGAAGTTATACCGGGGGAACATTTCAAAAAATCCAAAAACTTGTCCCACCTTATTTGTAAAAATACCAAAAAAAGTTTATAAGAAGTGAATAATTTCAAAATAAAATAAAACACTCGGACTAAACTAATTGGAATTAATTAGACATAAGATACCATTTTCAGATGGGCGTCTTAGGGTGCCTCACACCTTCCCCGAACATAACCGACCCCCGAGCCTTTAAATGAATCTTTGGTTTGACCATATTTTTTGGAGTTAAATTTTTGCTAGGCCTTTTAAATTGTTTTCTAAAAATTAGGTGACCTAGTACACCATTTAAACCAAATACTAGATGGAGATTTCTTATTTGTTAAAACGGCCTAATTATATTTTTTGACAAAATCGGTGCTTTAAAAACCCCTCTTCTTAACCTTAATATGTCCAAATAAGTCCTACCGTTTTATGTCTGAATGTTATATTTTATTTTGCTATCTTTTCCTTCTTTTTTTGCAAATATGTTCTGATGTTTATTTCTTTTCTCTTCTTTCTTCTCTCTTGGGCTCTTATGTTGTTATAAACCCTCCGACACAAGTACGGTCGTCTTGTATCCATATTATCCCCTTGGGATTCTATGATACAAGACGGGGGGTTTCATACTTGATGAATTGATGATGTCTTAGGAAGTCTTAAAAGCCAAATGAGTTCGGAGTTTCCAATACCGATTAAGTTACGAAAGAATTTTCATAAATCGTTAACTATTTTTGATCGATCATTATCGGAATTGAAAACTTTGAACTCGGACGGGTTTTAAAACTACCTAAGACCCATGTAGACTAATAAATGGGTTTGTTGTAAGAACAGGACGAGATAGGAAAATTGGTCTCAAAAAAGTAATTCTGGTTCCCCTAATCCGAAGTCCGATCTTTACTCACAATCGAACCCAGACTCACTCTAGGATGACATCAGAAAGAAATCCTGAATCTCCCTGTACAGCCCAGATGGCTCAGATGCAGAAAACCATCGACATGCAGAGGGAAATGATTAATGAACTTAGCCGATCTCAGGAGGTGCCTATTCCTCTATCCAATGGAACTCCTATGACTGAATCACCAAATGGAAACCCTCAAAGTGTTAAGATAGAGAACTCAGTGTCGAATCTGAACCACGTCGGCCTAAACTTTACGGTATCGGTCTACTACGGACCCCAGATGGGCCCTCAATCCTTCGCCTGTAGAGTGTTGGCATATCCTAGCCAAGGGTATGTCTATCAGGCCTTACTAGAAGGCTCAGCCCCCACCGTACCACATATCCTCATTTATTCGAAAAGGGTCGTTGCTCCACCGAACAATCCAAATGGTAATCAACTGACCCCAGCCACTGAAACCAAAAATAGAAAAGAAGATAATGGACTCTCTCCAGCCTAGGTTCTGAAAATGGAGGAGTTGGAGAAAACCATAGAATAATTGAAAATGGAGAAGCCATCCAGGAAAGCAGCGTACAAGAAGTTGTCAGCACCACCCCGGGTAGTGTATCCGAAAAACTTCGTAGTTCCGAAATTCACTAAATATGACGACACTGGCCCCCAGAGTAGCATGTTAGCGTCTACAAGAAGGAATTGGGAATTTATGCTTGGAACGAAGAACTTTGCTTGAAGATGTTCCGGCGATCATTGAAATGACCGACTCTTAGCTAGTACATGACCTTGGACCTAGCGTAGATTAAAACATTTAAGGATCTAGTAGAAGTCTTTTGTGAGCAGTATATGTATAATAAGGATGTCGCATCGGATCGTAATACCTTCTACCAGATACTGAAAAAGAAATATGAGAGTTTCCGGAGGTATACAGCCCGTTGGAGGGAGGAGGCTGCCAAAGTTGTCCCCAGGCTGAACGAGGAGGCTCAGTTAGAGATATTCAAGTTAATCTAGACGCCGCTATTTTATCGAGATCTATCGAGCATAGAAGTGACTTCCTTCGGGGACATGATCAAACAAGCCGAGGAGATAGAAGAGGAAATAAAAAGCGAAAAGATTGAAGGGGTCTCACCCGATCCGACTAAGAGGTCAGCCCTGCCAAAAAAGAATGAGAATGAGGTAGTCGTTGTTGTTTTCCCCTAGTAAACCTATCACCAGGACTACTCCGAAGCTTCTTATCACCCAAACTTCCCGAACCAGAACAACCAATATCACAGGGATATTGGGCAAACTAATGACTCGTGATGATACTCATGACAAATAAGTGTCCATTTAGAGAATCGTTTAGAGTGACAAACGAATGACTCACGACAATACTCATGACGAACAAGTGTCTGTTTAGAAGATAATTTAGTATAAAAAAGAAAATACTCATGACGAACAAATATCTGTTTAGAGGATCATTTAGAGTAATGAAAAAATGAATCATGACGATACTCATAACAAACAAGTGTCTGTCTAGAGAATCGTTTAGAGTAATAAAATAATGAAAAAAGAAGAGACTCATAACGATACTCACGATGAACAAGTGTCCATTTAGATGATCGTTTAGAATAATGAAAAAAAAAAAAGATCGTTTAGAGTAATGAAAAAAGACTCAAGACAATACTCCTGACGAACAAATGTTCGTTTAGAGAATCCTTTCGAGTGATAAAAAATAGAGACTCGTGACGATAATCATGAAAAACAAGTGTCCGTTTAGAGTATCGCTTAGAGTAATGAAAAAAGGCTTATGACGACACTCATGACGAACAAATGTCTGTTTATAGGATCGTTTAGAGTGATAAAAAAATAGACTCATGACGATACTCATAACGGATAAGTGTCTGTTTAGATGATCGTTTAGAGTAGTAAAAAAAAAGGACTCATGACGATACTCATGATGAACAAATATCCGTTTAGAGGATCGTTTAGAGAAATGACAATACTCATGATGAACAAATGTCCGTTTAGAGTAATAAAAAAAAAGACTCATGACGAACAAGTGTTTGTTTAAAGGATCGTTTAGAGTAATGAAAAAAATAACAGACTCAAGCCGCAGTCCTCTTAGTTGGGGGACAAAAGAAAGTCTAGAGATATAAATATGCCCCAGCTTGTGGCTGGGCAAAAATGAGAGAGCAAAGATATAAAATGCGCCCCAGTCTTCGACTGTGGCTGACTTTCAGATGACCGAACCTTTACAGGTTGCCTACGTACCTTAGCATTACGCTGAGGATCAAGTTTAGAGTATTCACTAGATGCTTATTTCAGGGCAAAACGAATACCTGGATGCACATTTAGAGCTTCTGAATTTTCAGTAATAAGAGTCTCCAATTTGAGTCGGAAGGTAAGAGTCCTAGTGATAGGGAAATCTATGCTTCCAGTCCCTTTGCGATTCTTGTAACTGTTCTAGAAAAACACATGCAACACAAAAAATTAGTTTGAAAAACTTGTCACCTTTGACAACTCGCAATTCCGTTCCCCCCTTTTTCGTCGCAATCTCTCGGCTAATAGCGCTTGATTTCTCAGGACAGTATCGGAAGATTCTTCCATCTTATCTTTCCGTCAATTTTAGAGGTGCACCTTCTGGAGGTTTTCTCTGGGTTACTAAAGGGGTCTGGTTCTGGACAACATCCCTATCAACTTTTATTTCTCCACACCTACCGATTCTCATTTCCTCTCTTCCGCTAGGCATCCTCAGTATTAGGGGAATCATATACTTCTACTTGCTTTGTATTTCTTAAATCCTGCAAAACTGATTTAGCCAAATATGAAAAAATATGTAAAATCTTACCCCAAACAAATACCTTTACCACCAGATATGTTAACTGCAAGATTTCAAGCCGAAATGTTTGACAAGTATGATTTTAATGCAAATTTGAGCAGTATTTGATGTTCCTTTTCACAGATTCCAACTCTGCTCAAATCCATCAAGTTCTGAACATGAAATTTTTTATGGTCAATAAAATTCGACCGTAGTTGAAATTCCAAAAATGGCACCCCGAGCGATCTACCTATTCCTCTTTTTTTAAAAAAAAAAAAATCACAAATCAAAATAAACTTACTTCAAAAAGAAAGATCTTTATTAGGCAAAGTATTTCTTTACAGAATTCGAGTTTAGAGGCTCGAGAAATACATCACCATCCATTTCCTGGAAAATCAAAGCTCTACCACTCAAAGTCTTGTGAACAACAAAAGGACCTTCCTAATTTGGGGTGAACTTGCCCTTAGCTTCATCTTAGAGAGGAAATATTTTCTTCAATACCAACTCACCGGTCCTGAAGACTTTGGGACGTACCCGCTTATCATGAGCTTTGGCAATTCTCTGTCTGTAACATTGTCCGTGGTATATCGTTGTTAGCTGTTTTTATTCGATTAAACAAAGTTGGTCCAATCTTTGTTGTACCCATTCAGTTTCATCAAGCTTAGCCTCCATGAGCACTCGTAGAAATGGAATTTCCACCTCAGCCGGTATCACCTCTTTTGTGCCATAGACCAAAGACTAGGGGGTTGCCCCTGTCGAGGTCCGAACCGAAGTTCGGTAAGCCATCAAAGCATACGGCAGCATATCATCCCACTCTTTATAGTTATCAATCATCTTTCAGATGATTTTCTTTATATTCTTATTGGCGGCTTCCACTGCTCCATTCATCTTTGGACGGTAAGGCACTGAGTTTTTGTGCTCGATCTTGAACTACTAACATATTTCCTGTATTTCCGGGCCCTTCAGGTTTTTAGCATTGCTGGTTATCAGTGATCGTGACAAACTGTATCTCGACACAATATTTTCTTTGATAAACCGAGATATTGTCCTTTGAGTTACTCCGGCCAAGGAGACAACATCTACGCACTTGGTAAAATAATCAATTATCACCAAGATAAAACAATGACCACTTGGGGCCTTAGGGGTAACTTCTCCAATAACATCCATACCCCACATTAAGAAGGGCTATGTGGCCGCCAAGCAATGAAGTTGCGAAGGTGGGACATGGATTTGATCGCCATGAATCTGACACTTATGGTATCTTCTAATAAACTACACACAATCACTTTCCATCGTTAACCAAAAATGACCGGTCCTTAGGATCTTCTTTGCGAGCACGAAGCCACTTACTGTAATTACACATTTCGGCACTGGAACGATATTTGAGAGCCATTCACTGTAATTATACACTTTGATTATTCGGGCATTGAACTGCTTTACATTCTCCTCCTTGACCTCGAGGCTGAAAACGGCCCTCAATTTTCTCAACTTTTGCTTGATCGGTATACTCCAAAGTTTTAGTGACAGCTTACGGGTCACGATACTTTTGTCAAGCCGTACCATATCATCGTAGGACCAGGCAAATATATCTTGGTAGTCAACTAAAAGCGTTGTCAACTCTTTTTTTTCCAGACTCGTAAGGGTTGATCCAATCTTTACTTCCTTCAACTCTTCCAGGGTCCCCAAGTTCATCAACTTAGTCTCGTCATTACTGGTAATCGGCTTATTCTCAAATTCCGTAAAAGCTTTTTGGATCTCACCATCATCTGGCTGGAAAAAGTCATCTTTTGTTTCTACTCCCATCAAGTTATGATTCGGTTCTGCATTAAAATCATACTCATCATACTCTAACTCAGTTATATCGCATGCATCATACACTAGTAACTTAGGCATCCTGAAAGAGTAAAATTTAAACATTTAAACCATAGGTTGGATAAAACAAAATTGCATTCATTAAATTTAAAAGAAAAAATCCATTACAAAGCATAATCACTTTCCATCCAGAAGGCTAGCTGAATGGAAGAGTGAGTATAGAAAATCTCCCCAATTTTACCGAAACGCCCGGCGGGCCAGGAAGGAACAAAAATCCCAATTTTGCAACTTTTCTTCCCCCTTAGTTAGAATACCAGACCCATGACTTGGTCCTGCCTCATCTCCCATGATTACATTCACAGCTTCCTCGATCATCACTCTCTCAGGGTGCAACTCGAATCCTATAGTCCCCTTTCCTTTATTGATGGTTTCTGCTAGATAGGGGAAGGTGACCTAGATATGCGGAATTTTCATCAGCTGGTTTTCTGAGAATCCATCTCTATTCTTTCAGAAGAACTCCGCCCTGTCTACTCTTGTCGGCTCGTATCCCAACCCGAATCTCCCCCTCTTCTCCTTCATTTCTATCGTCTTTGTGATTCCATCCAGATTCTTTCCCAATCCTTTTCCGGGAATACAACCCAGGGACTTCATTTCTTTAGCAATGAAGGCCACAGTACTAGACAATGATGGTTCTATCTTGCGTCCTCCTTTCTTCACAAAGGTTGCATTCACGACATCGAACACGTGATAGGAGGCTTCAATCTTTTCCTTCACTTTTTTCTTATCTATTAACAGGACATACCGGTTTATCACTTAACGGAAAAGTATGATATCTGAATCAGCCTTGATCACATACAGTGTGTCATCAACGATGAACTTGATCTTAAGGTGTAGTGACGAAGGCATTACCCCAGCATTATGGATCCACGGCCTCCCCAATAACAAGTTGTAAGAAGCAAGTATGTCGAGAACTTGGAACTTCACATTGAACTGGATTGGGCCAATTTCAATTGGCAAGTCAATCTCTCCTAGCCCCATCGAATACCCTGATAACCGTCTTTGACGGTCGAATCTATGACAAATCTATCCCCATTTCTTCCAGCGTCAACAAAGGGCAGATATTCAATGTCGATCCATTGTTAATCAGCACCCGAGCTATCAACATTGCATGGATTTTGACCGTGATATTCAAAGACTTATTGTAACCTATTCCGTCTTCGTCATTCTCGTCATCGGTGAAAATGATGGTGTTAGATCCTAGGACCTGCTCGACCAGAGTGACAAATTGTTCCTGAGGGATTGTGCTAGGCAAGTGGGCTTCATTTAGGACTTTCAACAGTGCCAGTCTTTATACTTCTGAGGACAGGAGTAGTGAGAGCATTGAGATTTGCGCCGACGCTTTACTAAGTTGCTCTACTACCTTATATTCTAAATTCGTCATTGCTTTTAAGAAGTTATGAGCCTCTTGTTCTGACACCAGTTTTTTAGAACTTCTTTTGGTTCCCTCACAAGAACCCTGATCAAATTCTGTGGCGTGTACATTTTTCCAAACCGAGTGATTCCGCCTGTTTCTCTTGCTGAGATTGGAATTTCTTTTAATTCTCCTGTTTTAGCGACAATCTTGTAATTCCAAGGGACCTTATTGAGACTTTCCACCAGCTTTTGGATTGGGAAAGACAGAACTAAAGATTTCTCCAGTTTTTCCCTACCCTTTCTGGATATAATTTGAACCCTCTGTCAAGAACCTCCGGGTGTAAACAAATACTACCAATATCGATCACATCAACTTCTTCCTCGAGCTCCTCTATGAAAATTAGATTGACGCCACTTCCTAAAAGGACGTGTTCAGGCAGCGGATTTTGCTGACAGTTTGGCATACCGACCTCAAGTTTTTTAGGAAACATGATGGCTCTTATCCGTATGAACTCTAGGATCTTGTCATTTAGCTAAAAGCACGGCTAGGTCGCATGTCCTCGGGTTCCCGAGTGGTATTCACAAAAAGCATTTAAAGAAGCTGTTTTACTCCTAGGTTTAATTTCGTAGGATGGAAAGGGTGTCAGCATCCCCTGCTTCAAACAACTCCAGTACAGCTCGGTGATTGAGACCGGAAGGTCTAGCAACTCCTTGTTATCGTTCCGGAAGTTTCCCCCAGTAGCACGAAGTAGAGAGCCTTCGTGGTATTGGGTTCATGGCCTTAGGATGTGGTTAGGAATTTGAGGTGGGGTGTTCAGGTTTGGTTGATATATATGGTAAGAGGGTGCCTGGTAAGCTTGGAGATAATATTGGGGAGTATGGTTTTCGTAAGGAGGAGGTACGTTCTAGTAATAGCGGGGACGGCTTTGGGAATATGATTGGTTTCGGGGGTAATGTTGGTTTTGGCGATTTTGAGGGAGGTAGTTGTGATATTGGTTGTTCTGATTTGGGTAATTTTGGGAATAAGAAGCTTGGGGGTAGTTTTGGTAATGGGTTTGTTGGGGGGAAACGACAACAACGACCTCATTCTCTTTCTTCTTTGGCGAGGCTGACCTCTTAATCGGATCGAGCGAGGCCTCTTCAATCTTTTCGATTCTTAGTCCCCCTTCTATCACATCGGCTTGTTTGATCGCATTGTCGAAGGAAGTCACTACTATGCTCGATAGATCTCGACAGAACAACGGTGTCTGGATTGACTTGAATATCTCTAATTGAGCCTTCTCGTTCAGTCTGGGGACAACTTTGGCAACCTCCTCCCTCCAGCGGGCAGTATACCTCTGAAAGCTCTCATTTTTCTTTTTCAGTATCTAGTAGAGGGTATTACGATCCGGCGCGACATCCTTAAATTATTTTCTAAAAATTCAGTGACCTAGCACACCATTTAAACCCAATACTAGGTGGCGTCCCATCACCGCCTCAACCAGGCTGCTATACGTGGCAGTTAAATAAGGCACAAAGAGGGCCTTGACTTTCTCTCGGATGACGTGGCGAAGGGACCCACTACACACTTTTTCTTTCTCAATTCTCTCTCTCATGCACACGCATGGCTGATATGTGCGGGAGGCCCACCCGTGTACTCTTTTTCTCTTTTCTCTATTATCTCCTCTTCCTTACAGCTCTCTCTTCCTCTCTCTCTCTCTCTCTCACCTCACGGTTTGGACCAAAAAAGGGCCCCACTCCCTTTTTCTCTCTTTCCTCTTATTCACATTCAATCCCTTTTTTCTCATTCTTTCGATTTTACTCCCTTTATATTTTATTTCAATTTTCTTTCTTTTTTTATATATTTTTTTTGTATTTTTGGAAATAAAATAATAAATCAATTTAAATAAACAAAGTTAGCTATAAATAAAACATAATAATTTTTTTTTGTGTGGGGCGGTCAAAATCCCGTGTCTACACCTGGCCCAAACCCCGACCCAGCCCGATTCGAGTTTGAAGGTTTGATGGTTAGTGGCTCGTATTTATTCCCAACTTATAAGTTGATACAATCTTGAGTTTTTCCTCTACAACCAATGTAGAATAACTACACTTTATAACTCAAGTTCTCATTTCCAAGTAATGTAGAATAACTACACCTTACAACTTAAGTTCTCCATTCCCAATCAATGTGAGATAACTCATCCATTATATCTTCAACAAATCTCAAATAGGTTCCTTTAAGAATTAAAATCTTATTCAAAACTTAATTATTTTTGGCATATAAATATACTACGTCAATTCTCAAACGACAGGGAACGCAATGGAATAATAATCCGATTAAATTAATTAATGGGTGATTTGTGGTGGTGGCCCCTAGTGGTGGATTCGAAATAAAGGGTGGGAGGGAAAGAGCCATTCGAATGGGATAGAGATTGACGAGATATGAATGGATTAATTGGGTTGGAGGCTTTTGTCTTGGTGAATTAATTTATGTTTCTTATTCTTTTAAGGGTAATTTTGAAATTTTAATTCTAATTTATGGAATTTTCTTATATTTTTTTATAAATAGTATTTTGTTAAAAAAAAAAAAAAAAAAAGAAGACCAATGACCCATGCGAATTTATTTCTTAGAACTGAGACTACTCTAATTATTGTTTTTCCTTAATAATTACAAAGGAGTCATCCTAATTGATTTACACTAACAAAAATCTAAGGGACTTTGTTTTTTCCAAATTGTGGTCGACACTCCGACAATTTAAAAAATGACCAAAATTTGTAATTTGAATTAATTATGGACAACAATAAATATCAAGAGATAAATACAAAAAATCGAAGAATTAGATACCAAACAAAAGCTTTAGGGTGCAAAGTGCAATCTTTCCATATAAGAATTTAATGGCCGTGTTAAAATTACACTCTAAAGGAGGAAAAAATTTAAAAGTTGAGGGGCATAAAGTAAATTTGGTAGCTTATTCTTTTAAAAGTTTAAGTGAGAAAATTGTGTAATTCCCACAAATTAATAGGATTAAAGCCACTCCTAAAAATTTTAAATGTTGAATTTGAAATTATAAGTGCTAAGTGCTGAATGTATTAAGTGTTGAATACATCAAATATTTAATTTTTTAATACTTTTAACTTTAAAAAAAAATATTGTTTTACAAATTTTTATTTCTAAAATAATTTTTATAACTTTATTTTTTAAAAATATTTTCTCTCTACAATTTTTGCTCTCTATTTTTTCTCAATTTAATATTTTTTCTATCTATAATTTTTTTATATAACTTTTTTTTTGAGATTTTACAGTATTAGTGTAAAATGTTGATTGTGATAATTAAATATTCTATAATATTAGATGATAAGTGTTAAAAAAATTAAATGAATCACATAATACTTAAAATTTTGAATGATTTTTGAAGTGATGTTTATTTTTTAAATGATTGTTTAATTTTGTTATCAAAAATACTTAATTTGATAAGTATTTAATGTATTTATTTTAAGTGCTTAATTGCATTATCAAACAAGAATGGAAGAGTAACTATTTAAGATTCTTGGCAATGCAAATTCTTTTGTTTATTCAATCTACACGACGACAGATGGTAGTGGATAGCTTTATGTTTTGTGAGCAAGTCTATCTAGGATGTTATTCTTCTTGAAATTTTTGGGTTCGGGAATACAAAACAGTACGTAGATGTGGGATAAAAAGAGGGGTTAATTGCATTTTTCTTTTACCTTCCAATATGGCTCAATGTGAATTTTATCAGATTGTACAATATCCTTCTCTTTTGCACTTTAGCTATCATTCCAAAGTACAGTGAAATGATTGAAGGAAAATCCCAAGATTACTTCACTGTTGTTCAGAAAGTCAACAGACTTAGAAATTATCTTATTGGCGTCTTCTGTGCACAGACAAGTTCCCAAGGAATTTTTGATACCTCGCTGACTAATTGGTCTCCTCCTTGTGCAGGATTCTTCAAGATGAACAAGGATGGTTGTGTGAAAAGGCAACCCAGGGAGGGGTGAATTTGGAGGATTGTTTCGGGACATACTTGGCGTGTGGGAATTCAGATTCTATGGACATCTTAGGAGCTATAACAGTTTGGAAGCGGAGATACGGGGAGTCGATAAAGGGATTGAAATAGCGGCTTACAAAGGATACTCCAGAATTATCGTGGAAATTGATGCGGAAGAAGTGACTAGACTACTCACAAAAGATTGTCCGGACAATCACATATTTAAGCCTTGGATTGATCACTGCAAGAGAAATGATTAGGGAGAAGAACTTTGTAATCCAAGTGACACACAGAAATAATAACAAGTGAGCAGATAATCTGGCAAACAAGGAAGCCGAGAACGATGAATGGTTTAAATATGTTTTTGACCCCCCCTAAAGAGATGACAGACTTGATTGTTAAGTAGATGAATCATGAGGCATTACCCTTAGC
The DNA here is from genome assembly GCA_016647705.1 of Eucommia ulmoides. Taxonomy (NCBI): domain Eukaryota; kingdom Viridiplantae; phylum Streptophyta; class Magnoliopsida; order Garryales; family Eucommiaceae; genus Eucommia; species Eucommia ulmoides. Next base: position 23,104,629 of record CM028334.1, read on the forward strand.
TTTTTATTGAATGAACTTATGTCCAAAAAAAATATATCATTCTGATGTGGAATCATATGGAATTAGTTGATTTTTTAAAAGAATTTTTGGGAACGCACGACCAACATACCACTAGAAATTTTAAGTATAAGAGTTCAAAGAAATTGAATTGCATCCTTATAGAAATGAAGGATAGCTCGATGCTCAGCCATCAGGTACCTCATTTACTGCTCGAGACTTCACCACCATCTCCACCAAATAAGGAAAAGTGGGTGGATGACTCATTTTAAGACACTGAACCCTCAAGCCCATGATTTGAGGAACGAATTAAGAGGAATCATGCCGGATTTTGTGGTCTTGTTACCCAAGCCACCCTAGGACTATAAATACACAATGGATCCTGTGAGACATAAACCTTTGGTGAAAAGAATTAGATATTAAAAATTCTAAGTTTACGCAGCGGGATATAAAACATTTAAATAACAATTTCATGTTGCAAAACCATATATATCTGTATCACCATTAAACAAACATAACATACATAAATTAAATTATATTTAATCCGATTGCCTCTTCTGGTACTTCAGCTTCAAAGCCGATAGTTCTTGAGGTGTGATTTGAAAAGGTTCTTCAAGAAATTTTGAAAAGCCCAAAGGAAGTTCCATGGAATTACTCATCAACGATCCGGGTTAAAAAGCTTGAGGAAATCTCTGCAACCTTTGGAGAAGTCAACGGGATGTCTCGAAGTGGTAGAATCTTTACTACTTACTAAAGATCCCCGACAAGGAGCCAAAAGCAAATCCGAAGAAATCAGAAAACGAGCAAGAGGTTAAGGACTTCCTTAAAGCAGTTTAGAACACAGAATACAAGATTATAGAGCAATTGAGTAAAGCTCCAGCCCAAATTTCTATGCTGTCATTTCTCCTCACTTCAGAGGTACACAAAAATGCCCTGCTGAAGGTGTTCAACGAAGCACACATTCCCAGCACCATCTCGAGCGACCACTTCACCAACATAGTGGAGCACATTCTCAACACCAATAATGTTACCTTAGATGATGACGAGATCTCAACTGATGGGACATGGCATATCAAACTGCTCAACATAGTTGTCCAATACAAGGACTTTGTCATCACACAAGTCCTCGTGGATAATTGTTTTGCTTTGAATATATGCCTGCTCAATAACCTGGAGAAAGTCGGAGTAAATGAACGAAAGATCAGACCTACCATTATCACTATCCGAGTCTTCAATGGATCAAGGAAGAAATCCTTGAGAGAGATCACCCTGCCAATTGTCACTGGACCAGGACCTTCCAGATAGACTTCAATGTCATGAACATACCCGCCACCTACAACCTCCTATTGGGTCCACCATGGATCCATGTGGCTGGAGCAGTGCCTTCATTCTTTCACCAGAAACTCAAATTCGTTTTGAGGATAAGATCATCACCATCCATACTGAAAGCGACCATGCCTTTACTATTCTCTGACAAACTCTGTAGCAGTTGTGGAGAATGACAAATTAAAATTTTCATTCCAAGCCTTCAACATAGCCAGTGCCTAAAAGAAGCTAGCCCATCGTTGATACCTAGTCTGTCAGCTACAATGCTAATGATGGGCACATAAATGTGTGCCCCTGGGATACACTTTCGGGATAAGCCTGGGAAAGTATAGCAGAGTCTGGTTCAGACCATTGAAGTTCCTTGAGAAGAAAGATACTCACGACCTGAGATATAAGAAAGCAAAGGAAGCAAAGTACTTCAACACAGCTCACGACATAAGAGAGCCAAAATTCATCCCTCATATTTTAGCCACGTTCCCCTTCCCTACCGAAGTAGTCCAATCCGACCTCACAAAAAATTTGTCTGGGTACTAGAGAACCTGGAATTAACACTTGCTGCTGAGATAGTGAAGCGAGAAAAGAAGTAGAAAACGAAAGAACGATCGCACTTGTTGTGTCTGTAAAGAAAGAGAGTTCTAACCGGATTACCTACCTAAATGAAGGGAACCCAGGATTCTGGGGAATCAAAATTGCAGCCTATGCCATCCTCGAGGAAGAGGCATTGGAAGAAAAATCAATCCAGAAAGTGAGACTTGCCGCACGACTCAACAACTGTTTAGCATATCCAGTTCTGGTACACTGGGACCACCGGTGAATTGAGACCACATGTAGTATCCCTACCTTCTGTCTCGCCAACTGGAGGTTGGGGTTTTAAGTTTGTTGATGGCAGCATATCTTTTCAATGAAACATGAAGTATTTTTGCATGGAAATATTAGAACTTCATGTTTATTTTCAAATGTCCAAGTGCATCCATAAACATATGATCTAATAAAGAAAATAAAAAACTTAATTAGTACAATTTCGATCAAGAACATAGTTGTGAATCAATGAGGACCAAACAAGCAATGACCCTTCACCTGAGGATACTAGGGAAGATAAGAAAGCCTTGGAACAATTTGAGGAGCGCCCAATCTCAATCCAGGTTTAGACAGAAACTGTCATTTTGGTTGATCAGAATGAACTAAAGGAGGTTAACATCGGGAAAGCTCTGTCAAAATCAGAAAAAGCAGGAATTGATCAAATAACTTACAGAATACCAAGACGTCTTTGCATGGACTTGCACCGACATGCCCAATTTATTCACAAATTGTAACGCACAAACTGCCCATCACAGTTGGTATCGTGCCGATAAATTAGAATATGCAAAAAATAAGGTCGTCTCAAGGTCAGAGAGGAGATTGTCAATCAGTTTGACGCTAGGATAAACAAAGTAATGCCCATATTGTGAATGGCTTAGTGTTAGCCCCTAACAATGCGGGATGTCCAAACAACACTGACTTGGTGCACTTTCTAACTGGACACAGTGCACGTGGCACTGGCAGGGTCATTGGCAAGGACGGCACCAACTTGGTGCATGTCGGTGGGCTAAGGCGTTGTGGCACAACACCGGTGGGTGTTGGGCAATGAGGAAGACCTCGGTGCGGTACCGAGGCAAGGCGGTGAACCATAGGCTCAACACTACGTTGTGGGCAGAGTCATGTGCAGGACATGACACATCATTGGGTTGCGGTGCATTCTGGTGCCGAAAATTCGTACGGGACGTTGGAAGTCATTGGGCGCAACGACGCATTCCAGCAATGGAGGCGGCGTGGCAAGACATTGGAGAACGTTGGCTAACTATAAGATGAGATGGCAACGAGGCAGAATGTTGGGACGGTGCAAAAATGCCGGAAGAATGCTGAGCTCGTGGTGAGTTGGTGGACTGTTGGTTACAAGACATGTACAGGACATGTGGAAGGCAGTTCCGATCAATTTCTAGGCAATTTTGGTTGGTTTTCAGATAGGAAAACCAACTCCTGTGGACTTGACATGTGTCGGGACAGATGTCAGTCACTTGCCTATGCAGTTGGGGGAGTCAACTGCCATCTTCTCCTATAAATATGCATGTTTTGGTTTGTTTTTGACTTAGTGAATGAACAGTAGCGGATTTACAGGCTAAGTGTTGTAATTGGTTCCTTGTAACCCGAGTTAATTAATGCAAGGTTGGGTTTTTCCCGTAAATGTTAGTGTATCGTTGCATAGGTCCGTTTTCGGTACTGTTTCGGTGTATTCCTATTGTATTACGTTGCAGGAACGTGTGTGTGTGTGTGTTTATAGACAGTTGGTGTATTTTCGTTGCGGGGCAATACATTCACGGGATTACTAGTTGTCAATGCAACTAGACTATCACACGGTTGCGATTTTTATGTTAAAAATTTGACCCTGTGACAGTGGGTATCAGAGCAAGATGGCTCATGTGCCGAGTGTGAGCAATCGACCGGAAGAGTTGGAGGACTACGTCAGTGTGCTACCATCGAGTGGTGACGTGAACCTGTCTGTGCAAAACGCTGAACTGGGGGTTAACGTTGCGAATCTGTGAATTTTCTTTGAGGAATTCTGTATCGATACGACAGCCAGAATCACGTCCATGGTTGATTTTTCTGGCCGATGTTCTGAAAGCAACCTCAAAAGCGTTGAGGATGAAGTTACTGTTTTGAAGACGGTCGTTGTAGGACAGTGCGCGTCGGTGGACGAACCAGCATAGATGAAGGTGCCGGAGCCAACAGCATTTTCGGGTACTCAGAGTGCCAAGGAATTAGAGAACTTCCTTTGAAATATGGAGCAATATTTCCTTATTGCTCATGTTCGTGACAATGATTAGATATCTATGTCGAGTATGTACATGGTGGGAGACGCAAAACTGCGGTGGAGAACGCCTGTGGTAGACATCACACATCCAACAGTAACGACGTGGGCAGATTTGAAGAAGGAACTCAGGGAGCAGTTCCTACCAACAAACTCGAGTTGGGTGGCTCGAGATCAATTGCGGCAACTCAAGCACACAGGATCGATACGTGAGTATGTGATAGAGTTCACATCCTTGCTATTGGATATAAAAAATATGTCGGAATAGGACAAGCTCTTCAATTTTACTTCCGACTTGCAACCGTGGGCGCAAGCAGAACTGAGACAGTAGGGCGTGCGGGACCTGCCGACTACCATGGCGATGGCAGATAGCTTAACTGACTACAACCTGACACGAGACGGTAGCGGATTTGATCGGAAGTCAGGTAAGAATGGCAAGGAGAAAATAAACGAGGGCACGAAGGATTGGAAGAACAAAGGCAATGGGGCCAACGTTTCCGAGGGTCCCAATTCAAAATCACAACCGACATCGACTACGGGTAAGAGCCGAGGTTGTTTTATTTGCGACAGTCCACACCGGGCGAGGGATTGTACAAAGAAAGAAAAACTGACGGCTCTGGTTCGGGAGGAATCAGACAATGAAGGGCCTAGACGGGAGATGGCGTGCGTCGATACGATACTGTTGGTGGACAGCATTGAGCAGACCGGGGGCAGTCTGAAAACGGGTAAGTAAATAACGTGATTTGGGACATAGAATACCAAAAACTGTCCAATGTCCCATGCTGAAAAATAACCGAAGGCGGCTAGTTATTGACGGGTTTCCAAACGAGGTTGGTGCGGTAGCAAAGGGGCTGGTGGTCAATCCGGTCACTGACGGTGTTCTGTGGCAAATACGTTGCAGGGAGTTGCAACAGACTGGGGGAAGTCTACAGCTAGATTGAGGAGATTGTGGATGACAAAATTAACAAACACATTGCAATAGGTTGCAACGGATGGTGGAAATGTTGCTGACAGAGTGAGAATACTGTGGCAGAACGAGTGGCATCGGTGAATGCCAAAACCAGTGGATCATGCTAGGATCGATCCAACAAGGACGTCAGATTCTTTTGGTGGGGGTGGTTTGTTAGCCCCTAACAACACTGGATGTCCAAACAACACCGACTTGGTGCACTTTCCTACCGGACACAGTGCACGTGGCATTGGCAGGGTCGTTGGCAAGGACAGCACCAACTTGGTGCATGTCGGTGGGTTGAGGCATTGTGGTACAATATCGGCGGGTGTTGGGCAGTTAGGAAGACCTCGATGCGATACCGAGGCAAGCCGGTGCAACGTAGGCTCAACGTTACGTTTGTGGGCAGAGTCATGTGCGGGATATGATGCACCGTTTGGCAGTGGTGCATTGTGGTGCCGAAAATTCATACGGGACGTTGGCAGTCGTTAAGCGCAACGACGCTTTCCAGCCATGCAGGCGGCGTGGCAAGACGTTAGAGAACGTCGGCTGACTATAGGACGAGATGGCAATGAGGCAAAATGTTGGGACGGTGAAAAAACGATAGAAAAATGCTGAGCTCGTGGTGAGCTGATGGACTGTTGATTACCAGACATGTGCAGGACATGTGGGAGGCAGTTCCGGTCAGTTTTCTGGGTGATTTTGGTTGGTTTTCAGATAAGAAAACCAACTCATGTGGGCTTGACATGTGTCAGGATAGATGTCAGTCACTTACCTATACAGTTGGGGCTGTCAACTACCATCTTCTCCTATAAATATGCATGTTTTGGTATGTTTTTGACTTAGTGAATGAACAGTAGCGGATTTACAGACTAAGTGTTGTAATTGGTTCCTTGTAATCCAAGTTAATTAATACAAGGTTGGGGTTTTCTCGTAAATGTTAGTCTGCCATTGCGTGGGTGCGTTTTCGGTACTTTTTCGGTTTATTCCCATTGTATTACGTTGCAGGAACGTGTGTGTGTGTTTACATACTGTTGGTGTATTTCCGTTGCATGACAGTATATTCATGGGACTGCTAGTTATCGATGCAATTAGGCCATTACATGGTTGCGATTTTTGCAGTAAAAATTCAACTCTGTGACACTTGCAACATGGTGATGGAAGGGTCAGAGTCTGCGTTGATTACAGAGGACTCAATGATGCTAGTCCAAAGGACAATTTACCACTGCCTAATATTTACATCATTCTTGTCTTCTTGATAACACTGTAAATTGTAGAGTTTCATAATTTATGAATGGATTCAGGGATATAACCAAATACTAGCAGACAAGCATAAGACCATTTTCATAACCCCATGGGGAGTCTTCTGCTACCAAGCAATGCCCTTTGGGTGAAAGAATGCAGAAGCAACCTATCTGAGGGCAATAATAATTTGTGGTTTATGTCCATGATATGATCATAAAGCAAAGTGAATGTGAAGATCACATCAGACAATTTAAAAACATGTTCGAGAGGCTGAGCAAGTTTTAGTCGAAGATAAATCTAGCAAAGTATGCTCTTCAAGTCAAGTCTGGGAAGCTTTTCGGTTTCATGGTAAACTGCCATGGGGTCGAGATTGACTTAGGCATGACTAAGGTAATAATTGAAATACCCCCACCATCAATAGAGAAGGAAATCAGAGGGTTCTTGGGCCACGCAAACTTTATTGCAAGGTTCATATCTCACTTGCCCATAACTTGCGAACAAATCTTCAAGTTATTAAGAAAGGAATCGAATGGAAAACGAAACGTAGAATGCCAAGCGACACTCGAGAAGATCAAGGTGTATCCTATGCGCCCGCCAGTTCTAGTGCCTCCTCAATAAAGAAGGCCTTTGTTGTTGTATTTGATTGTCATGGATGCATCAATAGGGGTCTTCTTGATCAGCACAACGAATTTAGAAAAGACCAAGCGATCTACTATGTCTACAAAAGGTTCACCTGCTATGGAGAAAAATACCCCGATCTTGAAAATACCTATTACTCGCTAGCTTAGACAGCCCAGTGGCTAAGGCATTACTTGTTCTGCTACATGGTCCATTTGATTGCCTAAATGGATTCGCTAAAGTACATATTTTGAGAAGTTGATGTCGAAGGAAAAATATCAAAGGAGTAGATAATGTTCACTGAGTTTGACATTATATATGTCACTCAAAAAACAATCAAGGGTCAGGCCATATCTGATCAGTTAGCTGTTAATCCACGAGTAGATCACTAGAAATATTATTTCTTGGCAAGTCAATTGCCTGCATAAAAGAAGAATCTGATAAAGCACTTTGAAAAATGTATTTCGATGAGAGCAATAATTCCAAGGGATCAAGAATTGGCGTGTTCATTTTCTTGTTCGAACAACATTATCCCATCATAGCAAAATTGAAGCTCAATAACACAATCTACAATGCAGAATACAAAATGTGTATCATGGGCCTTGAGCTACCTACATATGAAAATCAATGAGCTCTTGGTTTATGGATATTCGGAGTTAATAATCAACCAGATCACGGACAAATACGCAACCAAAGATGCTAAGCTCATCCTCTACAACAACTTCCTAATTGAGCTATTCCAAAAGTTTCAGAAGATAAGAGTTCAAGCATGTCCCAAGGCTGGAAAATGACATCGTTGACGCCTTGGCAACTTTAGCTTCCATGGCATCATTGTTGAAAGAAGATAATTGATATGGTAGAAACTTCCGCCCACGATTAATAGAGGTTTGAAAGTCTTAATGGGTCGGATCAGATTAATAATCCGACCCGGAAGAAGTAACCTGGTGATCATTCCAGCCTAACACACCAGCCCACTAGGGATGAGGTCAGCTTATAATGGGTGGCCCAACACACGAATAGAAGAAAACCCTATAAAAAGACCTAATCGAGGATAAATAAAATACACATTGGAGGGCCAATTAAAGGTAAAGCCCAAGAAGCCCACAACCCATACATGAGGAATACTTCAACTAACTAACCGTGTATAAGCGAGATCACCGCCAAATTCCATGCATTGAGGAGGGGATCGTGGAGAGGGCGACCTCACCAACAAAACGACACAAATTGAGAAATCTATATAAAGGAAAGGTGTCAACAAATTATTTTATGATTCAAGTATTTGATCTTTCACCCATAAAGCAGACTAACTTATTCTCACGCCGGAGGTTCTTTGGCCGGTACCACACTGGTGTCCTTTGGAGCTAATCGGTTTTGCAGGTTGAAGGAGTAGGTTGTTAAGGTTTTTAACACGTGTTTAATCATTTGCACGTGTTAGGGATTTTTTGGCAACATCAATAACGAGGAAATATCAGTGAGGAATCATCCTAGAACCCGACTGGCTAACTATAACCAAGTAGGAAGCCGAAGAGGAGAGTGAACCATAGTACCACGACATCAAAAGGTTCTTGTGGAGTAGAGAATACCCGGACGGAGCAGATGCAATCAATCGTAACTCGTAAGACTCTCCCCAGGCTAGCAACCCAAATCTTCCTATGCAGAGACACCCTCTACAAAAGGACACCTAACCTAGGACTCCTACGTTGTCTTAACGCTGAATAAGCTAATTGGATGATGAATGAAGTTCATGGTGGTACTAGCAGGCCACACATAAACTGTTTCATGTTAGCTAGAAAAATACTAAAAAATGGGCACTTTTGGTTGATCATGAAAAATTACTACATCGAATTCGTCAAGAAATGTCATCGTTGTCAAATTCACAGGGATCAGATCTATATGGTACAGTCTAAATTTGGTATCCCCATGGCCTTTCTCCATGTGGGGCATATTTTTGGTCTTTAGTTTAGATTAGCATGTGAGTAGCATAAAAATTAAAGAATCAACACCAATAAATGTAAATGCGTAAAGGGGACACATATTTAATGTGACCCCTCAGGGCTTCATGACAAAAGCAAATCCACTAGAAAACCAATTAAGAATGAGAACAAAACATAACCATGACACTTCTATATTTGCACTACTAGTTTCTCCCCCTTCAAAGATTATTACGCCCTGCACTACTTTCCTCGTGCCCCCAAGTTTGACTCATCCAATCCACGCTTGTTGGCGCTATCTCAGTCCACGACGGCTCGGAGTTGGTCTAGAGTTCTCCTCGATCTCGACCTTGAGACGACTTTCTTCTTTCTAGGTTGCCTTGTATTTCACAGAACTCGCAAGTTCTTGCTCTCTATCCACATACATGTAGTTCAGCAAAACCTGATGATATGATCTCAGATTGTGTGTGGTGCCATGGTGGTGGTTTTCAAAAGCAGCCTTGAATCAATTTTAACTCATTGAATATCCGAAAAGAAAAAGTTTTATTCAAGGAAAAAGTTTTCTCAAAGTGAAAGAATATGTGAAGAATAACAAAATTCTCTAGAATCATACACAAAACAAATGATGTTATGGCTTTGTTTCATAGAAAATTCGCAGTCATTGGAAACAAAACTCTTGTAAAAGCGAGTCTGATGCCAAACCGTTTGGACATTTCTCTGTGTAGTCCAAACAATAATACACCAGAGCAACGACATTCGAACGGTCGTTTTCAGCGTCCAAACTCTCCGTCGAGGTTCACAGCTGCACGGTGCACTAAAATAACTATTTTTGGCAATTTTTAGTTTTGAAAACCGTAAAGAGCATGCAAGTAGGGTATTGTGCGTACAATACATACGTTCTTATGCCATAATGCAGAATCATGAATCTCTTCGATTACAACAATCTGCATTAAGACCTCCGTTAAAAAAAAAAAAAAAAAAAAAAAGAAAAGGAGATGCCCCTAACACTCTTAAAACACAATTGGAAAGAAAAAATACAGACTGGGTCACGCAGTTTAGCCAACATTAAAAAAATAAACATTACATTTATTTCATTCACTATAATATATTAAATTATTATGTACTACATAATTTTAACTAGTAATTCTCCAAAGAAACACCCAGAAGGTGACCTACCTACCAGCCCACCACAAATTTAGAACCCGATCGACCACAAGAATACCGGTAGATTTTTGTTCACTATAAAAAATTCAAATAGAACAGCAACATACAATTGAGAAGAACCATTTACCAATTCAATTCTTGTCGGTTAGTACCAAAATTAAAAAGAAAATAAGTCTCTTTCCTCCTACCCAACTTGAAAGACCGAAAGGCCGTTGATTTTGGAGTAGTACGGAGAAAGTGTGGTTTAATATGACTAGTTGGAAACCATGGTCTCAGTTTCTTTCACGAAACCATCTCCTGTCCAGTCTTTGTCAGATTGTAGACCTTTACGGATAGCTTTCCTCTGTTGAATTGCTTCCTGTTGCCTTCTTACTAAATCCGTGTGCGTCGTAAAATACTGAAGAGAAGCCCTGAGGAGAGAAGGAAGTTACGGCAGTCAAAATTTGTACGCTAAATTACTTTTCAAAACTTAGTTCTGCCATGTACATACCCTCTGAAATCCTCTACAGAATTAAAATTGTGCCTTGCCATAAAATCCTTCAGCTCAGAGCAAAGTTCCTTTACAAGACTATACCCATGCATCATTACACCAGTGCAGACCTATAAACACAAATAGATGAATTTTGAGGCCAATTTCCTAAAATGAAATATAAGCAAAAATTATACTGAACCAATTAAGGAACAGGAAAGTTCACATGTAATCATTCATTTTCCATCTTTGCATAGAGAGGCTACTTAAGCGCATAAGGTAATCAACATCTACATAATAGTGGATAAAAATCTCTATTTTGGCATCTTTATCTATGAAAAAATGGGTGCAACCAGAAAAATAAATAAATAAAAGATAAGTTTAACAATCATGGGATGACCCTATTGTTGAACATAATTTTTGCTAGTATAAGAATTGAAAGAATTCCTACTTTGTAGGAGAATGTCACTGGGCAACCATATAACAGAGGTAATACACCTGGTGGCACGTAATAGTTTTGGAGAATTATTGCCAATTTATAGAAGGACAAGAAAGGGAAAGGAAAAGAAAAAGGATATATTATGTAGACCATGCTGGATGCAGGTAGTGAGCAAAGCTATTCAGGTTCAGAGTGCAAGAAATAACTGCTTCAACTAAGGATTCGTTGAACATTTAAAGCTCAATCTTGCAAGTTAATATATGTTATACACCCTCCATCCCAAGTATATTGTCTCATGTTGACTTTGACAATGATTTAGCTAGTGTTCGAATATTTTTCACTAGACTATATTGCCCTTGTCGAGAACGGAGTAAAATGGCAAATTTTTTTAAATTTGAACGAGTGGTTGAGAAAGGATTAGTTTAGCAAAAGTGATAAAGTATGTTTCTTAAAAAAGGAAAGTGAGCAGATATTTCGGGACATCCTAAAAATGGGAGTCAAATAATTATTTTGGAATGGAACGAGTGTTTTATATCTCCAAATATCTAATAAGAGGGTTACTCTAGGTGGTCTTCTTGTCTAGTGGATTTATTGGAGTGTTGCGAATCGGCACCATGGTTTTTTCCCACAAGGGTTTCCATGTAAAAATCTGTCGCCAATTGTTTATTTCCTGGTTGATCTTTCTGTCACATGTTCACCATTTGGGTTTGCCACTATTAAAAGGGTAATTATGTCTGTTTAGGGTTTCCCACATTGTTTAGGGTCTCTTGTGTTGTTCCCTAATTATTAATATAGAAAGATGGAGAGGCTAACTCAACATTAAGCCTTCTCATTCTCCTCATATCACTTTTTTACTTTATCATGGTATTCAGAGCATGTTATGGGAGATTGATTTCATATATCTGTTCAAACCCTAGCAGCTCACCGCCAACCACCACCATGCTACTCCATCAGATCCGTCTCGCCGCCGTCATAGATCCACGACGCTCAGGCTATTTCGAGCCTCGCCGACCGTCACCCAACCACCATCATCATCGCGAACCCTAATTGACCTCAAAATTGAGCCGTACCACCATCGCGAACCAAGATCTCCTACTTGCTGTCTACCATCGACGTCGTCCACGTCGCCGCCGTCTCCTCTGGCATCGCCGACCATCATCAGCGCCTCGCCGGACCTTCGCTGACCTTCGCCAGCCTTCCCAGACACCATCGCGAACCAAGATCTCCTACTTGCTGTCTACCATCGACGTCGTCCACGTCGCCGCCGTCTCCTCTGGCGTCGCCAACCATCATCGACGCCTCGCCGGACCTTCGCTAACCTTCGCCAGCCTTCCCGGACCTTCGTCGGCCTTCGATTACTTTGATTTGAGACTCACGACCTTCGCCGTTGCTCCGCTGTCCAGATCTGCCGGTAACACAAGGGTTATTGTTCGTGAAAATGTCCCAGATGTTCGTGAGCATTGTTCTGATTCTCATGTTCTTTGTTTAAGCCCTACAATTATTTGTGTTGTTGGTTTATTTCCCTTGTGCATGTTGTTTGTTAGTTGTTGTATTAATGGGAATTAATGTCGACGCCTATCCCCCCACCGTTAACAACCCGCAAGTTGAATGGGACCAATTACTTAAAATGGTCCGAAGTTGTACAAGTAGTCGCTACCAATCAAGGGAAACGAGGTGACCGAGGAAGTAGTAGTAATGAATTTCGAGGTGGCCATTGTCGTGGTCAACATCGTCAGTGTTTACTTTGTGGCAAGCAAAATCATACCCAAGATATTTGTTGGTTCAAAGTTGCTCCCGTTTCATCATCCAACTCTTCAACTCCCAAAGCTATTTCTGATGACGAGTACGTTCAGTTCCCCCACTTTAAGGCGTCCAAGCAGACATCTACCCCCATTACTTCGCTAGCTCAACGAGGTAATCCTACCGCATGTCTTTCTTTTCATCCTTCCCCTTCTACACCTTGGATCATAGACTCTGTTGTCACTGATCACATGTCAGGTACATCTTCTTTATTTACGCATATTTAGTCATCTCCCTTATTGAACCCTGTTATTGTTGCTGATGGTTCCACCGTCCCTGTTCGTGGTATTGGCACTGTGGAACTTTCACCCTCTTTCTCTTTATCTTCTGTCTTGTATATTCTTTCTTTTGCTTTTAATTTGATATCAGTGAGTAAACTTACTCAACAACTTAATTGTTCTGTTTGTTTCTTTCCTGACTCTGTCATTATCCAGGATTTGAAAACACAGAAGACGATTAGTATAGGGCGTAAAAAAATGGCCTTTATTATTTCGACAATCACGACGAGACATATGTTATCCCGCCCACTGCTTGTCCTACTGTTGCATCTGCCCACCAAATTCATTGTCGCCTAGGTCATCCATGTCTTGCCAATCTAAAGGTACTTGTTCCTAGTTCACATCATTTGTCCTCCTCAAATTGTGAGTCTTGTCAGTTGGGAAAGCATCATTATACTTCATTTACTTCCCCGGCTCAATTTTGAGCATCAAGTCCTTTTTGTTTAGTTCATTTAGACATTTGGGGTCCTTCTCGTATTGCCTCTACATTAGGCTTTCGTTATTTTGTCACATTTGTCGATGATTTCTCCAGGGTTACATGGCTCTATTTAATGAAAGATTGTTCTGAATTGTTCTCCATTTTTTCTGCCTTCTGTGCTGAAATTAAAATTCAATTTAATGTGCTTGTGCGTATACTTCGTAGTGACAATGCTCGCGAATATTTTTCTCAACCCTTTACTTCATTCATGTCATAGTCTGGTATACTACATTAGTCTTTTTGTCCTCACACACCGCAGCAAAATGGAGTTGCTGAGCGTAAGAATCGACATCTCCTAGAAGTGGCTCGAACTCTGATGTTTGAGATTAAAGTTCCCAAACACTTCTGGGCAGATGCAGTTCTTACTGCTTGCTTCTTGATCAATAAAATGTCGTCTTCTATCCTGAATGGCAAAGTCCCTCATTCTATTCTTTTTCCTCGATCACCCTAGTTTGCTTTACCTCCCCGTATCGTTGGATGTGTCTGTTTTGTCTACCAGTTGACTCCTGGCAAGGATAAGTTAGATCCTTCTGCCATCAAATGTGTCTTCATTGGTTATTCTCGCACACAAAAGGGTTATCGGTGTTATAGTCCTTCTCTACGTCACTCTTTTATTTGTGCAAATGTCACCTTCTTTGAGTCCAACCCTTACTTTTCTGGCCTATCCTCTAGGGATGATCTAGATGTCACCCTTCCTTTACCAAGCCTCCCAAACACGACACCATCCCCTTCCGCTCCCGCACTTGTCCCTCCTAGTTGTCGTTCACCGGTCTTACATGTATACTCTCTTCGCCAGAAGGTAGTCCCCGTCGTTGAGCCAATCGTCTCTGTGTCTTCAGATTCTTCACCAATTCATCCATCCACGTCTGATTTGGGCATACCCATTGCTGTCCAGAAGGGTAAGCATACATGTACTCAACATCCTATTTCTAACTTTGTTTCGTATGCACACCTATCTCATTCCTATTCCTCTTTTGTTGCTTCTCTATCCTCTGTTTCTATTCCACAGTCTGTCACAGAAGCTCTTACTCACCCTGGTTGGACGACAGCAATGGCGGAGGAAATGCTAGCCTTACGTTAGAATAGTACTTGGGATCTCGTCTCGCTTCCGCCTGACAACACAATCATTGGATGTAAATGAGTATACACAGTCAAAATTCATCCAGATGGCACCATTAATCGACTCAAGGCTCGTTTAGTTGCCAAAGATTACACTCAGGTATATGATCTTGATTATTCTGAGACGTTTTCTCCCGTTGCCAAACTCGTTTTTGTTCGCTTGTTCATCTCTTTGGCTGCCACCTTTCATTGGTCGTTGCATCAACTTGATATCAAGAATGCATTCTTAAATGGTGATTTGACTGAGGAAGTATACATGGAGCAACCTCCTGGGTTTGTTGCTCAGGGAAAGTCTAGTTTTGGTATGTCGCTTGAAGAAATCCATCTATGGCCTCAAACAGTCTCCTCGAGCATGGTTTAGAAGATTCAGTGAAGTTGTCACTAAATTTGGTCTTCACCGTTGTGGAGTTGATCACTCTGTATTCTATAAACACAGTAAAGTCGGGCGAATATTGTTGATTGTGTATGTGGATGACATCGTGATTACCGGAGACGACCACCAGAGTATTCAGGAACTCAAAACGTTTTTGCATAGCAAATTTCAAACCAAAGATTTGGGTCAATTGAAGTATTTTTTGGGGATTGAAGTTGCTCGATGAAGTCAAGGTAATTACCTATGTCAGAGGAAATATGCTCTCGATCTGTTGATTGAAACAGAAATGCTAGGAGCTAAACCGATTGATTCACCTATGGATCCAAACAGTAAACTATTGGCAGATCAAGGTGTACCATTGATAGATACAACGCAATACAAACGGTTAGTTGGAAAGTTGAACTACTTGACGGTTACTAGATCAGATATTTCGTTTGCTGTGAGTGTTATCAGTCAGTTCTTGGATCGTCCCACAACTTATCACTGGGATGCAGTAATTCGTATTCTTCAATATTTGAAAGGTTCTCCAGGATGTGGTTTGTTGTACCAAAACTTTAGTCACACTCAAATTAAAGGATATACAGATGCAGATTGGGCTGGATCTCCCTCGGATAGAAAGTCCACTATTGGGTATTGTGTGTTTGTTGGAAGTAATCTCATTTCTTGGAAGAATAAAAAGCAGACAGTTGTGGCTCGGTCAAGTGCAGAATCAGAATATAGGGCGATGGCCCATACTACTTGTGAGTTAACTTGGTTGAAACATTTGTTAGAAGAACTCGGATTCGAACACTCTTCACTGATGGATCTGGTATGTGATAATCAAGCAGCACTTCACATTGTATCCAACCCAGTCTTCCATAAGAGGACAAAACATATTGAAGTTGATTGTCACTTCATTCGAGAAAAAATATTGCAGAAGCAAATTGAGACTAAATATGTAAAGTCAGTTAATCAGTTAACTAATTTGTTCACTAAACCGTTAGAGGGTTCAAGGATAAAGTATATTTGTAACAATCTAGGAGCATACAATATATATGCTCCAGCTTGAGGGGGAGTGTTAAAAGGGTAATCATGTCTTATCAGTATTGCTTAGGGTTTCCCATATTATTTAGAGTCCCTTGTATTGTTCCCTAATTATTAATATAAATAGATCGAGAGGCTAACTCAACGTTAAGCCTTCTCATTCTTCTCATATCACTTTTTTACTTTATCAGCCACCTTGAGCACGAAACTGATGAAAAATAAGTTGGAACCAGAGCCTTCATCATCCCACAACCCTTTTTAGATGAGATTCCCGAATAATTAAATGGTGTATACTTACTTGAGTGAGGGACACATGGCTATCCTAAACCAATGAGAGCACAGGGTAAAGCCCAAAAAGCTTGCTATGACTGTAAGGATATTGCAAAGAAAATGAAAGTTGATGTTTCTTGTTATGATGGCACTTTAAACCCTAAAACTTTCCTAGAAAGGTTAAGTGATGAATGGTATGAGATATCAAACAACTATAGGATCCATTTGCTATGAAGAAACTTGTTGGGCGTGCAAAAGATATAGGCAAGGTAGTAAGAATCAAATTCAACATATTTTTCATCATTACAAACAATGATCCTATTTATACAAGAGTAATGTTTGTAATTGTTCCTAAATTACAAGATTTGTAACTGATATGAAATTAATCCTAAATTCCTAAAATACATATTTGTAAATGATATGAAATGAATATGAAATGAAGAGGGGAGATTTGTAATTGATGAATGGAGTGGAAGAGATTTGTAACTGATGAATGGAGTGGAAGAGATTTGTAACTGATGAATGGAGGTTTAATATCCCCGCAAACTCGGCTAGCCTAAAGAGACGAGTTTGGTTCATAGAAGATGAAAGCATACCTTGTGGAGTCCCTTGGTAAATATGTCGACGAGTTGATCAGTAGAAGGGACAAATTGAACTCAGTGTGTGCCAGTAAGAATGCGTTCCCGTATAAAGGGATAATATAGTTCACTATGCTTAGTACGAGCATGGAACACAGGATTTGATGCCATATATATAATGCTGAGATTATCACAAAGTAAGGTGATCGGCGTGGATAAGAGAATTTGCGACTCCTGAAGCAGATGAAAAACCTATGTGGATTCAGCACAAAAAGGGTACTGCAAGGAGCCAACCAATTGATGATACTCGATGGCATATGTCAAGAGATCCCCACTTTGAGATGACAATTGAGTTTTCGCACATATAAGGGTATTGCAAGGTTTGCAATTTGTCATTGA
This sequence comes from Eucommia ulmoides, assembly GCA_016647705.1. NCBI lineage: Eukaryota > Viridiplantae > Streptophyta > Magnoliopsida > Garryales > Eucommiaceae > Eucommia > Eucommia ulmoides. Next base: position 23,121,930 of record CM028334.1, read on the forward strand.
GAAAAGTGCAAGAAGATCGATAATATACTTGAACTGAGAGAGACGTAAGCCCGCAGAAGCGGAAGTTGCTTCAAGTCCCAGAAAGTACGATAGGGAACCAAGGTTACTAAGCTCAAACTCCTTGCTAAGAATGGTGATGAACGATAAGACCAGAGACGATTGATTGTCGGTGAGTATAATGTCATCAACATATAAAAGAATAAACATAACTACAAAGTTAGAGTGATAGATAAACAGGAAATGATCAGCTTGACTCTAGGTAAAGCCATACTGTAAGAGAAAAGTGTTGAGACGTTAAAACCAAGCACGGGGCGCTTGTTTGAGTCCATAGATAGCCTTTTGTAGATGACAGACATGATGAGGACGGGCCGTATCTATAAAACTGGGTGGTTGTGCCATGTAGACAGTTTCATCCAAAATGCCATGAAAAAAGGCATTCTTCATATCAAGTTGATGCATTGTCCACCCAAAGGGTACGATAAGGCTGAGCACAGTACGAACAGTAGTTGGTTTCGTTACAGGTATTAAATTAAATATCAGCCGTTACATACCGTAACGGTCAATTCGTGACGGAAATCGACCCCTCCGATACCATTACAGGCTAATTCTCGAAGGTTGGTGCCGATTCACATTGTATCGGGCCGTTACGGGCCTGTAATGGCCGTTACTGCCATTACAGAGACACGTAACGGTTGTTACAGCTGTTCTTCGACCTGGGGTTTACGGTCGGCTTTACAGAGGGAGCCCTGGGGTCTGTAATGCCCGTGATGAAAAAAAACAAATGGAATCTCTCTATAAAGATAAACAAAAAACAAAACAAACCTACTTGAAACCAATAATCCATCGCAAATCGCAGCCGCCATCGCTCGTCGCAACTCCTCGCCATAGCTGCTCACCATTGTTCGTCTCTCTCTCTCTCTCTTTCTCACTCTCGATTTTTTATTTGGGTTGTGATTTGGGTTAGGGTTGAGTTAGGGTCCTTAGGGAAATTAAAGGGGGGGTTGGATTAGTAATTAGGGGGAGGGGTGGATTTGTAAATAGGGTGAATTTGTAATTATATATATATGTACCCAAATTTAAATTTTCAAATAAAACTTTTATAAATTTAGGTAAAAAAATTACAATTTGTATTAAAATCATTAAACCTAATTAACCCTAATTACAAATCCACCCCTTCCCCCTAATGTGTGTGTAATTATGACATTATGTATATAACTATTTATAATTATATTTACATATTTATTCTGTTTAATTTAAGTTTTTAGGCCTCGAAAAATAATTTGTTTTAATAAATATTTTTATTTTGAAATGGAATCTGAATTGTGTAACTAAATATATATGTAAAGTCCTAAAATAATTTTTGTTTAATTTTCAATCCTAATTCCTAAAATCAGAGTGGTGATCATGTCGGTGCCAACTATGAAGAGCCTACGAGCAATTCATTTTGGTATTGATAATTTGATATGAGTGTATTGTTTTTATAATATGATGTATATTTACTCTTTTATTATGTTGTGTAATATATTTTTATTAAGTATTGTGTGTATCACCTTATTCTTTTAAGATTGTTCAATACGACCGTTTTTCGTCATTTTTCATGTCTTTATTGTGTTGCATATAACCCTAAAATGTCATAATATTTATTAGAATGTGTTTATTAGGAATTAAATGAGTAAAACAATTAATATTATTGAGTTTTTGAAGATGTTCTAGTGATTTTAAAAAATTCAAGACCGTTACAACCGATTTCCGTTACGGACAGGCCGATACTCTCGATACCGTTACACCGCCACCGTTACCATTACGTAATCCGATACCACGATTTAAAACCTTGGTTACAGGACTAAATGTCTCATCAAAATCAACATCCACTTGTTGATGAAATCCCTTGGCAACTAGGCGACCTTTGTCGGTCAATGGAACCATCTGCTTTGCGCTTGAGTTTGAATATTCACTTACAACCCACAACATGTTGATGTGGGGAATAAGGGACAAAAACCCAAGTTTTGTTCTTCAGTAAGGCATTAAATTCATTGGCCATGGCTTGATGCCATTCAGGGACACAAATAGCTTGAGTATAACAAATAGGTTCGTCAGTGGAAGAAGGAAGTTGTGCAAGGAGAGCCCATGGGAGAGGGTATCGAATTGTACCATCTGTCCAAATGAGAGGGCGGCGTGTGTCATCCCAATAACATGTGACCATCGAATGTTGTGGAAGAACTAGAGGATCCTCAAGGGAGGCAGCAGGCAGAAGGATTTGGTGGAGGAACTGGAGAAGCCTCAGGGGTGGCAACAACAGAAGAATTAGGTTGTGAGGGTTGATTTTTTCGACGCTGATAATGAAACAGAAATGGTTGATGAAGAGAAGACAGAGCACTATTTTGTGTAGCCGATTGCAGAGGTTGAGCAGAAGCTACTGGTAGTAGAGGAACAAAGGCCCATGATGATGAGTCTGGTGGAGTACTTCTGGTGTTAGATGCAAGCGGAAAATATTGTTCATTAAAAAGAACATGTCGGGAAATGTACACTCTGCCAGTTGTGAGGTCCAAACAACGATAACCCTTGTGCTGCAAGCTGTAGCCTAAAAACACACATTCAACAGTTCTTAGCCAAAGTTTATTAGTTAAGTAAGAACCTAAATGCGGATAACATGCACAACCAAACACACGTAGCTTAAAGTAGGAAGGAGTATGGCCATAAAAACGAGAGAATAGTGAGGACCACTGAATTTAGAGGATGGAAGACAATTGATTAGGTGGATAGCAGTGGAGACTGCTTCAAGCCAGTGATGGAGGGGAACATGACTTGTGAGAAAGAAGGTACGGGCCATGTCAGCAATGTGGCGATATTTTCGTTCGGCAAGGCCATTTTATTCGAGAGTGTGAGGACAAGAGAGCCTATGATGAATACCTAGGGAGGAACAAAGAAATTTGAAGGGACCACTATCATATTCCCCACCACCATCACTGTGAAATTGTTGGACGTGTGTGGCAAATTGAGTCTGGGCATAGGCTAAAAAGTTTTTGAAATGTTGGATAATTTCAGATTTTTGTTTCATGAAGTATAACCAAGTAAAATGAGTGTAGTCATCAGTGAACAACATATGATATTCATAGCCAGAGATAGAAAGCACAAGAGATTGCCATACATTAGAGTGAACTAAAGTGAAGGGAAAAAAAGTTCTTATTATGTGAGCTCAGAAATGGGAGATGCGTGGATTTACCCAATGCACACCCGGAGCAGAAGGAAGATTTAAATTTAAAAAGAGTAGATAACAATTTATTTGAACCCAAGTAAGATATCGCTTTAATAGATGGATGACCTAGCTGATTGTGCCAAAAGGTGGATGAGTTGACCAAAGCAGATAGTGTGTCGACGGGGAGGTAGGAAATTTGTAAAGATCATCTTTACATAGGCCCTTATACAGGAGAGAACCAGAGGTAAGATAAAAAAATATTGAAGTGGTGAGCATCAAAAGTGCAAAAAACATTATTATACATGCAGAGTTGAGCAATGGAGAGTAAATTTTTACGCATCAATGGAACAACATAAACATTATTGAGAAGAAAGGACGATGAGCCAAGTGGTAATGTCATGTTACCCGTATAAGATATTAGTAGGTGATCACCATTGCCAAGTTAAACGGAGGTAGGGCCATTGTATGGTGTGTATTGCTACAGCAAAGTAGGGTTGCCCGTCATATGAGTAGACACACCAATGTCAGGATACCAGATGAGATCATTGAGTGTCCATTGTGAAGTTTGTATATTTTGATGCACCTAAGGTGGAGCAATTTGTAGACCTACAAAGGCAAAGTTTTGCGACGGAGGAACGGATGGTCGTGCAAATGAAGCGAGTCAGTTGCAATTGCGGGCAAAATGACCAATCCCAAAGCACAATTGACATTGCGGCATGGATGTAGGTTTAGTAAACATGATTGGTATGGTAGGTGAATTGGTAAATTATGGGTTACCAGTGAGTTTTAAAACTACTTGGGGGGTTTCTGTGATTCAAAAAATAAAAAAACAAGGGTTTTAAACTACTACCGGGGTGGTTTATGTAATTTTAAGGAATAAAAGGGTTGTGGATGGATATGTGAATAAAATTATGGGTAGATTATGTAAATTCAGAGGATAAAAAGAAAAGAAGGCAGATTAGGGCAGAAGAGACGACCCAAAAACTCGACAGTGGAGACGGCGACTGGGGAGAACGTCGAATCGGAAGCTGCAGCGCAACCGTGTGACGTCAATGTTTGAGATTAGTGTTGCGGAAGAGGTAGGTGCGATGTACTGACTTCAGAGAAAAGAGATTTGGACTGAAAATGGCCGCTGTGAGCAGCAGTGACTGGTTCGCTGATCGACGGCGGCTAAACGAGGGGTAAACGAGGTCAGCTAAACGCAGTAAATGAACCACAGAGAGGTTCGGCTGGACCATGGCGAGTCTCCGTCAATTAATTCAGATCTAGACGAAGCTTAGTGGGGGATTGAACAACTCCGGATCTAGGTTCTCAAAGAGAAGTAGCACCGATTTCACTGTTACAGAAATCGCAGATGTAGAGAAAAAAGTTTACTGAGAAGAGGGGGTTCTGAGAAGAGAGGATCGACATTAAGCTGATATCAGGTAAGAAATCAAATTCAACATATTTTTCATTACAAACAATGATCCTATTTATACAAGAGTAATGTTTGTAACTATTCCAAAATTACAAGATTTGTAACTGATATGAAATTAATCCTAAATACCTAAAATACATATTTGTAAATGATATTAAATGAATATGAAATGAAGAGGGGAGATTTGTAACTAATGAATGGAGTAGAGGAGATTTGTAACTGATGAATGGAGGTTTAATAAAAGTGTCAAAAGAAACATGGAATGAATATACGGGGCAGTTATCACTCATTGGGAGGATATGAGAGGGAGAGAGTTGAATCAGGCGATATGGAATTTTCGGAATCGTTCTTTTTACGAGGATTAAGGGGAGGAGATGGTTGATTGTTAGGGTCAATGAAATCCGGGTCATTAGCATCAGACTGCGCCATCTTTGGAGGGATTTGAGGGGAGGAAGTTTGACCGAATCTGGAGTTAGACCTAAGGTAGGAGTATTATCGGTGGCTTTAGCTTGAGGCTTGGTAGAAGGATGTTCAATCAAAACAGAATCAAAAGGATTTTTGATTTTACAATTAGATTCTAGGTGCCCCTTTTTCGAGCAGTAGGGTAAGTGGGTTGAGTTTCATACGAAATGGGTTGCCATAACCCTTGAGAACCACAACCTATCCGAAGCCGTTTGAGGAGAGGTCGCCGAGAATCTATTTCCACACAAACCCTCGTAATTCTAGGTTTCAAAAGATTTGCAGTGGCTGAATCGATTTTGAGAGATGTTCCAATGACAAAGGCCAAAGAAAATAGGGATTCCTTGTTATGGAAGTGAATAGGCAAAAAATCAAAAGTAATCCAAACTGGCGCCATAGGAGATTCGACATTTGCTCGAAAAACTCCGGCGACCATTTGAACATATGAAGAAGAAATCGGTGGACATACCAGTGCTCTTTTATCCAAAGACGATGAAAATCTTCCTCCGATTTGAGTTGAATTAAGATGTGCTTCTGATCAAGAATACCCACTTCAAATTCGGCTGTGAGATATAGGGCAAAGAGCATTTTCTTGGTGGCATCGAAGGAGGGACGACCATGATCAAATTTACCCACTAGGGCAAACTGGAAAAAAGCAGCGAGTTTGGCAACTTCATCATCTGAGAAGAAGATCGCTGGTTCACCATGGTAGGTTTGAATCGGCTTTTTGGGGATGATGGGTGCCTTCGCATGAAAGCGGTTTGCGAAGGATTTCTGAGAGAATGGAATATGGGAGGAGGTTCGATGATTAAGAGAAGAGAGAGCAAGTGCTGGAGGCCTTGGAAGGACTGCCGGCGGCGGTGGTGGAGAATCACCAAAAGCTGCCATCGATTCTACCTAGGGTTTTTAGAGAGAGAGCGAATCCTAGAGAGAGAAACTCCCATTTTTTCTTTTAATAGGTCCTTGAAATATACTGACTAATGCAAATCAATTGGTTGGCTAGAATTATCACATCACATTCATTTGTCGGACTTGCCAGTTCTTAATTGGTTTAAAACCTAAGTTTGAAAGATTCAAACTCAGATTTTAAATATATCAGCAATGCGCTCTCTATACGAGGCATTTTCAACCATGGATGGTGATCAACAGCGATGACTTCTCCCAGTACAGGAACATTCTCCTCTGGCCCCAAAACAAGTGGGTTTTGTTGCTCCCTCTAGCTCTCACCCCACGTGTACCCGTAAGTATTGCCAACATTGTCACAAGATTGGTCACCTCACTGACTGATGCTTTGAACTCCACCCTCAATTGATGCAACAGTACTCACAGAACTGTGGTGGTAGGCCAGGGAAGGGTACTCATAATTGTGTTGTGGCTGCAACACCTCCTATTCTTGCTCGACTAGAGCCGACCTCGGCCACAACTGATTAAAGTTGACTTCAAACTCAAATAGCTTTGCTACAACTACACATGGGTTTGACATCGTCATCCGGTCCCACGATTGTTCTTGCTACAAGTGCTCCTACCGCTCTTCATCGTAAGTTAGGATAACCAACTTGGATTCTGAATTCCGTGCCAATAACCACATGATTGGTGAGCTATCAATATTTACCTCATCCGTCACTTTCACTGACCAATCGGTTCGAATCCTGGAACATCAATTTCTATTCCATGTCAGGGAGATGTCTGTTTATCCTATGATATTACTCTCCTTTTTGTTTACTATGTCACGAACTTTGTTTCTATTAGTAGTCTTACTAATAACCTTAATTGTGTCGTCGTTTTCTTACCTGAGCATTGTTTCTTACAGGACATGATTTCGAGGAAGATTTTTTGGCAAGGGATATGAACACAATGGGCTCTACTACTTCGGTGATCCACCTTCGTCATCGTTTCCTTCCTTGCATATGCAAGCTTCAGTTTTACTAGCTTTTGATTCATCTTATTTGTTCATTTAAGACTTTAGATTTGTGCATTGCCCGTTTAGGACATGCAAATTTTCAATACTTATGTTGGTTATTTTTCGTCTCGAAAAAAAGTTAACAAGAATTTAAAATTTAAGTGTGTTGTCTATGAATTGACAAAACATATTCGCACTTCATATATTCCTTGTATGCATTGTGCCCCTAGTGTCTTTGACCTTGCCCATTCTGATGTATGGAGCCCATTGCCCATTACCCATCACAACCATATCTCATCACCGTTACTAAGTCAAATTCATAGATGACTACAGTCGTTGCACTTGGATATACCTAATGAAACGAATGTTTAAAGTCTTTAGTCACTTTACTCATTTTTTTCAGATGACAAAAACTCAACACTACACTGTTGTTCGTAATATCAAGTCAGATAATGGTCTAGAATATCTAACTAATGAATTTCAGTCTGAACTCAACAAAAGAGACATCTTTCAGCAACTCACTGACCCTTATATACACTTGACAAAATAGAGCTACGAAACGAAAGAACCATTACATTATGTCTATAGTTTGATGCCTCTTATTTGATATGAGTGTTCCTAAACATTTTTGGCACATGATCGTCTTTACTGCTACGTTTTCTACCAATCAAAACGCCTATATACTCCAACTAGATTATCCTCTCTCCCCTATCACACCACGAGTCTTTGAATGCACTTGTTTCGTTCAAAACCTAGTCCTACCCGTACCAAACTAGATGAGAAGGCTATATGTTGTGTCTTCTTAGGGTCCTCTTCTACGTTAAAGGATATAAGTGCTATGATCATGTTACTCGCCACTTCTACCTCTCTATAGATGTCATCTTCCTAGAGACTGTCCCTTCTTTTCAACCACTTATCCTCCCTTGGCCAAGCCTGCTGAGGAATCCTCCACAGTAGACCCTTCCACGGACCCTCCTTTGCTTTTGTGCCTAATCCCTATACTTGATACACCTCCACCAACCACTATACCATCCTCTAGTAAGTCCATGTCTCCTGCTTTCCTTTCTACCTCGCTACAAGTCTATTAGTGTCATCCACGTGCTTCAGCTCCCCTGGCAGCCTCCTCTCCAGACTCAGCTATCACACCATCCCCTATAGTCTCTCATTCTATTCCTCCCCGTTATCGCACCTGTGAACGCTGCCCCCGCACCCCTTCCTACTATCTTCTCTCAAGCAGTACTAATCCTCCTATTGCCAAGTATATCTCTTTTTAGGGTATCTCGGATCAATATAAATCTTTCCTTCGCCAGGTTGATTCAATCTCTATTCATGAGGCTCTCCAAAATCAAAAATAGGTGGCTATTAGGAAACCCAAATCGACGCTCTCCAGCATAATTAGACTTGTGACTTGGTTGAACTTCCTACTGGTAAGTAACTAGTAAATTATTAATGTATGTTCAGCGTGAAATACTTAGCAAGTGGACCCATTGACAGATATAAAGCTCGGCTTGTTGCAAAAGGATTCACTCAGATATCAGGCAAGGACTTCTGTGCAATTTTGCCCCAGTTGCCAAGTTTATTACAATTCGACTCCTTATCTCCTTGATTGATTCCCATTCTTGGCCTATTCATCAACTGAGTATCATGAATGCATTCCTCAATTTCAACTTCTCTGAAACCATCTACATGGATCCTCCACCAGGCTTTTAGGATCAGGAGAAGTATTCTACGTAAGTATATCGCCTTTGAAAGTCCCTCTACAGACTTAAGTAGTACCCACAGACTTAGTTCAGTTGTTTCAGCAATGTAATCCTTACCATATGAATTACCAGATGTCAATCAAATCATACATGCCTCATCCTTTGGGTCATTATATCATTATATACATCTAAGTGGATGACATCATCATTACTGGAAATGACGCGTTAGATTTTTTTCAGGCAAAGAGAGATCTCGAAAAAAACTTCGGCATTAACTTATTTGGGATTAAGGTTGCTCAATCTCACTAGGGTCTATCAGTATCTCAACAAAAATAAGCTCTCAAATAACTTCAGGAGAGGTATATACTCTCGGAGGTGTCTAGACACCAATGGACCCAAACCTTAAGTTGACAATAGAATCAGGAGAATAATTACCAGAGCCTTCGGTACACTAGAGATTCTTCGGTACACTAGAGATTTGTGGGTCGTCTCATCTACTAGACCAACGCGAGGCAGGATATTACATATGTCGGGAATGTTGTAGACCAATTTTGTAACTGACCGGTTTCTCGGGGCTGCCACTCGGTTTCTCCTAAAGAGAATGAAACTAACACTAAATCTATAAATATTTTAATACCTATAAATCTGATCAATTTTTCAATAGTACTAAAGATCATATATAAAAAGAATTATAAATTTAATTGGATCATTTTGAACTATGCCAATAATAATTACCTATTAATCTGATTAGTTTTACGATAATAAACAATATATAATTATTACAAATTCAAATAATTAATTTGATAAACTTTAAAATAATAGACAATATGTAATTATTACAAATCCAAATATACACCGTTTGTGGCATAGCTTCATTTTCATCAATCTTGTAATAAATATTGTGGGGTTATGAGTCAAAGTTAAGTAAAATCATACCCTTCCTTAATACACGTACCTAACCAATCGTACCACACATATAACACATATGACACCTAAAACATGTTTATCACATAATCAAAAATTAATCAAGTATCGTAACATAACCAATAGAATTATAGAAAAGTTAAATGTGGATATTAAAGGGAGTAAAACCTACCTGAAATTACATAAACATCTTACTCAAAAGGATACGAAAATAGAAATCCGAGAATCCTTTATAAACATAACTTTATGAAAAACCTAGGTATTATTAGAAATTATTTTCCTGCATAGTATTAGCTTGTAGCGTTCTTCTTCAAGGAGCTGAAACTTGAAGTTCATATTTATAAAATGAATTTAGAAAAATATCCATATGATAAGATAAGTCATGATCAACCTCCTTGGGTGATTACTTGTAAGACCACGTGGAAAAACTTGGGGAAATTCATTGTATATATGTCAAGATAAGATCCAAACCTACCCTTAATCACATTCACATCCAAACCTACCATTTTACATGACTAGGTAAACGTAGAGAAGAATAAAGAACTTGTTGAGGCAAGGTTGTATATATAATATATATCAAAGAGATAAGATCCAAGCCCACCTCCTAAATCATTTACTTTTGTTATCTTATACAAAAAATTACTTAAACTACCCACTAAAAATGAATAAAATATTTTATCTCAAGTAATTTAGGTAGAGATTGGTCCACTATTTTATTAGATAGGGTCGGAATGTGGTGTGATTATTGAGACTATCAAGAGAAGTTGTCGATAATAACAGATTCGGTCTTTTGTGGATTTATTGTAGAGTAGTTGCATATGTAAATTAGTGTGTTTTAATTGGCTAGATGTGATACTCTAATGTAGCGTGAATTCTTAAAACTTTGAAAATTTATGTTAATTCCTTCTTAACCGTATATTTGCTATCTGGGTTATATTTATTTTTAGTAATACTAAGCCGAGGTCACGCCTAACCTCGGGCATGGGAGCTCAAGGTGAGGTGTGACAGTTTTTAGCGTTTGTAAGACCCTATTTCATTTGTAATAGTTTTGGTATTCAAAAATTTAATTTTAAAATTTGAGGGGTTAACAGGATAATTTAATTTGAATTTTTTTAAAATTTAAGGGGGCCAATTGTTATGTTGAAATGTTAATTTTAACTTTTGAGCTTAAATGATATTTTAGAAATTCAAGTGGGGAACTTTATGTAATTTTTTCATGAGAGAAATAGGACGTGATGCGGGGTATTTTGGTTTACGTCCACCTAGATAGGGACAATGCACACTTGGCGAATGGGCCCCCACCACAAGGGCCACCTCATCATAGAAGGACAGAAAGAGCGCACTTCTCGGACAAGTATGGTCGTCCGACCTCCGTCCAGTAGTTTTGCCTCTGCTTGGAGGTTACCAGAGAGAAGGCCTTTGGGTTTTGGCCGACCTCCATCTAGCCTTGCTACCTCTGCTCGAAGGTTATCAAAGGGAAGCGCTTTGGGTTTTGGCCGAGTTGCGCCCGGCCGTGCTGCCTCTGCTCGGAGGTTACCAAATGGAAGGCCCTTTGGGTTTTGTCCGACCTTTGTCCAGCTGTGCTATCTCTGCTTGAAGGTTACCAAAGGGAAGGCCCTTTAGGGTTGTGCCCAGCTGCACCCTGTCGTACTGCCTCCGCTCAGAAGTTACCAAAGGTAATGCCCTCTGGGGTTTTGCCGAGCTCTAATCAATCATGTTGCCTCTGGTCGGCAGCTAGCAGATGAGAGACCCATTGATATTTGTCCGAGCTCGATTCAGACATCCTACCTCTGCTCGGTAAGCACCCAGGGTAAGCCACTTGAGCTTTCGTCCGTCCTCCAAGCTTCCGTTCTGACTCTGCTCAGAGGCCTTGGCAGTGAGCATCCTTGGACGTATTCAGTAATCCAATTTTCTCCCAACCCTCCAAGCTTAGGAGCTCTTTGCCATAATGCATTTTTAGAAGACCTAATCCACCAGGGAAGATCCCGACATTCCTATGGGCTAGGCCCAGCCTCCTCAAATCATGTGGATCGATCCATGGGCTTCTAAGGTAGGCCAGAAGGCCAAGCCCAATGGTGTAATCTCCCCACACGCCCTCCTATTGACCACACGCCGAGATACCTTAGTTATCCTCGCTCAGGGCTCTAATTTTGCAACGCTAATTGTGCTCATCTTCTATAAATACCCAGGCATTCAATGCCTCAGGTAATGCTCGTTCGTTCAATTGAAGCATACCCCAAGCTTTTACTCTCACGCATGAGGGACTTCATCGGGCACAACCCCGATGAGACTTTGTGCAGATACCAGCTCTGAACCTCAACTCAAATTTTGAAAGGATTGACCAGTCGAAATCTCCTCCGAGCCGAGCAATCAACCACATCGTTAGGTCCTACCTGAGGGCCTGACATGAGCGCGAGGTCGGCTCATATTCGCCGCCCTTATGTCATCAGGGTGTCCGAGTTGTGAGTAGCCATGTGAAGGTAGAGCCCCGAGGAGGAGCTGTGGCAGAATGCCGCCTCGCCGACGTGGAGGCACTCCTTCACGAAATGCAAGGTGTAAGAGGAGTAGTTGGACTCCCTATAGAGGTGAGGTCCTCTTCGTGGATGAAGTCTTGGATGAAGTGGTGCCAAGGCGCTTCTCTCACCCCTAGATGAGCCCCTACGACACGACCACGAACCCCGTAGACCATTTGTCAATTTTCAAGTCCCACATGGAAATGCAAACAGCCTCTATAGCTATGAAATGCAAGTCATTCCTGCTCACCATCTCAGCTATGGCGAGGTCTTGGTTTCAGGCTTGAGGCCGGCCTCAATCTCCACATTCCGCGAGCTCGAGCAACTCTTCATCGTTCACTTCAATCACTTGCGCCGGAAGCCTAAGACTATGGCGCATTTCCTCGCCATCCAACAAAAGACTAGTGAGAGTCTTTGGGGGACTGCATCGAGCGATTCAACAGGGAGGCAAACATGTGAGATGAGCTCTCCAACAACGTGGCTATGAACACCTTCATAGATGGACTCCAGCACCAGAGGTTGTCCTATGACCTTTGCTGAAACCCAGGCCCCAACCTGGATCAAGCGTTGGACCGCATAACTCGATTCCACAATGCCGATCTGAGAGCAATACTTTAAGAACTTTTGAGGGGTTATTATGTTATTTAAATTTAGTTTTAAAAATTTTGGAATATAAATAATATTTTTTTCATTATTAGTGGGTAGTTTAAGTAATTTTTTGCATAAAATGACAAAAGTAAATGATTCAGGATGTGGGTTTGGATCTTATCTCTTTGATATATATATATATATATATATATATACACACACACACAAACACAATCTTGCCTCAACAAATTCTTCTTTATTGTTCTCCATGTGGGCTTCCAATTACCTAGTCATGCAAAAGGGTAGGTTTGAATGTGAATGTGATTGAGGGTAAATTTAGATCTTATCTTGACATATATACAACGAATTTCCCCAAGTTCTTCCACATGATTTTACAAGTAATCACCCAAGGAGGTTGATCATGACTTATCTTATCATATGGATACTTTTCTAAATTCATTTTATAAATATGAAATTCAGGCTTCAGCTCCTTGAAGAAGGAAACAACAAGCTAACACTATGCAGGAAAATATTTTCTAATATTACCTAGCTTTTCACGAAGTTGTTTTTATAAAGGATTCTCGGATTTCTACTTTGGTATCTTTTCGAGCAAGATGTTCATATAATTTAAAGTAAGTTTTACTCCTTTTAATATCCATATTTAACTTTTCTATAATTATATTGGTTATGTTACAATACTTGATTAATTTTAATTGTTGATTATGTGATAAGCATGTTTTATGTGTAATACTTGTTATATGCGTTGCACAATTGGTTGGGTACATGTATTAAAGGGGGTGTGGCTCTACTGAGTTTTAGCTCATAACCTCACAGTATTTATTGCAGGATCAATGAAAATGGAGCGGCACCACAAACGAAGAAAGTATATTTGGATTTGTATTTAATTTTGTAATAATTATATATTGTTTATTATCGTAAAATTAATCAGATTAATGGGTAATTATTATTATTGGCATACTTCAAAATGATCCAATTAAATTTATTATTCTTTTTATATATAATCTTTGGTACTATTGAAAAACATATCAGATTTATAGGTATTAAAATATTTATAAATTTAGTTTTAGTTTCATTCTCTTTAGGAGAAGCCGAGTGACTGAGTGACAACCCTGAGAAATCGGGTCGTTACAAGTTTATGCACTCACCTCGTACTTTCCATCTAAATGAAAACTACCACATCTTCCGGTACCTCAAAACTTGTCCCACCCTTGTTCTCTTCTATATAGAAGTAGCACAAAGGACTCTTCTGCTTTGCCAATGCCAATTGTGCAAGATCAAAGAGTTATGGGTGTTCCACCTCAGTGTAGCGCACTTTTCGAGGTAGTCATCTCATCTCATGGAAATGCAATAAACAAACAGTCATTTCCCGATCCTATGTTGAAATAGAGTACCGGGCTATAGCCCAAGGAACATGAGAACTCATTTAGCTTCGTTCTAATCTGAATGAGTTAGGATTTCCCACAACAGACTCATCTACACTCTTGCGACAATAAATCCGCCATCATGCTATCCTCTGACTCAGTCCTTTATGAGAGAACGAAACACATTGAAGTTCATATTCACTTCGTTCGAGAGAAAGTTTGCTAGGGAGTTATCACACCTCACTTTGTTTCATCCTCTAAGCAGGCTGCGATATATTTACAATATCTGTCAGCACATCTCTTCTCCAATCAACTCATGTCAAGCTAGGCTCTAAAACATCCTTCGCCCCATCTTGAGGGGGAGTGGTGAAATATTTAGTATACTTATTTCTAGGTCATATAACGTATTTAGGTCATATTGACCAATTTGGTAGTATCTTATTCTATTAATTATAGTCCATTTGTTAGGGGTGATTTCCTTCCTGTTTAGCCTAATGTTGGGCTATAAAAACAAGAGAGAATAGCCTCAGATTAATAATACCAAATTATTCCTTTAACCCTATATTCTTTTTATAAACAAAAACTTTGACAAAATATAATATCAAATATAAATTCAAAAATAGATAATTAAATAACATCAAACCTCACGAAACAGTTTTTATAATTTGTTTTCGTCTACCCATATGGCTCTATTATTTCACATGAGAACTGAAAACGTATCCGAAACACTAAAAAATAAAGAAATAAAACAAAGATAAAAATTCTAAGAAAATTATTTTCGGATGATATATAATTTTCCCCATTTTATATTAGGGAGTGCCTGCCGCTTATTTGATTGTGCATGTTGTGAAACGTCAGATCAAATGAAATAAATCAACTATAGTGAAACTTCTCTTGAATCTAATTGTATTCATAGTAGTCACTTTGGGAAAACAAAGGGACACATAACACGTTAAAGTATTAGTTAAGCTAACACTGACAGAGCCTAGGAAGCAAAACTACCCTATGTCCAGTATGGCGCTGTTTGACGTGAACATACCCGAACACAAATTTGGTGTTGCCATTGCCATGTCGTGGCATACTGATGTCCCATGCATGCTTCTTAGATAGAGAAACTTGCATACCAATTTGTCGAAACCTTATATCCTATATACTCAATCTTTACAATGTTTATAATTGTGTGTATGTAGCTACTAGCTAGTGAGCAATGTAAGATGTAGGTAGTGTAAATGTCATAAAGAGCACAACAATAAAAAATCATGAATTACTTCAATAGGAGAGTAAAATCAATCATCGAAAGATGGGAAAGACAGGAAAGTATAGTAATCAAATGAAAAAGATAGCCAGCCCAACCTGAACTGTATTTGCTCCAAGAAGAATAAATTCAGCTGCATCACCGCCTGTCTCAACACCACCAATAGCAGAAAGTGAGCAGTCACCATCTCTAAATTCAGAATTCATCATCTGTGCTATGTTCATCACTTTTCCTAGTGCAATGGGATGGACTGCCTTGGCAGAATAGCCACCAGGAGTTGAATATCTGAGAGTTAAGTGGTAATTAGTGCAAGTATAGCAAGATAAATATATTTATTAGAAAGGCCACATTGCTCAATGCTAAAATTCTAACCCTTCAACGCAAGGCTCAGGACGCAAGGTGTCGAGATTGATTCCCATGACGCTCATGATTGTGTTAATCGCAGACACACCTTCACATCCTGTTTTCAGCGCCACCTTAGCTGGCTATAACAAGACAAAGACTCGTAGTTACAAGATAGAACATAGAAGGTTTTCAAATGATATTGCTGCAAATAATATTGAGGAAAGCACATAATGGAAGTGTTCGTATTCTATTAAAGTATATAAACTTTGAATTCGGGTTTTTACCATATGCTGCTCTGTTCTTTCACGAACAACACATTTGAATAAAAACTTCATAGAGTTGGTGGCACAAGTTGCTGAGAAAAATAGGAAAATCGACAATAAATTTTTGTATCCTTTTCACAGCATGACCTTTGGAAATAGTAGAATATGTCTTAAGCTGCACGATTCTGTAATTCAGAATACTGTTATTTTGTTCTTTAATTATTTGGAGTTCATTATGGAAAACCCTCCCAATTTTAAGATTTTTTAATCATGTTTGGAAGTTTTAAGTATAGCCAGACACAGCTGGTCATTCCTGAACCATTATCCTCTTTTATAGGCATAAGCAAGCAACAGCATCAAACTACAACTAATCTATTAATCCATGTAATCCCCATGCGTAGTCTACTCTTACCCCGATTCCCCACTCATCCCCCAAGGCATGACCCCACACACTTTTTATTTGTGATGCCATTGTGTATGGGACAACCAAAAATGCTCCCGGGATCATAGTGGAGGCTCCAAACTATCACCACGCAAGTTGTTACAAGCAACGTGAACAGAATCACCTCTCAAACATGGTAAGCATAATATGATTGAAATATGAAACAAAGGGAAAACTGGAAAGATAATTTACTACAAATCCAGGAGAAAAAAAAAACAGAAGACATTTATGTCAAGAATCAAGTGAAACCATTTTTTCAAAGTAAAATCCAAAAATATCAAGAGCAACAGATATTAAGTAATTGTTAGTAAGGTACGATCCCGAGAACATTGAACTTGAAACCTTCATTTCCCCTTATTGAGCTTAGTATCTGGTTTAAAGACCTTGAAATTGGTTTCAGTAAGCCTCAAAAACACTGTCTCCTACTTTACTTTTTTCCCGGTTAATGTGATCTCATAGAAGTTTGGGGGTGGCAAGAGGGAACTGATAAGATGAATAGAGGAGTCTGGAGAGGCAAGACAAACTGTGCAGATGAGTTCCATTAATAGGAAGACAGTCACACACATTTCATTTTGGCAAAGTGTAAGTGACTAGATATATTGAGCAATATCCATATCTGGTTAATTTATTAGAGGAAAAATATTATTTACCCTCAGTTTGGGATAATAATAAGTAGACCCCCTGTCTTATTCATAATACCATTGTCCTCCTCTCTCATACAAACAGTTAAATCAGTAATGGAATGACAGACCTTTCTCAGCGATACTGTCAGCACAATATTCACCTAAAACTATCAAAAACATCCCTAAAAATTAACATAACGCCAGCCAGAAAATTCATCATATGGTATTATTACAGGTTTCATAATATCGCCCCCCCCCCCCCCCCCCCCCCCCCAACACACACACACAAAATAGTGACTTCTTCCGCACATCAAGTTCCAACAACTCATCCCCCTCGGAAACAACTCCATTCTTCATCTCCCATCTCTTTGCAGCCTCAACGCAGCTTCTACTAATGCCTCCATTATCCTTCCGCCTTTCCTGAATTTCTTCTTCTACTTCTCCCATGTATTTAGACCCCCGCAACACTGCACCCAAATTGTCCTTGTTGAACAGATCCTCCACCAATAGCTCAAGAACACAAATCTTTCCCACTAGCCTACGCATTTGTGATGTAAACGAAAAGCTCAATAGTCAATTGATTTGGGGGTGCCCATTGGGAATCAAGCGTGAGTTCTCATCCAAATTGCAAAATAAGCAAACTGAGTTACACTAATATAAAAGATTGGGCACCAAGTATGTATTATATAGTTGTTAAGACACCATGGATATTCAGTTGAAATGTCTTCACTACTTATGGATATTTGGTAATTGATATCTTAATGTTCCTAGTTGTAAAATTATTATATTGGTACTTAATAATTTGGTTAGATTAGGTTGTGGGGTGTTTTCTCTATTGAGAATGGTAAATCTCAAACCCATTAGTATGAGATACTAGAACAACCACAAGAGAACTTGTTATCAGTAGCACAGACCAAAACGTGATCATACTTGATATTCTACGCTGGTAAACTTGCTCAATGTCAAAACTAGAATATGAGAATTGTGAAATAACGCATGTGTTCTATTGACTTGAGGTATTGTTTGCTATGTATATTGATAAGTGCTTAAATTTCCATAGATTTATTCCTTTGTACCTAGCATTTTATACTTATTTTGTGCCTAATTGTACTCACTAAACTTACATTTTAATTTAGGAAACAAATAAAGGCGTTTGGAGCAAAACAGAATAAATCGCGCATTTTAGGCTGTTTCAACACATGTTCGTAATCAGGCCATAATTTTCACCTCCAAACTCCGATTGAGGTGATTCAAGATGATATGGAAAGAACAGAAAGAGCGCTACAACTTTTATGTTTTAAGGTTCTCCAGTATCGGATTAACTCCTGGTCGAAATCGGGTTTGAAGTTCCTGTAGTTGCACTGCCAACGTTCTAATATGAAAAAAATGGAGAAAATAGACAGTGGTCTGCGACCCACAAACTAACCTGGTTTGCTGATCAATCCAGAACCATTAAATGGTCATTGAAATCTATGGAACCAAGCCGTTACCAATGCAAGAATGGGGGGGGTCAAAAGTGTAAAACAGGGAAGTTGATGCAAGATATTTCATTCAAGGGTGGTGATCTGTTACATTTGGCATTAAAGACCATTAGGAGTTATCATTCTTTTTAGGGAATTTGAGAACAATTTCAGTAGGGAATTAGGGGAATTGATTAGTTTCCTTTTTTTTTTTTGGGGGGGGGGGGGGGGGGGGTTTCTCAAAAAAGCTTCGGCAGTGGCTAGGCGTTTTGGGGGGCATTGAAACATATTATTTTTTTTCCTTTTTCTTGTAGCATCTGAACAGTACCTTGGAGACTGATTCTCTCTTCTACTCTTTTCTCTTTTCTATTTTGTAAACTTCTATGGCCTTGTGTGGCTAAACTTTTTCTCTTGGTCGAAGGAAACTGAAGCCTCGGAATCAATAAAACTGTGAGATCTAATGTATTTTCATTATTTAATTTATATTTTGAGTATTGGATGTTCTTTTGTGCCTATTTTCATGATTGTTTCGTTTAATCACTAGGAGGCCTACAAGCTTATTATACATTACAATCTATTGCTAATTTAGATATCAAATCCATAATTGTTTGATCCCTCTAATCTGTGTAGTAACTAAGATTTAATAATTTGTTGCGTCAGAAATTAATAGATCTTAGGAAGGACACTCAACTAAATTAAATACAACCGCTTGTGCTTGTGTAGTTTAGCTTCATCGATCTCTCTAATTCTTAATGTTGTTACTCGATTAAACCTTTCACACTTGTCTTAGGTTGTTTAGTAGTTAGAGTTGATTAGATCGCTTGTTTTCTAATTAACTACAAGTAAAGAGAGATAGGAAAATAGTTCTAATGGTGAGTATTTAAAGTGTGAATTGATATATACTTGCATCAATGAACAGTTGTGAAATTTCGAAGGTGGATGTTGACTTGGACCAAGGTGTATTTTCTGATTAAATTCAGTATTAAGTTTGCACTTCTTTTTCTTATTGATTTTATTAGTTTTGCTATCCTATAATCAAAACCCCCCATCCT
Organism: Eucommia ulmoides; assembly: GCA_016647705.1. Classification (NCBI taxonomy): domain Eukaryota; kingdom Viridiplantae; phylum Streptophyta; class Magnoliopsida; order Garryales; family Eucommiaceae; genus Eucommia; species Eucommia ulmoides. The sequence goes on from CM028334.1 coordinate 23,141,449, forward strand.
TGTTCATGTAGCACAAATTTATGCTAGGCACTCTTTGTGGAAACGATACCTGCTCACACTACTACAGTTCATATTTAGGTGTAGAATTTTATTTTTGGTTCCCTACGATAGCACACCATATATGTATTCCTATACTTTTATAATGCGAAATCATGCCCTCTAATCATGGATCTTGAAAGGTACTCATTGGGTGTAGTGAATAATTTATATAGACATTCAAGAATGTAATTGAGAATTTATCGCCCTATAACAAAAAGGGAAATGTCTTATGTTATTAAATATGATTTAATTCAATTAAGTCGTTGGAAAAAGCAATATGATGATTAGAACTAGTCAGCATCACAAGTTAATTATATCATTAATCAGCACATACGATTAAACTGGGGTTTTGACTTTATCCACGCCTTGTTGGTTCTTTCGGGATATGGAGATAGAGAGATTGAATTGCATAGTAATTAAAACTGAGTAGGTTCTCTGATTAAATTCCTATCAACTAAATAAAATTATAGAACATTGGTAGACAGTACCCATGGTTAGTGGGAATGTCGTAAAGAAATAGTTTCTATATAGGGGCAAAATTGGAATAGTTACAATTATTTAATTAATGGATAAAACTATTAATTAATTTCCACGATCCAACTTTTAATATGAACCTAGGGTCACACAATAGAGAGAGAGAGAGATTGAGGCCATAATGGTCTTTTGGAAAGAATAAGAACAAATGCTGAACAACTTGAAAAGGTTTATAGGTCAAAATGCAATATAGGAGAAAGAGGTGTCCAGGCTTTTAAACTCTAGACAGTATATATATAGCCTAGGAGGCTGTATGCCCGCCTGTTACAAGGGATAGTCCCCCTCCCCTTTATTTTCTTCTACAGTTGTGTTTTCCTTCATTTGCTATCACATGCGTTGGAAAATAGACCTTTCCTAATCTTCTTTATGCTCAAGGTCGAAACAATTGTTGGAGATTTGAAAAAGAACCATTAAGATCAAGAGATCTTTCTGTGGATAGCATTATAGACAAGGCATCAAGTATCGCAATTTGGAGATTTAAAGCAACGTGAAGATCGTGCCCAAGAGATTTGAGGAGGAAAAGAATATATAACACTAATGGACAACCGGTTAGGTATTGGAAGCACGCTTCAAAGGTATATCCAACTAGATTAATTATTTCATTATTTCGTACATATCACAAATTGATTCAGAGCCAAAAAATTAAATAGTGAAAAGTAAAAACAAAATTTTCAAATTCCGTTGTGTTCACATACACTTAGTTTCTTTCACTAGGATGTTCTAAAATTCATTCAAGACATCAGATGAAGGTGAGCGATCAGAAAAATAAGGAACTCTTTGCCAATGAGTTTAACTAAACTCTTCAAATTGTAGTGAATTAGGTAGTGTAGCGTGTTGAGCCTGACACGTATTTTATTTTGGGTTTCAACATGAAAATCTATGTGCTCAATCTTTTTTCTTTTCCTTCAATTAAAATTTTGCGTGGATTGATTGATTTGGAAGTCATTCTAGAGGTTGCCATTTTTGGTTCTAGGCTAAATTCATTGGACTAGATATTTCACTTGGCTAAGCCCAAGGATATTAAATATACATCCACAATTAAGCATATCTTGCAACACAAGTCTAAATCATAAGTTGAGCCCTAATAATATTTGGGGAAATTTGGTGAAAGGTCTCATTCCATAAAACCATCACTCTGTGTAATTCTGTAACAGTAATTTTTTAACACATGACATGGTCTTTAGAAAGTGAGTTTTTGAGTCTTGGGATCTCTCAACAAGATTCCCATAATATTATGTATAGCTTATTAATATGGCAAACTTAGAAGAATCTGAGCATTATATCTAACAAAAAGATCGCTGCTTCAGGTATGTCGAATCAAATGCAGTACACACTTGATCACAACTGAAGCTGGTAAAATGCTTTTAACATTGCCTGTGAAACATGGGGTTAAGTTTGTCAAGCAGTGGGAGAGATTCCTCAGCAAAACTTAAGTAGTGTCTGGAGCAATGTGATTACACATTAACAACTTCCATGTAAATATTATATATTTTGCTATCTATGCAAGGAGTTTCTTGCTTTTTTTCTATTTCAAAATATTGCAAAAAGAAACCAGATAAAAAGCAAACCTGTGTGATATCAGTAATGTTTGGAGTCATCTTTGCCCAAACAGGGACCGTAGATTTTGCATTAATCCATCCACACACCTCCTCCAACAGTGCACAGTCTTGTCCAACTGCAGCACCCATCTTACGCTCAGGCATACCATGCGGACATGAAAAGTTAATTTCAATAGCATCCTAAAAAATGGCAGGACGGTTAGATTACAAAAGCACCAAAATTCAGTCGATTGATTAGCAACTGAAGCATTTACAAGTCATAGAAAGGAAGATGGTTCACTTACAACTCCAGTTTGCTCTACACGGTCAATAAGTTCCTCCCAGGAGGATTTGTCATACTCCTCCATGATAGATGCAATGAGTATCCTATCTGGGTACTCCTCTTTCAATTGTTTAAATTCTTTCAACATAGTTTCTAGAGGCCGGTCACTTATAAGCTCAATATTTTCCCAACCAATAATTTGTCCTTTAGCTGAGCCATTTGATCCTGCTCGTAATCGTGCATATCGAGGAGTTACATTTATGACTTTTGCCGCATCCAGTGACACCTGAAAATTATAATCGAGAACATTGACACTTATTTGTAGATACAGACAAGTTATGGATAATGGAAGGGAAGGCAAAGATGAGATTAAGGAAACCAAAAAAGCACATTTTGAATTCATTCATTCAAATGCCTCCTTTATTTTGATGAGAACATATGGAAGATAGATGCCAAAATAAATGCTTACCAGTTACCAATGCATCTAATTTTTTCAAATCGAGCTACAACTCATTCTTGAGGCTCAGAAACCCAAAAAAGGTAAAATGTCCTAGCTAAGAATGACAAGTCAAGCACTTCTACATATCATCACCAAAGAAACATTGGAAACCAATATTTTGTCTTGAGTCACCTTTTGAACGCCCAATTTTATTTCATTTATATCATACAAGGTTTTAAATAACTACCTTCCATAACACCAACAACTGCTGAAAGGTGTAACCGATGTTACATAAAGGAACCAGGTTGTGAATTTTCTTTATGGATTTACACCCCTCCACTTTCTTGAAGAGGTGTATTTTCTAATTCCAACTCATAAAAATCATGTTTTGATGAATTAAAATAAATCTAATATATCATAACCATGATATAATTAACTTTTCATTTCTATACTAGCATTAATTATAGTTTTTTCCTACTATTATGTTCAAGAATTTAATTCTAATCATGTATAACCTAAAATCAATGTAATTTCAACTTATTTTTATTTTAATGGAGGTTTGCCCACACATCCATCAGAGAGCTTGTTTCTCAAATTATCCGCCCTACCCCCGCCCAACAAATGAGATTTTGTTAGCCCCTCCACTTTTACGTGACTGAGTTTCCCTTCCACTACCATTTCTTGTAGCAATGAAACTTGGGAATCATAATAAATAATCTGTATGATGATTACAACTAGTATGAAATTCAAGGGCCCAGTACCATATGAAAAACTGTCAAAAGCCCCAAAAATTCGTCCAAATTAATGGGAAAATGGAAGACTTCAGGAAAAAAATGTAAATCCACATCCACAATGGCCCATGAAACAAGTTTCAGACTGATACGCACATGTTTGGTGTTTAAATCAGCAAAAATTGAAATGTTGAATTCAATCAATCATTTAACTAATTCCCATGGCTTATTAAAATCGGTTTTTGTTGAATTTGAGTATTCAACAACCAATATTAGTGTTCAAAAAGAGTCAGTTTTTGTTAAAATTTGTTTCGTTACCTTCCTTAAAATCTATTTTGTTGATCCACCAAACCTTAGTGTTTAATAATATGGGTTGTGATAAATTCATTAAAATTTATTTTTTGATTATTGAAGATGTTAAACGATTCTAATATTTGGGGTCTAGTTTTTTATGTGGTTTAGTATAATACTAAATGATATATAATTAAATTATGTATAGTCAGATTTTTATTCTTAATACATAATAAGAAGAAATATATTGCTCATTTCATATAATGTGAGCTCCACTTCAGTCAAACACACATCTCAGCTTGCACCATGCGCTTAGACTCCGGAAGACCTTTGGGCATCGGTGCACATCGAGCCTTTGACAACTATAAATTCGATAACAAATATTAGTGTTCAACAAGCGATAGTTTTTGTTAAAATCTGTTTTGTTACCTTCCTTAAAATCTATTTTATTGACCCAGCAAACCTCAGTGTTTAATAATAAGTTTCAGTGATAACTCATTAAAAAAAATCTAAATTTAACAAGACCTATATCATGCAACATTTTGGTTGTGCTTGCTTATTTGCTTCGTTTGCGCGATTTGCGACCAATTATGAAAACAAAGTTGGATTGTGGTAAAAAATTGAGTTGAAATTGCAATTAATGGCTTAGATGCTTTCCATATATTGTCAATTAAAAGCGGACTAAACTTGAAGAAAAAATTCATTGGCAAGTTATAAATATCATTGTTTAAACAAGGGGTTTAAAATACATTAGGAGAAAAATGGGTCAGGATCAGGTAACACAAGCAATGTGGGATTCAACACCCTCCCTCACACGCAATGTGGATTTCGGGAGGCCCAACATAAATGTGGGATTCAACACGCCCCTTCACCCGTTGAGTGGAGTTTGACAAACCACTGTGAACGGATATCGAGGGGCCCAACATTGATAATAGCATTCAACACGTCTAACATCATATGAAAGCCTCACACGATATCATGTAGGAACCCAATGGACCTCACTCCCTCTCAAAAGATGTCTTGAAAGAGAAAGATTGCCCTAAACTTTATATATGGCTCAGCATCACGTAACACAAGTGATGATCAAAGAGAGCACGGGTGGGAGTCCATCCTAGAGATATGGGATTCAAGACCTCCTCATGCGCAGGGTTGATTTTGCCTTTGCAAAACTATTGCGAACGGGTAAGAAGGTCCTAACATCAATGTGGGATTCAACAGTGTTCAGAAACAACGATCTAAAGTATACAACTATTTCAAAGTGAATTCTCCCAATTATGGAAACAGAAAAGAAAAGAAAAACAAAAAAAGAAAACCAATATTAACAGTTAGATAACTTACAGTTTTGGCTATAACAGCGCCCCAACCTTCATCAAATGCCTTTTTCATGACTGTGTAGTTGGTCCCCGGAGGACCCGATCCTATAACGAACGGGTTCGGCATTTTTAACCCATTGACTGTGACGCTTAGATCGGGTTCCTGTCGAGCCCCCGAAGCAGAAACTCTGAAAGGAATTACGCCTCTGCTTTTACAACCAACCCATCGCGGCCGAGTCGTCGGCAGATCTTTCCAAGAGTTGGTACCGCTGATCTGACTAAACCTCAGTGACGCCATGTCTCGAGTTCTTCCTGCGTGTCTACAAGGATCACTGCCTATAAAAAATGTGATCACAGAGAAGATGATGGGAAAACCAGAGAAGAAGACGATGAAAATTCCAGAATCCCGGAATCTGAGTAAAAAAATTCTACTTCCGTTGCGTCGGCGAGGGGGATTCTTTCCTTTACTATTGTTTTGATTTTTTTTCTTGATAAGATTGTTTTGTAGCTTGGGGCTGTGTCAAGCTGATTCACCATTTGATTATACTAGTAAACTTGCACGTGGTTTGTTTGAAGAAATGGCATTCCAATTTCCACCTTATATTTCCTGTTTTCTTTCAAAATTTTATTTTGAAAGGATTGATAAACTATCATAGGTTATTTTTTTCTCCGCGACTCCGTGTCGATGTAACATGGTAATTTCTTAGCATGGATTGTGTACTAATCTAATTATAGATATTGATTGGACTTCCATCCAATTATTTATTAAAGGGATAAAAATAGATATGGATAACTTTAAAGCTATATTATCCGTTTTATCTCACTTTTTATATCTTTGTTAAACAAGAAAAATACAAAAGCAAACCAATCTGAAAATATAAACGGTAAATTTTAAATGAAATTCTTGGTGAACAGTTCACAAAATTGAAATTTATATACATTCAGTTCACGTATTTTAGTAATTTTTTTTAAAAACGCGGATTTATAATTGAATTATTGAATTTCTCACAAAGTTATGAGTGGATTGCGTGAATAGTTACCTCTGAAATTTAGGGGCTATGAAAAAAAAAAAGTAAATTTGGTAACATAAATAGTGATAAAAAATTTGGGAAGAAAACGGAGCTAAAAAAAAGTTGGAAACAAAAACAAAGTCAAAAAATCTTAGAACATCAAAAGAGATACAAAAATTTGGGAACAAAAACAATTAAGGTTGTGTTTGGGTAAGGGATTCGTGAAATGAAAGGATTTCAAAATTCAAAATTTTGAAATCCATTCATATCATAAATCCCTTATTTTGATAATAGTTTGAGCCGAAATATTTGAATATGTAATTTCAACAAATTATGGGAACAAAACATAACATAATAAAATTTATGGGAACAAAAAAAGAAACCCTTTGCCAAATGTCATACCAAACCCAAATCCAAGAACAAATTCAAAAAAAACCCAAATTGTTCGAAAACGTTCGTGTTGAAATCGAAATCGTTCGTTCGTGTTGAAATCAAAATCGTTTGTTCGAAATCGTTCGTTTGTGTTCGCAATCGAAATCGTTTGTTCAAAATGGAGTCGAAACTCTAATCTGTAAACACAATCTTTACAAATCGACGTTCGATTTCCATTTCGAAGACGAAATCGTCGTTCATTTTGAGTTCTTGTTCGAAATCGAAATCGTTTTTGCAATCGATTTCGATTTCGAAGACGAAATCGTCGTCAAAATCGTCTTCGAAAGCCCTAGACGACAACGATGACAGACGACGGCCAACCTTCGAAGCAGAAGATGATGACGGACAACGGCCCTAGACGGCCAACAATGACGATGGTGGCTTCATGAAGCAGAAGACGGGTCATGAAAAGAAACAGAAGCAGATGAAGGAAGAACGAAACAGACGACGATCGAAAGATTTACAAATTCAACCTATTTCAAAAGTATTTTGAAATCCATTCTTTCACTCCCAAAAAGGATTTGACAAGTCCCATTTCTTAAAATCACTCAACTCCCCAAATAAGGGATTTATCAAAAGATGATTTACAAATCCTCTACCTAAATGAAATTCCTCCTACAATTCCTTTATACAAACACAACCTAAGATTTATTTTTGATAATGTCTAAAATTGGATCGCTGCAGATATGGCATGCCTTTGATCCTTCAAGGGTTCCTACAAAAATACACATGCGCGTAGGTTTGCCGATGTTGCACCTTTGGTGTAAGAATTTCAAGGTTTTAAGTACTTCATAAATATTTGATTTTCCCTCAATAAAATGTGTTTACCTTGTGCTTGGTAGTACCTCCTTATATTTATAGGCATAGGATGTCTTGGTAAGCAAATCCTCCCCATAATATTGGGTAATCCTCCTTAATCCTCATGAAGATCATGGGATTAAGGGATTCATATGTGTCATCTAATGCCCTTTTCATATTTAGTTAGATTCAAAAGTAAGTACCGAGCAATGGGTCAAGACCTAAGCAAGGGGTCTTTTGGCCTTAGTCTAGAATTATCCTGAGGCTGAATTGTCTTTTTCTACGTGATAGTGAGAATCAAATTCGAATCTCAGACAATGTTCTTGAGATATCTAAGAATCTAATTCTAATCTCAATATAGTGAGGTAGATTAGTTTTGATTTCAAGTAATAGTGATAATCAAAACAATAGAACGAAGATGGAAAGAAAAAAATAAGAGTGGCCGAATTTTACATATAGGGGTGGCCATTATTGCTTTCCCTTATATAAGTATTGTCCAGGGTTCAAAACCCTGGGCCTCTTCTTTTCATATTTATTTTTTTGCCCCCGAACTTTTAAAAGTTTAGCATCACTCCCTTTTTATTTTAAATAACTTTCTAAACTTTCGTTTTCTATTGTGTGTGACTCGTGAAGGTTCATACCCAAAATTGGATGGTGCAATTAATTAATTAATTGAGTAATTAGAGTTGGAACAATTCCAATTATACCCTTCTAGGAGAAAAACTTTCTCCAAGATATCTCATTCAATTGTGAGTCACGTCTATCTACTTATCACAACCTTGTCCAATTAATAGGAATTTCACTAAGAAAACCTCCTCATGTATGGTTTTCGTATAAAACAATCTCTTTATATTATCTTCCCAAAATGACCAACAATGTATGGATAAAGTCAAAAATCCTAGTCCAATGATATATACATTGATTGATAATATAATTTCTTCTAATACCAAATCTCACCCCAATCTTCACACTACTCCGGAAAGAGGTTTTGGTGAATTATATTAAATCGAACCACATAGGATACGTCTCTATTTGCTGAGAGTGATAGAGCCCATCTTGCATACTCATATATTTACATATATGTCTCACTATACCCAATGAATATCTTTGAAGTTTCATGGCTAGAAGACAATAACTTAGTATTATCAAAGTATATCAATCCATACATGTAATACAGTATCTCAAATCAAAAGATCATAAATACAACCATGTCCTAAACATCCTATATTGATATTAAGCAAAGCTAATATGTACGATATAAAGGATGGTCGCATTCAATCCTATATTACACTAGTAAGTTCCCTTGTGATTGTTCTAATATTTCATACTAATGGTTTGAAACTCATTATTCTTATAAGATAAAAATATCACAACAAGCTAGCCTAGATAGTTGATGACCAGTTTCAACAATCCAATATCGACTAGGAACAATTACCATATTTGGTCTCCGCCTTTTAATTACATTAAAGAGTAAAGACATTTTAACTTTATATTTAAGTTCTATATCAACATTGATATAATAGAAAATTAGTATCAAAATATCTTTTATTAATACTTGAAATTAAAATGTTTTGCAATATATAAATACAAGATTAGCTATAGGGCTTACATCTAACAATGTCCCACTAGCATTATATTGAAATAGTATTTGATACATTCTTTTCAAGATGTTGATGTAACTGTTGTAAAATCAAGTCTTAATGAGTGGATCTTTTACGTTATCTCTCGTGTCTACTTTCTTAATGTCAACATCATTCATCCTGATGATTTCGCGAATCAAGTGGAAACAACGCCCAATGTGTTTAGATTTTTTATGACATCTAGATTTCCTTACTTAAAATATAGCACGATTGTTGTCACAATAGATATGTATCGATGACTCGATAGTTGGTACCACTTTAAGTTCAATAACGAGCTTCTTAATCCATACACCTGCTTTAGCCACATTAGAAGCAACAATGTACTTGAATTCAACAGTAAAATCCACAATTGCGTTTGCTTAAAACTCCTCTAGCTAACCTTTTGGTAAAAATGCATATCTCCAAGTTGACTTCCAGTTATCCACATTAGATTGGAAATCTGAATTAGTATAACCGTCAATCTTAGTTCCCATCCTACATAGACTAGAAATTTATCATTGGTCCTTCTCAAGTACTTAAGGATAGATTTCACAACTTTCTAGAATTCCAAACGTTGGTCTGTCTTATATATGTTGGTCAATCCAATAACATAATAAATAGTGGGCTTGGTACATAGTATTGTATACATAAGACTTTCAATTGCAAAGGCATATGGAATCTTACTCTTTGCAATATTCAGAAGAATGGGGACTCATTTTTCAAGAGAGGTGAATTACATGTTGTACTAGTAGAACCCTCTTCGTGAAACTCACCATGTTAAATTACTTCATCACGTTGTCTTTGTACTCAGATTGGAATAAATTGAGAATATTTTTAGATCTATCTCTATAGACCTTTACACCCAGTATATAAGACGTTTTTTTTTTCTAAATCCTTCACGGAAAAAGTTTTATAAAACCATAATTTTGCAGTTGACAACATACCTACATCATTTCCAATAAATAGGATATATTAGATGTACAACACCAGGAAATTTGTATTTCTATCTATTTTCTTGTACATGCATGGATCATCAATATTTTGGAGGTGACCAAACGATTTAACTGTCTCGTCAAAATAGATGCTCCAGTTTCTAGAAGCTTGAAGTCCATAAATGAACTTTCGCAACTTGCACATATTCTAGAATTCACCTTTAGTTATGAAGCCCTCTAGTTGATGGATGTTAATCTCTTCGTCCATGTTCCATTGAAAAAAGTCATCCTTACATCCATCAACCATATTTCATTGTCATTGTATGTTGCAATAGCCAATAAAATCCTAATGGACTTTAACATGGCAACCGACTAAAAGGTCTCCTCAAAGTTAACAACATGAAGTTGAGTATATCCTTTTGCCACCAGTCTAGACTTAAACATGTACACTTTACCATTTGAGTCTAGTTTTCTATTGAAGATCCACTTGCACCCAATGGGAATGATTCCCTCAGGTGGGTCTACAATTGTCCATACCCAGTTAGTGTACATAAAGTTCATTTTTTATTTCATTATTGTTCATCACTTCTTATTGTTAATTTCCGACATTGTCTCTTTATAGTTAGCATGGTCATTACCTCCCACTAGGAGTAGCTTACCTCTATCCTTATGTCCAAGATATCCTAGCTATTTATTAGGAAGAGTATAGGTTCTGTTGGATCTACGAGGGAAAGGTGTACATGATGCATTTATGTAGTTTGATTCACATTTCTAGTTTGCTTGGCTTCCCCAATGTCAAACACCTTAGCCACTTCTATTTTTTTCCATGTGTTAGATTCTTGGAGAAACTGTTCATCTAAAAACTCTACATGTATAACAACAAATACTCTTTGTTCATGTGGATGATAGAATTAGTATCCAACAGTTTTCCTAAGAAACTAAAGCTTACGAATGTGGGTCTTTAGTTCTAATTTGTATGCATCAAGTCTTTTAATATTAGCTTGACAACCCCAAATCATAATATACTTAAGACTCAATTTCTTCTCACACCACATCGCATGTGGAGTAGCTGACATAGACATAGTTGGAATCTTGTTCAGTAAATGAGTTGTAGTCATTAAGACATATTCCTAAAATGAAACGGATAAATCAATGCGACTCATCATCAATCTGACGATATCCATTAGGGTCCAATTTCTCTTTTTTGATACACCATTTAATTTTGGTGTAAGAGGAGTTTACTTGGAACCTATACTATTAAGCTTGAGATAGTCCAGAAACTTCGTGGATAAGTATTCTCTGCCTCAATTTGATCAAAGTTCCTTAATACTTTTCTCGGTTTGTTTCTCTACTTCGTTTCTCAATTCTTTACATATTTCACAGGAATCAAACTTGTGTTTCATACGACACACAAAATCATACCTAGAGTAATTATCAATAAAGGTAATAAAGTATGGATATCCACCTCGAGCTGTGAAGCTCATAAGTTCACATATATCAGTATATACCAGACCAGATATGTCAGCATCCCTTTCTCTCAATGTCCAACAAAGGGTGACTTTGTTATTTTTTTCATAAGAAAAAATTCACAAGTTGGTAATGGATCCAATCCAAATGGGCCTAATAGGCCATATTTAAGCATCTTATTAATCCCCTTCTCACTAATATGGCCCAGTTTGAGATGGCATAAGTAAGTAGGATTTGTATTTCTCAATCTTTTATTTGTTATATTTTTAGTTTCTATATTGTTAATTTCACCACATGTTTTTAAATAATAAAGGTTGTTATAAGATATGCCCAAACCATCCAATTTTGAACGAAAATAAATAATACAAGTATTATTCTTAAAAAAAATAACTGAATAGCCATCCTTTATTAAATACGTAATAGAAATAATATTTCTCAAAACTCTACACATAAATAAATAAACTTTTAAATGTAAACCATATGCTGATGGCAATTTCAAGTGAAAGTCTTATGCAGGTAATGTAACAACTCTTGCTTTATTTTCAACAGGTAGCTAGATGTCTCTTTTGATCAATCTTCTGCTTCTCTTTAGACCCCACATAGAATACATGTGAATTAACACCAAAGTGTAAAACCCAATTTGAAATAGAACAGTTTGTCAAACAATCAATAACAACAAACAAATCTGACGTACCTTCCAAATGTTTGTCCTTGGAACTAAGGTAGTGAGGATAGTTCATTTTCCAATGCCTTTGTTGATCGCAGTGAAAGAATTGCCCTTATCAGGTCTTTTTTTTTCTTTTCTTTTAGTTCATTTTTAAATACGAATTGGACTTGCTTTTCTTATTTTTTCCCTTTTGAGGTCGAAGGTCTATCCACTATGCCCAGTGAACCCTTGGACTTTTCCAAGGTCATTGGCGGTCCCCAACATGTTAAGAAGCCACGGAAGAGTGACTTCTAGTTTTCTTCCTATGGAAGTTCACCACAAATTGATTGTACGCATTTGGTAATGACTATCGGATTAAATTTGAATATTAAAACACTAAATTTATGTAGTTGAATATAAAAAATTAAATCACAATTAATATTGTTGGTGTATAAAATTGGTATACACCTCGAGTATGGTCCAGTCAGACGACAGGTGGGTCCTTCTGCTAAGGTGGAGTCGTCAGTTGGAAATTATTTGGGTAAGCTGTGCTGGGTCTTAGGAAGATAGACCTGTTGTGTCCAGAGTCCTACTACTCAGGGGGTGTACCTGCAGAAGGCTTGATCAGGATTTGTCCCGGTGAAGCCCTTCCGGCGTGGTAATCAGTGCTCAGAGAGAAAATGTACAGAATATAACAAGTAAACAAATAAACTCGGGTATAATATAAGTGTATTCAAGCGTACCTCGGGCTTATATAGCCCCCCGATATATATAGACATTGGTGATGATTAGTCGGGTCTAAACACGATTAATTAGTCGAAACCTTGTGTTTAGCCGATAATTCGGGGCGTTTAGGAGATAATCATTGGGTTTGGGCTTTTGGGCCCACTTGGCGAAGCCCGCGGGCCTTTATCAGGCCTGCGGCGGTGAGCCGATAGAGAAGAGTGGAGATTTGTTGAGTCTTGGAGAAGAAACAAGGTGAAAATAGAAGCTGATCGAAGTGAACAGCTAAGTCCCTAAAATTGATTGTCGAGGGAACGGTGTAGAGCTCAGAGCGGCACGTCCTTGCGGGGCTCCTCGCTCCTCCCTGGGTACAAATAAGATTTTAGGGAGGAGCCCTAGTTGGCGTATGCTCTAGTGTGGCGTTATGGATCCTGGAATGCGTCCTTGTCATTGCAAGGGTTGACACATGGCTGGGTCCCAAATGCTGACTCAGAGGTACCCAAAAATACCCTCATCAGTTGCCTTCTAGCGCTATATGGCGAGGGAAGCAAAGTGGTCAATGATATCAATTCTTGGTTGAAACGGGTGTCCTAGAGACTTCGGAGCGTGAGAAACAGCTCTGATCGACATTTTTTCAAGAGTTAGTTTTTTCTTGAGGAGCTTATTCGAAATAGGCCTCCATACAGTCGGGGTCTAGGGTCAGGTAGCACGGCAAGGCAGTCCCGAATTTCTTCGATTTTCAGAATGACAATTTTTCAAGAGTTGAAGTTTTTTAGAGGAGCTAATTTGAAATGCGCTCCCCTATGGCTGGGGTCCGGGATCAAATAGCACGGTAGGGCGACCCCAAATTTTTTTGATTTTCAGGACATCGTTTTTTCCACGGTTAATATTTTTAAGAGGAGCTAATTTGAGATAGGCTCCCATACGGTCGGGGTCTGGGGTTAGGTAGCATGGTAGGGCAGCCCCGAATTTTTTTGCTTTTCAGGGCAACACACGTTCACCGTGAGAAAGCCCTAAATACGGACTGACCTTCACTGCAGATAAAATTGAGGCAAGCCCTAGAGGAGTTCGCGTCGTGTACGGGTAGGAAAGCGAGGGGTTACGCCCCTCATTTAAAATTTAAGGGGGGTTGCCCCCTTAAATATTAGTAAACAAAAAGAGAGGGGAGGGGGCAGCCCCCCTCCCCCTGTTGGCCCAAGGCCAACGTGTATTAGCCCCAAGGGGGACGAGCCATGTTGGCCCCAAAAGGGGCCAGCATGAGGAGAGGGGGGCAGTCCATCTCCCCTCTTAAATATTTTTTTATGGGGGAAAGTCGCCCTCTTCCCCCCTTAATTATTTATTTATTTTTTATTATTATTATTTTTTTTTTTTTTTGCACTAATGATTTTTTTTTTAAGGAAAAATTTGGGATAGACCCCCATCTGCGCCTAGTCGGCCTGAGGCAACACAACAAGACAAGGGGAGCCTGATTAGACGACGTCGGCCCGATGAGATATGGTGCAATTTCTGGACAATAGTCCCTGACGACGTTCTTGGAGAATGTTGTCATTGGACCCTATAGGCTAAGAGTAGCACGGCAGGGCGGTGTCCGTCGCTACTCGGACTTTGATGGCAGCAGTAGTGTGATAGGGTGGTGCCTGTCAAAATTGATAGTTCCAGTTACGGGGCACTGAGGCTAAACCCCTAGATGGTGGCACACATAAGGGTGCCGAGGCGGACAATACTGACGAAGGTCCTCCCGAAGAGGATGAGATTGACTTCACTTCTCCTCGCATAGACGCCCCTCGCAACGAAGGCGGAGAGGATTGAGCTCAGACCATCACTTTTTTCGGACTTAGGATTTTGTAGACTCTTTTTCGCTTATTCATGTTGTTCTGCACGCGAGTGTGTAAGTTTTTGAGCGGCATAACCAGGGTACTTTAGAGTCTGCTCATTTCTTTCAACATTTTCATTAGGTCATTCTCTGCCTAGCATGGTTTTTAGAGTTGTAAAATTTTGAAAACTTTACAAAAACATCAAGAACTTCTCGTATCTGTCCAGGGCCTTAGACTACTACCCCCTAGTCCAGGACACGAGTTGATCGCGAGAAAATCGTGTCGCGGACTTAGAAGAATGGTTTCCTAGGGCGCCTGGTCCTCTCGATCCACAGGGGCGCCACGCGATGGTTGGACCCCCATGGCCGGTCATCGGGGAGTTCTCCGTAATCAGCCTCATTCAAGAACCCTTTTAGGTTATCTCTATTTGGTCCATGCAAGAGCACTTTTCCCTTTAGAGTGTTGGACTTAGTCAACTGGTGGGGAGAGGTACTTGGCTGTAGACCCTCAGACCCGATCAATGCCCTGTCCTTGGTGGATGACCTCGGTCTTTCCCCAGGTACGGACTATTGACTTCCGGAGAGGGTCTGGTTGTCACCCTTGATGCTGAGCACCAGGATGAGTCTTGTGGAGAGTTACTCGTAATGCCGAGAGTCGGGATGTTGGGTGGAGAATTATTCGCAACTGAGGGGGTTGGAATACAATTGTGGAAAATTATTCATGACGTCGAGAGCCAAGATACGACTTAGAGGGTTGGAATCTAGCCATGGAGAATCACTTGCGACGCTGAGAGCCGGGATGCTACTCAGGGGGTCGGAATGTAACCGTGGAGAATCACTCATGACGTTGAGAGCCAAGATATGACTTAGGGGGTCAGAATGCAACCGTGGAGAATCACTCGAGACACCGGGAGCTGAGACGCGACTCAAGGGGTCGAAATGCCGTTGACCAGAGAAAACACAAGGCATATTGCACAAAATGCATTCTTTATTTTGATAAGCAAAATTACAACACTTTGTACAAATTGGAAGTTGTTCACAAAAGTGGATCATCAGTACAGAAGTTGCACTTAAGCTAGTTAGCATTCCGTAGGTGCCTGAGCGGCACATTCTCGTTTGTTTCAAGATCATATGTACTCGAACATACGACCCTAGTGACTCTGTACGTCCCTAGAGTTGAATTTGTTGTGGATGTGGTTGATTTCACCATCTATACGTTGGCAATCCTCTCCGACCTCAGCCCACCGGGGCGGTAGATAGTTGTAGTTTTTCCTTCTTCTCTGGGCCCGGGGATCTCCCTGTGGTTCATCCCCGTTAGGCTGCTCCTAATTTTCTCTTCGGACGTAGTTCCGGAGATAGCCTCTTTGGACAAGAATTTCAATCTCTTGCCGAAGCTGGAAACAATTCTCTATGGAGTGACTTCAGTCTTAGTGGAACTCATAGTATTGGGTCATCGATCTCCCGACCGGCCTTTCCCTCAGGGGCGACAGAGGAGAGAAGAAGTGTTGCCCTGAGTTTTCTGTGAAAACGGTGGCCACTAAGGCTGTGAGTGGGGTGAACTCTAGTTGGTAACGCCTTAGAGGAGAAAGTGGCCTCTTGTCTTCGGGCAGGGGTCTGAACCTCACTTCAGCTAATAATCTTCTCAAGCCTTGGGCTTCATTCGAACCTCTATTCCCTGGTTCCCTCGGCTTGTTTTCTCTTTCCTACCCTCTCCTGGTTGCAGCACGGAGGTCAGCACCATGGAATCTAGTCCCACGATCTAGAGCCTGATTGAGTGTGAGAGTAGGATTGGAGCAGAGATCGTAGAATAATCTCTGATGTCGGAGCCCATCAACAAAGGTATTTAGCGCAACAACGTCAAGAAGGTCATCGTGCAAATTTGCTTCTCGGTTAAAACGCTTAACGTAATCACCCAAAGATTCAGTGGGCTCTTGTCAAAGAGCGAGGATATGAGCCACAGTCTTTGGCCTCCGCCAGGAATGGCTGAAATGAGCTAAGAACAACTGCTAGAGTTCCCTGAAAATAGAGATGGACGCTGGCCTCAAACTCTGGAACCACGATCTTGCAACACCTATAAGGGTGATGTGAAAGGCTCTGCACCGCAAAGCTACAGAGGCCACCTGCATGTCTATATGAGACTTCAACATAGACAAGTGGTCAACGGGATCTGAAGTCCCATCATACGGACTCATCTGGGGTTGGGTGAAGTGCATCGACACTACTTCTTCCAGAACCTCATCCACAAAAGGAGAATTTACCTCCAGAATAACACTCGGTCCTACCTGGTCTCCTTGCACCTCTTAGAGACGGGCTTCCATGTCGGCCAGGCAACGCTCCACAGCCGCCCCTACTCGAGGCTCTCTCTGGATTTGACTGTCCACTGCTCAGGCCTCAAAGTGATGAGAGAGAGGTGAGTAGGAGTTAACCTCATGCTTATGCCGACCCCTGTGATCGGACCTGACAGGTCGATGAAGAGCTTAACCATTAGGGGACACCGACATATCCCTTGGCACAAATTCCCATGGTAGTGGATGTGGAGATCTCGACATTATAGGGGGGGACTTCTCTTGGCCTACAACTTCAGGATTGCGAGGCGAAGGATGACCCTCGGGCTCTTGCCCATTCGAAGTGTCCACGAAAACATCACGGTCTTGAGGTGGCCCCTCGGGCATTGCGGGATGGAGGGTTGGTCCACCCTGAGCAAGGGGCGGTGGCAAGCGAGTGAGGATGAGTTGTACATTTGACTTGAACTCTTGTATTTGGCATTCAAGAAGATCAACTCAAGATGCCTCCATAGCTCTTGAGGTCTTTCTCGTAGCCCCAGGTGGCAAAGTGGATGGTCCTGCTTGACCATGGAGGGGGACAGTTATCCTCGTTGGTGGGAGTTGGAGGGTATACGCTTGGATTTTTCGATATGTCTTCTCGTTATTCTATTTTGTGTCTATCTAACTGGACCTTGTGATTACTCAAGCTCAGCTGAGTAGAGAGAGCAATGATCAGGGAAAATCTTTTTGCTCGGTTCCCACAGACGACGCCAAACTGTTGGTGCATAAAATTGGTACACACCTTGAGTATGGTCTAGTAGGACGACGGGTGGGTCCTCCTACTGAGGTGGAGTCTTCGGTTGGAAATTCTTCTGGTGAACTGTGTTGGGTCCTGGGAAGACTAACATGCTGTGTCCAGAGTTCTGCTCTTCAGGGGGTGAACCTACAGAAGGCTCAAATTGGGTTTGTCTCGGTGAAGTCCCTCCGGCGTGGTAATCAGTGCTCAGAGAGAAAAGGTACAGAATATAGCAAGTAAACAAATGAACTCGTGTGTCATGTAAGTATATTCAAGCGTACTTCGGGCTTACATAGCCCCTGATATATATAGGCATTGGAGATGATTAGTCGGGCCTAAACACAATTAATTAGTTGAAATCCTATGTTTAGCCGATAATCTGGGACATTTAGGAGATAATTGTTGGGTTGGGCTTTTGGGCCCATTTGACGAATCCAGCGGGCCTTTGTCAGGCCAGCAGTGGTGAGCCGGTGGAGAAGAGCGGAGATCCGTGGAGTCCTGGAGAAAAAACAAGGTAAAAATGAGAGTCGGTCGAAGTGAACGGCTGAGTCCCTAAAACTGATCGCCGAGGGCACGATGTAGAGCTCAGAGTGGCACATCCCTGCGGGGCTCCTCGCTCCTCCTTGGGTGCAAATAAGATTTCAGGGAGGAGTCCTGGTCGACGTATGCTCCAGCATGGCGTTGTGGATTCCAGAATGCGTTCTTGTCATTACGAGGGTTGACACGTGGCGGGATCCCAAATGCTAACTCAGAGGTGCCCACAAATACCCTCATCAAATATCACGTGTGGACACTATATTTTGTCCTACTCGTTTTAAATTTTGAAAAATATAGGGTCTAAAATGCAAATTTTGACAAACTTTAAACCAAAATTTAGAGGGACAAATTTTATACTTAGATTACGTTTTGATATTTAAAAAAAAAATTATATTGTCAATTTGATCGAACTTCGGTATAAACAAAAGTTTCTGGTTAATTTGAAAATTTCTAAAAGTTAATTGGGAACTAAAAATGACAAAATTCAAAGTGGATTTTCTATGAATATCACTTTTAATATGTTTAATTTGAAAAAATTTCACCAATTACAATTACTTTATGTTTTAATCCCTAAAACTTTCTTTTTCATCAGTTTTGTCAAATTGAGGACCAAATATATTTCAGTTTAATTTCATGTTTAAGTTTTAATTTTCAAAAATAAAGCCTTTGTTAGGCAAATGGGTGCCCAAAATACCAAATTCACTAAGAACACATCCTCCAAGCCTCAGAAAAAACATAGGATTACTCTAGAGGAATGCTCCTAGCCAATTGGGAGCTTCCCAAGAATGTTGCCATAAATGTTGAGAATTAATTGAGAATCTTATGGAAAGATTTTACTCCATAGAATATTATCATTAGAGAATATCATCATTGCAACCCTTGCTTAGTAGCCCCCATCAATCAATAACATTTAATGCAGTCTGTTTAAGCCTGCACATTCATGAATCCACAGGCATGGCTTTGCCTATAAAAGGTTTCCATTTTTATAAGGGGGAGGACACTTATCATAGACTCTCTCTCTCTCTCTACTCTCTTGGGTTTCCTTAATTCTTAAGCTTTCCCACCTCTCAAATACCTCCAAAAATCCTTAAAAAGTTGATCTTGACACTCTTTTACAAAGAGTTCAAGAAACCTCACAAGAACAACCAAGTAAAGAAGAAGAAGAAGAAGAAAATATGACTTAGGGAAAGACCACTCCCCTCTGTAACCTATCTTTTGTTTGTCTTTTGTTTTGTTTTGGTTTTGTATATATTGTTCTTTGTTGGTCTTTGGTTTTGTTTGGGTTTGTACTAATTATCTTTGTTTTGTGTCAATAACAACAAAAACCTTTTGGTGTACATAACATCTTTGTATTTTGTCAAGAAACATAAGAAACCAAACTCAAAGAACTTAAAATAAACTGACTGACTATAAACTACTGACTATGGACTACTAACTATTTACTTTTCCTACTCTTTGCCTTTCCGCGTTAGCCTAGATCATGGCTTAGCCCTACGTCTCAGGTCATGGACTGACACCCTTATATATATAAGCCTAGATCATACACTGACCCTATGTCTCAGATAATGAACTGACACCCTATATATTACTATGTCTAGACCCTTGTGGCTAAAAGACGGAATAAAGAGAGACCCTTTATCCCTTTGAGGATAAGTTTGTGCCTTTTATCATAAATATTTCATCCTTCTTAGTTATGAGTAGGGCTGGCACACATGCACACGCGCACACACACACACACACAAATATCTTGATGAAGCTCACAAGAATACCAATAACAGGCCTTTGGCCCTGGAGACCGATGAGGATATTTTATTTTACTAACAGAAAGTAAACAATAACATTAACCTTCCCTAAGCAAGTAAGTTTGGTTGAAGTGTTCTTGACATGAATCAAATATGCATATCATTACTATTAGTGTCATGTTTTATTCTTACTTTTCTTAAATAAACAAAAGAACAAAAAATATTTATAAGAAAAAAAAGTTTTATAGATGAAGCTTTCTACATGGAAAGGACTTTGTATTTTACTCTAAAAAATTAAACTTTAGTTTTCTTTACAGAAATGATTTTCAAAGTTTCTTTTCCCGGGAATGTCTTTAAAATGTATTTTTCTAAACTTAACTATCTTTAAAATGTGTTTTTCTAAGCTTAATTGTCTTTAAAAAATATTTTTCTAAACTTAATGTCCTTAAAAAGTGTTTTTCCAAACTTGTTTTCTTAAAGCTATTTTTCATGTTGGCTTTTAAAACCTCGTTTGTTTAAAAATATTTTTTTGGTAAAAAAGTTATTATGTTTTTTTCTAAAAGATTTCTTTAACAATTTTTTTACAAAAACCTTGTTTACTTTGTTTTCAAAAAATATGTTTTGTTCTTATTTTTTCTAATTTTTTTTTTCATTCTCAACTATTCTTGAAAAAGAAGTTTCTTCTTTTGAAAAAATAATTTTTTAAAGGTTTTCTTAAAACAAATTCTTTTAAAAAAAGATTTTGTGTTTTTTTAAGAACTCTTTTGAAAAAGAAGTTTTCTTCTTTCCAAATAAGTTTTTATAGTTTTCTTTTAAAAACAAAGAATTGGTGTTTTTTTAAGAACTCTTTTTCAAATCATCATTTCTCAAAGTTTTTATAAAAATATTTTTATTTCCAAGAAGTTTGGTAAAAAAAAAATGTTTTATTGCCTCTTCCAAACTCTTTTACTCTTTTATTCCAAACTATTGTTTTCCAAAACTAGCAAAAAAGTTTAAAATTTCTTTTCTTATCAAAAATGTTTTAAAGATGTTTCCCAAAGAAGATTCTTGAGGTCATTTGTTTTTATAAATAATTTTCATAAATAAATATTTTTTATATACTTTGTTTTATAATTAAACTTTCCTCCCCCCCCCCCCCCCCTTTTTTTTTTACATTTTTCTTTACTTAAAACATGTTTTTTCACATTCCAAAAATATTTTTAATTAATTTATTTTACTCTTTTTTGTCTTTTTAAAAATGCACACTAATTTTTTCATGACATCCTTAATCAAACAATAAAGATCCCCCCCTCCCTAGGGTTAAACTTGTCGATTCTTCGATAATTGATGGGCGGTCTAAAAGGGAGATATTTGTTCTTTTTTATTAATCTATTTTATCTATTGCTGATTTTTTCTAAAATATTTTTTCTTATTTTCATACATAAAATAAACATAAATAAGACAAAAATATTGAAAATGGGAATTAATGTGTTAACTAAAACCAAAAAAATTACTTAAACTAGTTCGGGTTTAAAAATTTATTTAAACTTAGGTACCGTCTTCGGACGGGTGTCTTAGGGTGCCTAGCACCTTCCTTTAGCATAACTGACCCCCAAATTTTAAAGAAATCTTTGATTAAGACCAACTGTTTTCGAATCAGAAACTTGAGCCATTTCTAAAATAAAATGATTTTAAAAATCCCGGTGGCCTAACACACCATTTGACTCAATGCTTGGTGATTACTCCATTTTTCAAATAAATCTCAGCCTAAAGAACATTTTGAAAATCAACGCCTAGAAAGGCCCTTGAAACTTTTGTTTCTAAATTGAACGGATTTTGAGAGGGAAAAAACCAAATCACGTCTTCCTCTTCTCTTTTTCTTTCATAAATTCGGGATGCATAATCTTGTTCCTCTAAGGTGGAACTATCTGCATGAACATAAAACAAATATACTAGAAAAGAAGACAATAATAATCAGACATAAGGGTGGCCAAAACTAATGTAGAGGGTGACTATTATTGGTCTTCATTTTTTTTTATATAAATTGCCTACAGTTCAAAATCTTGGACCCCTTCTTTCTATATTTTCACTTTGGTAAATTTATTATCAGATTTTTCTATATCTTTTGAAAAAAAAAATGAGAACAAATAAATACAAGGGCAAACTTAATCTGAAAATATGAACAATCAATTTAAATGGGGTTCTTAGTGAACAATATGTAAAATTAAAATTTATATCCATTTAGTTCAAAAAATTCAAAAGTCACTAATTTGTAATAGAATTATTGGATTTCTCATAAAATTACTATAGCGAGTCAATTTGGTGAATAGTGATCTGTGAAATTTAGGCACAAGACAAAAAAATTAAATTTGGGAACGAAAACAATGATAAAAAAATTGAGAACAAAATGGAGCTAAAGAAATTTAGGATAAAAACAAAGTCAAGAAATCTTGGAACACAAAAAGAGATACGAAAATTTGGGAACAAAAACAAATAAGATTTACTTTTGATGATGTCTAAAATTGGATCATCACAGATATGGCACGCCTTTGATCCTTTAAGGGTTCCTACATAAATATTTGAAAGAGTTTTCCCTTGTAATATGTTTACCTTGTTCTTTGTAGTGCCCCCTTGTATTTATAGGCATAGGGCACTTTGGTAGGCAAATCCTCCCTAATCCTCATAGAGATCATAGATTAAGGGGTTAATACGTGACATCTGATCCCCTTTCCTTATTTAGTGGCATGTGAAAGCAAGTACTGAGTAATGGGTCAAGAACTAAGCTATGGGTTTTCAGGCCTCGGTTTAGAATAATCTTGAGGCCAAACTGTCTCGTCGGAGCCTGGGTTGTTTCCTCGAGTCCCCTAGAGTTCTAATCGAGGCTTGGGACGTCCAATCCTTGTGACCTTGTTTCAAGTATTTAATGTGGTCGGCATGTCACGAAATACATTCCATTAGATACCCGTATTCCTGATGCTTGGGTATCCAAGGGGTCAAGAATAAAAGGTCTTGGTAAAAATAGCAAAATCCGGGGACAAGAAAAAAAAATTGAAACGATTGTGGCACTTCGAGTTTCGCTCCATTCATTTAATTCGCCATGATTTGATGGCTAACATCGTTTCATCTTTATGTGGATGTTACAAAATGGTCATTGATATTGGGGGTTGTTGATATTGGACGTTCGTGCCTCTTATAAAAATGAAACCTTAACCCTAAGATTCAGTTCATCACTTTGCTTTCCCCCACACTCTTTGCACTCTAAAACTTTCCTGCATGAACTCCCTACTGTAGACACCACATTTTGTCTACCCAAAGTGTCCACGAGATTTAAGACAATGTCCCCATACAAAAAACAAGATGTTCGAAGTTTTCATATTTAATGACCTCAAAGGGAAAAATTGTCATTTTCATAAAAGTAATTTCTGAACGTTCTTCTTCAAAACAAAATCATAAAAAAACATTTTATTTAGAAATTCAAGAAAATTGAACACAATTGGCCATCTGAAAAATACTTAAAGTTGTAAAAGTGTTTTCCCAAAAAATTGCCAAAATCAAAAGATTTTGGACTCAATTGAAATAAAACATTTCGAAGAAAACAATTTCAAGGACCGAATTGAAATTTTTCTCTCTTTTGTTTTTCCTTCAATTTGGCCCTAATAAATTTGGGAGTGCAGATATAGGATAAATGTGATAAGTTTATCAATGGTCCTACTCAAGACAAGCCTAGGATCCTCATGGGGGGTTAAGGTATGAAATTTAAGTGTTTTTAAAACTTCCAAGGGAGTATGCTTACTAGGCCACGTCTTGTACGAAGGAACCAGATGTTAAAATCATAAACGCAGATAAAAATAAATAAATCATAGTTAATATCATGTTCCTTGAGTAGGATCTATTTGTATCAATGTAAAACAAAATAAATCAGTAAGGATTAAATTTAATTTAATCAAATACCTCTTTGGGTGTTTCAAACTCAAAGTAGGCAGTTCCCGAGGCGTAATTTAAGTAGGCTCTTCTAAGAGCGGTTGAATACGATTTTGTTCCAACTGCAGAAAAATGTTCTCCTAGAAACAACACAGATGTCTTGCCTATGACAATATCCACATAGAAATCGGTAGAGACAATATTTTTTAGATCTCTAAGAATCTAATTCTAATTTCTAATATCAAGATCATATGGTAGATAAGTTTTTATTCTATGTGATTGTAAGAATCAAAACAATAGAACGAAGGTGGAAAGGAAAAAAAAAGAGTGGTAGAAATTCCTTGGCCGAATTTTACATATAGGGCCGACCATTATTGGCTCCCCCTTATATAGGTACTATCCAGGGTTCAAAACCCTAGACTACTTCTTTCCATAATTATTTATTTGGCCCCTAAACATTTAAAAATTCAACATTACTACTTATTCCTTTTAAAACGACTTTCTGAACTTTCGTTTTCCATTTTATGTGACCCACGAAGGTTTATACTCAAGGTTGGATGGTGGAAACAATTAATTAATTAAGTAATTAGATTTGGAACAATTCCAATTATGCCCTTCTAGGAGAAAAACTTTCTCCAAGACATCTCCTTCGACTATAAGTCATGTCTATCCACTTATTATAACCTTTTCCAGTTAATGGAAATTTCACCAAGAGAACATCCTCAGGCATAATTTCCGTATATTACAATCTCTCTATCTTATCTTCCCGAAAGAACCAACAAGATATGGATAAAGTCAAAATCCAATTCCAATTATATCTACATTAATTGATAATATTATTACTTGTAACACCAATTCGAATCTCACCCCAATCTTTACATTGTTTTAGATAGAGGCTTGATTGAATTATATTAAATCGAATTACATAGGATACAACTTGATTTGCTAAGAGTGATAAAGTTATCTTGCATACACGTATGTTCACATAGAAGTTGATATATGAATATCTTTGAAGTTTTGTGGCTAGAAAACTACACTTAGTATAATCAAAGTATAGAAATCCATACTTGTAATATACAATACCCAAATCAAAAGATCATAAATATAATCATGTCTTAGACATCCTATTTTGACATTGAGTAAAACTACCATATAGGATATCAAAGATGATCATGTTCAGTCGTATACTACACTAATAAGTTCCCTGGTGATTATTTCAAGTATCTCATACTAATAGTTCGAAACTCACCATTCTTATACGATAAAAATATCCTAACAAGCTAACCTAGATAGTTGAATACCACTTTTAACAATCCAATACCGATTATGAATAATTTAAAGAGAAAAATATATTTTGTACCTTCTAACTATTGACACATTTATAAGTAGTTCTTCTAAATTTGTGCGTTTCATTTTAAATTCTCTACGTATCAACACGTTTTTAAATTGTCCTTTTGTAAATTTTTTTGTCAAAAGTAACAGAATGAAAGGGCAAAATAGTCTTTTTATATTTTTTAATCATTTTAAAAAATTTAAAAGGTTATTGTGTATTTTTTTTTTAACTTTAGGGGTTAAAATATTTTTTTCTTTCAAAACAACCCCCCTTGCTACAGATCCAGTGACCACCCCCCCACCCCCAACCACATTCATCTTGTTGGGCTTGGTTTTAATTTCCAACATGTGGAGTGGCTTAACACTTGTTTAGGCCCATGGAAATAAAAAAGGACAAATTTGTAATTTCACACTTTGAGTTTTTTTTTAATCCCTAGTGTTCAGAATTTTCAACTATGAGAGTGGGAACAAAAAAAGGCAGCCGCAACAGTGAGTGAGAAAGAGAAGAGAAAGCCACCAAAACCCTTGTGCACTGTTCCGATCAAACGTTGATTAGAGGACGATCCACCGTCCGGTCAGGCTGAAATTTGGACAGTAGGTTCAGGACTCATTGTTCTACAATTTGAACAGTAGAGATCGAATTTCGAGGTTGGCAGCTACTGTTTCGGCGAGACTATTTTGGGTTGTGTTTAAACCCTCGTTTTAGTGAGATCTCTCCATTCTACTATGGTGTATCTTGTTCCATTGCCAAGATCGTTTTTGATCTTAAAGTAATTATGGTTGTGTACCTCTAGTTGTAATTAGAAAAGATTGTATTCCCATTATTTTGTGATAGTGGAGATTTTGAGTGGACTTTGGTCCCGTGGTTTTTATTCCTCACCTTAGGGAGGTTTTTCACATTAAAAATTGATTGTCTCGTGTGATTGTGTTTGTGGTGTGTTGATTTAAATATCCCTCTAATTTAATTCCTACTAGGTTCACATAAAAATGAGATAAAATTAATTTCCGTTGCGCGTTCTTGTTCGATTAATTTTTCGAGTTAGTTGATTTATCCCATCAAATTGGTATCTAGAGTAAGGTTCATTTTATCGAATATCTTGTGTTAAACAATGGAAGAAAATTTGAGGAGAATGGTTACTTTGAATGGTTCTAATATTACACTTGAAGAGGAAAAATAAAAGATCTTCTTT
Source organism: Eucommia ulmoides (assembly GCA_016647705.1). Lineage (NCBI taxonomy): Eukaryota > Viridiplantae > Streptophyta > Magnoliopsida > Garryales > Eucommiaceae > Eucommia > Eucommia ulmoides. Next base: position 23,167,818 of record CM028334.1, read on the forward strand.
ATGTGAATGAACTTCATTTATCGGTGTTTGTCACTGAAAAGCTTGAAAATAAATCCGATGAAGAGTGGAACTTGCTACATCGGAAAGTATGTGGATACATTAGACAATGGATGGATGATAATGTTTTAAACCACATCGATAGGGAGAAACATGCCCGTACACTTTGGACTAAACTTTAGGAGTTGTATGCTAGGAAGACGGGAAACAATAAAATATATTTAAAGCATAAATTGATGAGTCTGAGATACCAAGACGGAACTCCACTGACAGATCACTTGAACACATTTCAAAGACTAATTAATCAACTGGATGGAATGGGCATCAAGTTCGATGAAGAGATTCGTGGGTTATGGGTGCTTGGTACTTTGCTGAGCTCTTGGGAAACATTCAGAACATCGATTTCTAATTCATCTCCCGACGGACTAATCAATATGAACTTTGCCAAGAATAATATTTTGAATGAAGAGATGAAAAGAAAATCACGTGGTTCTTCTTCAGAGTTAAACATCTTGGTTACAGGAAATAGGGGGATGTACAAGAGCAGATGTCCAAATAATAGATATCAAGGTAGAAGCAACTCCAACAAATTCGCTAATGTGGAGTGCCATTATTGTGGCTTAAAGGGGCACATCGAGAAATATTGTAGAAAATTGAAGAAAAAAACAAGGAGAAATGGAATGAAAAAAAGAACAATGAAGGAAATGAGGATGATCAGGTTGCCGCTACTATTACTTATGAAGACTTTCTCGTTGTTTGTGATGACGATGTTATTAATCTAGCATGTCATGAGACTAATTGGGTCATTGATAGTGGCACCTCTATTCATGCTACATTTCGATAGGATTTCTTTACTTCCTATACTACCGATGACTTTGGGACAGTGAAGATGGGAAATGATGGTTTGGCAAAAATCATTGGCATTGGGGATGTGTGCTTGGAGACTAATAATGATACAATGTTGGTCTTGAAAAATGTCAAACATATTCCGGATATCCACTTGAATTTGATTTTTACAGGCAAGCTTGATGATGAAGGGTTTTGCAACACTTTTAGTGATGGTCAATGGAAGCTCACTAAAGGTTTCATGGTTGTAGCTAGAGGGAATATGCGTTCTTCCTTGTACTTTATGCAAGTAAAGATCTTGAATTGCAACATCAATGCGGTGTAAAATGAATGTAAAATTGAGCTTTGGGACAAGAAGCTTTGTCACATGAGTTAAAAAGGGTTGATGGTTTTGTCCAAGAAGAATCTCATTTCGGGAATGAAGAATGCACCTTTGAAGCGATGCGCTCATTACTTGGCGGGAAAGCAAACCAGAGTCGCCTTCAAGTCATCATCTTTTTCAAGAAAACAAGGTATACTTGATTTAGTATATTATGATGTTTGTGGTCCTATGAAAACAGAAACTCTTGGTGGTGTTCTCTATTTTGTGATTTTCATAGATGACCACTCAAGGAAGTTGTGGGCGTATACCTTGAAGACTAAAGATCAAGTGCTAGACGTGTTCAAACAATTTCAGGCTATAGTTTAGAGACAGACTGGGAAGAAACTGAAGTGTATCAGAATAGATAACGGGAGTGAGTATTCAGGTCCCTTTGATGACTACTGCAGACAACAAGGCATTCGTCACCAAAAGACATCTCCAAAGACTCCTCAGTTGAATGGTTTGGCAGAGAGAATGAACAGAACGCTAGTTGAAAGGGTGAGATGTTTACTTTTACAAGCACAGTTGCCAAGATCTTTTTGGGGTGAGACTTTGAGCCATAGTTGTATATGTGTTGATCCTTACACCGTGTGTTCCCTTAGAGTTTGACATTCCAGAAAAAGTTTGGTCAGGGAAGGAAGTTACTTACAATCACTTACACGTCTTTGGATGCAAGGCTTTTGTGTATATTCCTAAATATGAGAGGTCCAAACTTGATGTTAAAACGCGACAGTGCATATTTATTGGATATGGCCAAGATAAGTTCGGTTACTGGTTTTATGATCCGGTACAGAAGAAACTTGTAAGAAGCCGAGATGTTGTGTTAATGGAAGACCAGACTATACGAGATATCGAGAAGACAGATGAAACGGTGCCTCAAAACTATGATGACTTGGTTGACTTGGACCCAGTTCTTTTGACACGAGTGCCAATGCCGATTAGAGATGATATCTGGGATAATCAGTTAAGTCCAGGTGATGCCGATACTTCGTTAGAGGATAAGACTAATCATGAGTCTCTTGATCAACCGCAAGTACCACAAACAACACCAGAAATTCCACTCAGGAGGTCTGTTAGAGACCGAAATCCTTCCATTTGGTATTTCGCATATGGGTACGTGTTGTTGACTGACGGGGGCGAACCCGAGTGTTATGATGAAGCCATTGAAGATGAATATAAAAGAGAGTGAATTGAAGCCATGCAAGATGAAATGCAACCATTGTATAACAACCACACTTTTGAATTGGTGAAGCTACCTAAGAACAAAAGAATTTTGAAAAACAAGTGGGTTTATAGGGTAAAGCAGGATGAACATACTTTACAGCCACGATACAAAGTTAGACTAGTTGTCAAAAGATTCAACCAAAGGAAAGACATTGATTTTGAAGAGATTTTTTCTCTAGTTGTGAAAATCTCTTCTATCCGTGTTATTCTTGGCTTAGCAACTAGCCTAGACTTGGAGATTAAGCAAATAAATGTGAAAACTGCTTTTCTTCATGGTGATATGGAATAAGAGATTTATATGGAGCAACTAGAGGGCTTCAGGGCAAAAGAAAAAAATGATCATGTGTGTCAGCTGAAAAAAAGTCTTTATGGTTTGAAACAAGCACCTAGACAATGGTATAAGAAGTTTGAGTTAGTTATGGGGGAGCAAGGCTACAAGAAGACTACTTCAAATCATTGTGTATTTGTGCAGAAATTCAGTGATGGTGATTTTATCATCTTATTACTCTATATCGATGATACGTTGATTGTTGGCAAGAATTCCTCGAGAATTGACAAATTGAAGAAGCAGTTAAGTATGTCCTTTTCTATAAAAGACTTGGGGCTCGCAAAATAGATTCTTGGTATTCGAATTTATCGAGATAGAAAAGAGAAGAAGTTGTTTATGCCACAGGAACAGTACATTTAAAAAGTGCTTGAGAGGTTCAATATGAATAAGGCTAAAGTGGTTAGTTCTCCTCTTGCTACTCACTTTAAGTTAAGCACTAAGTAGTGTCCTTCTACAGACAAAGAGAAGGAATATATGGAAAGAGTTCCATACGCTTCAATATTTGGAAGTTTAATGTATGAAATGGTTTGGACGAGGCCAAATCTAGCTCATGCAGTTGGTGTAGTCAGCCGATTTCTTTCAAATCCAGGAAGAGAGCATTGGGATGTAGTGAAATGGATAATGAGGTATCTTCAAGGCACTTCCAAGTTGAGACTCAGTTTTGGAAATGAAAAGCTAGTGCTAGTTGGCTACACAGATGCATATATGGCAGGAGATCTGGATGCCCGCAGGTCTACTTCAGGTTATTTGATTACTTTTGCAGGTGGGGCTATTTCGTGGCAGTTAAGGTTGCAAAAATGTGTTACACTTTCTACAACAGAGGCATAGTTCATTGCAGTTACAGAAGCCTGCAATGAGTTGCTATAGATAAAGAAGTTGTTGATAGAACTTGGTTTCAACCAGGAGCAATATGTGTTATTCTGTGTTAGTCAAAGTGCTATCCATTTGGTAAAGAACTCTACATTTCATTCGAGGTCGAAGCACATTGATGTCAGGTACCATTGGATAAGAGAAACTCTTAACGAAAAGTTGTTAAAACTTGGGAAGATCCACACGGATGATAATAGTACGGATATGTTAACAAAGGCTCTAGCAAAAGGAAAGTTTGAGACTTGTTGCTCAATCGTTGGAATGACGAATCTTTCCATATAGTTGGAAAGATGGATATTTGTTGGGCTTGGTTTTAATTTCCAACATGTGGAGTGGCTCAACACTTGTTTAGGCCCATGGAAATGCAAAAGGGCAAATTTGTAATTTCACACTTTGAGTTTTTTTATCCCTAGAGTTTAGAATTTTCAACTGTGAGAGTGGGAACAAAAAAAGACAGCCGCAACAGTGAGTGACAACGATAAGAGAAAGCCACCAAAACCCTTGTGCACTATTCTGATCAAACGCCAATTGGAGAACGATTCACCGTCCGATCGGGTTGAAATTTAGACAATAGGTTCGTGACTCATTGCTCTACAATCTGAACGGTGGAGATCGAATTCTGAGGTTGAAAGCTACTATTTCGGTGAGACTATTTTGGGTTGTGTTTAAATCCGCGTTTTGGTAAGATCTCTCCGTTTTACTCTTGTGTATCATGTTCCATTACCAAGATTGTTTTTGATCTTGAAGTAATTTTGGTTGTGTACCTCTAATTGTAACTAGAAAGGATTTTATTCCCATTATTTTGTAATAGTGGAGATTTTGAGTGGATTTCGGTCTCGTGATTTTTATTCTTCGCCATGAGGAGGTTTTCTACGTTAAAAATTGGTTGTGTCGTGTGATTGTGTTCACACAAAAGGGGGATAAAATTAATTTCCATTTTGCGTTCTCATTTGATTAATTTTTCGAGGAACTTGATTTATCCCATCACATCTCCCCTCCCACCCCTTTCGATTTCTTCGGCGATAATGTCCAGGGTTGGTGAATCGGAGACGGGTTTGGAGAAGACGGAGCTTATTCCTTTTCCTTTTTCGTTCTCCATTTCTCTCTTTCCCACTCATTTTCTCCACAGCTTCGCTACTGTTTCTGGGAGCACAAATTTGGTCAAAAATGATGGTCAGTATTGTTGCTACCTGCATATATCGGCTTTGATTCTTCGATTTACAGATGACGAAAGTGAAACCACGGGTGCCTCGACAGCCAGACGACCTTGCCGCCATCTGGAGGTCCAGTTGCATTGCTAACCAACCACCCCGTAGTTACAAGTGAGCTCTCTCTCTCTTTCTACTGTAAATTCAATTGTGTGAGCGAAGGGATTTATGTGCAAGGATTTGTTTAGGTTAGACTCACAAAATGCTTCTGATTTTCATTTGAGGGCTTCAATTCATGGATTCCTCTATTGATTTGCTATATAGAAATAATCTGTTCCCAAATATTCACTCAAGTATATCGTGAACCCAGAGGTTAGAGCCGCCATTCCCAAGCATTGCTGGGTGAAGAATCCATGAGTTACATTCCGAGGGATGCTGTTGTTGTGTTCGTGCTGATGGCAATGGCAATTTACTATGATAATTGGGTCGTTTGGCTGCTCTATTGGGTTGCTTAGAGAGAGAGAGGGGAAGAGAGGGAAGAGAGAGAGAGAGATGAGCAGGAGAGGGAGAGAGACTTGGAGAAGAAAAAGAATAAGAAATAGAAATCGATAGGGGTGGGGGTGGGGGTGGGGGTGGGATGGGAGATGAACGAGGTTGGGGGGAGGGGTTCGCAGCTGAAGCGGGGGTCGAGGGTGAAAGCAAAAAATATTTTGACCCCTAAAGTTAAAAAACAAATACACAATAATCTCTTAAATTTTTAAAATGATTATTTTTTTTAAAATATAAAAAGATTATTTTGCCCCACCATTTTGTTACTTTTGATATAATTTTTTTTTATAGAAGGACAATTTAAAAATATGTTGATACGTAGAGAGTTTAAAATGAAATGCACAAACTTAGAAGGATTAGTTAGAAATGTATCAACAGTTAGAGAGTTTAAAATGTAATTTTCCCTAATTTAAAATACAAGCTACCATATTTGGTTTCCGCCTTTTAATTACATTAAATAGGTAAGACATTTCAACTTTATATTCAACATCTACAACAACATTGATATAATATAAGAATAATATCAAAATACCTTTAATTAATACTTATAATTGAAATGCTTAACATATAAAATACACTGCATGTATAAATGCGAGATTAACTACAAGGTCTACATCTAACAATGTCCCACTAGCACTATAAACAATTGAAATAAGGGAAAATCGGTGATTTTTTTTTTAAAATCTAATTGGTGAAAAGTCTTTTTGTGTTATTAAATTTTGATTTAGTCTTTTAAATTATATTTCATTTGTGTTTTAGTCCCACATTACAGGAATTGTAGGAATATTGCAAGGATTATAGAGAGCCTTTTAATGAGTATATTTGATTTTTATAATGAATTGTTACATGTAACTAATGTTAATTACAATTTCATAATTGTTATTTTTCACACATATTTGGATATTTTTGGTTACATGTACCTATATAATATTAGTTATATATTACAATTACATATATATATATATATATATATATAATATTTTGTGACGTAATTAAAAAAATATCAAATTTTTTAGTTACATATCAGAGATATGTAACTAAAAAGTTACATATTATTGAAACATGTAACTGAAAAATATCAAACTTTTTAGTTACATAGTAGCGACATGTAACTAAAAAAATTACATTATATTGGAACGTGTAACTGAAAAAAATAAATAAATTAGTTACCTGTAACTAATACAGTAATATTACATACAAAGTAGTTACATGTAACTGACGTGTGGCTATTACGTGAGTAAGACTTCTGCCTTTTTAAAACAGATGAGACTAAATCAAAAGTTTTTACCGCATGTAGGCTTTTTGACCAATTAAAACTAAAATGGAGGACCTCCTACCGATTGTCCCTTGAAATAATATATCATACCCTCTTTTCAAGATGTTGATCTAACTGTTGTAAAGTCAAAGTCTTAATGACATTGCATACATGAAACTTTCAATTACAAAAGCATATTACTCATTGCAATATTTTCTTTAGAATAATAAGGAATCATTTTTCGAGAGAGATGAATTCTATGTTGTACTGGTAGAACTCTCTTCATGGAATTCACCATTTTGAATCGCTTCAGCACTTTGTCTTTATACCTGGATTGGAATAAACCAAGCATAGTTTTAGATCTATCTCAGTATACCTATATACCCACTATATAAGATGCTTCTCCCAAATCCTTCATGGAGAAAATTTTATAAAGGCATACTTTTGTAATTAACAATATCCCTACATATTCAGTCAATAGGATATCGTTGACGTATAATACCAAAAAACTTCTATCAATTTTCTTGTACAAGCATCGATCATCCATGTTTTGGAGGGTGACCAAATGATTTGACTACCTTGTCAAAATAGATGTTCCCGTTTCTAGAAGCTTGAAGTCCACAAATGAACTTTTGTAACATGCATATCTTCTAGAATTTGCCTTCGGCTATGAAGCCCTCTAGTTGACGCATGTAAATCTTTTCGTTTATGTTCCAGTGAGGAAAGTCATCCTTACATCCATATGTCATATTTCGTAGTCATGGTATGTTGCGATAGCCAATAAAATCTTGATGGACTTTAACATGGCGATTGATGAAAAGTTTCCTCATAATTAACAACTTGACGTTGAGTATATCCTTTCGCCACTAATCTAGGCGTGAACACGCCGACTTTACCATTTGAGTCTAGTTTTATTTTATTTTATTGAAGATCCACTTTCACCATGAGAATGATTCCGTAAGATGGATCTATAATTATCCAGACTCGGTTAGTGTACATGGAGTTCATTTTTTATTTTATTGTTGTTTGCCACTTCTTATTGTCAATGTCAAACATCGCCTCTTCATAGGTATCATGGTTGTTACATCCCACTAGTAGTAGCTTCTCTCTATCATTATGTCCAAGATATCTATCAAGAAGAGTAAAGGTTATACAAGATCTATGAGGCATAGGTGTACATAATGCATTCTAGTTTGTTAGGCTTCCCTGGTGTTGAACACCTCCACCAATTCTATCTTTTTCCCAGGGATGGATTTTTAGAGAAACTGCCCCTCTAAGAATTCTTCATGTATAACAACAAATACTCTTTGTTCATATGGGTAATAGAAGTAGTATCTAACAGTTTTCCTAGGATACCACAAACTTGCAAATATGAGTCTTAGATTCCAATTTGTTTGTGTCAAGTTTTTTGACATTAGCCCGAAAACCCCAAATCGTAACATACTTAAGAATAATTTTTTTTCCACACCACATCTCACGTGGAGTAGCTGGTATGGACTTAGTTGGAACCTTATTCAGTAAATGAGTTGCAGTTATTAAGACATGTCCCCAAAAGAAAATGGATAAATCAGTGCGACTTATCATCAATCTAACCATATCCAATAGGGTTCAATTTCTCCTTTTTGATACGCCATTTAATTATGGCATAACAGGAAGAGTTCAGTGGGATCCTATACTATCAAACTTGTGATAGTCCAAAAACTCTTTGGATAAGTATTCTCCACCTCAATCTGATTGAAGTGCTTTAATAATTTTATTAGTTTGTTTCTCTACTTTAGTTCTGAATTCTTCTAATATTTCAAAAGAATCAGACTTGTGTTTCATAAGATACACAAAATCATACCTAGAGTGATCGTTGATAAAAGTAATAAAGTATGAATATCCAAATCGAGATATGGAGCTCATGGGTCCACATACATTAATATATACCAGACCCAATATGTCAGCAACCCTTTCCCAATGTCCAACAAAGGGTGACTTTGTCATTTTTTCCATGAGAAACGATTCACAAGTTGGTAATGACTCCAAGCCAAATGGGTCCAAAATCCCATCTTTAACCATCTTGTCAATCCTCTTCTAACTAATATGGTTCAGTTTGAGATGCCACAAGTAGGATTTTTATTTCTCAATATTTTCTTTGTAATACTTTCAATTTCTATATTATTAGTTTCACCACATGTTTTCAAATAATAAATATTGTTATAAGATATACCCAAACCAACCAATTTTGAATGAAATAAATAATAAAAGTATTAGTCTAAAAAGTAATTGAATAACCATTTTTTATTAAATAATGAACATAAATAATATTTTGGAAAATTCTAAGCATAAATAAACAAAAACATGTGTTAACTACAATTTCAAGTAAAGGTTTTGCATGGCTATTGCAACAACTCTTGCTCTATTTCCAATAGGTAGCTAGATGTCTCTTTTACTCAACCTTCTACTTCTCTTTAGACCCTGCATAATATTATACACATGTAAATTAGCACCAGAGTCTAAAACCCAATCTGAAATAGAACAAATTGTTAAACAACCAATAATAAGCAGATCTTACATACCTCTGAAGGTTTATTCTTAAAACATAGGTAGTAGGGATAGTTCTTTTTCCAATGCCTTTATTGATCGCAGTAAAAGTGTTGCCCATTATCGGGTCACTCTCTTTCTTTAGATTTTAGTTCACTTTCAAATATGAGTTGGATTTGCTCTTCTTCTTCTTCTTCTTCCCTTTTGAGGTCGAAGGTCCGTTCACTGTAAGCAATGAACTCTTGGACTTTTCCAAGGTCATCAGCGGTCCCCAACATGTTAAAAAGCCTTGGAAGAGTGATTTCTAGTTTGTTCATGTTGAAGTTCACCACAAACTGATCGTAAGCATCAGGCAACGACTACAGAACTGAAATCAGATATTAAAAACACTAGATTTACACGGCTGAATATAAAGTATTTAAATCGCAATTAATATCATTTTTCTCTAAGGAGAATCTATCTATATCAACATAAAACAAATATAATAGGTATAAATTGAATCGTATTTAATTTGATTATCTCTTCCAATTTTTTATCCTTAAGTTGGTAGTTCTCGAGACACAATTTGAGAAGACTCTTCCAAGAGTGGTTGGATATAATTAGGTATTGATAACGAAGATACAGTTCTCCGAAAAGCAACACAATTGTAAGGAAAAGAAAAGTATTCTTGAGATTTCTAAGAATCGTAATCTACTCTCATGATACTAAAGTAGATATGATTTGAATCTAGGTGGTAGTAAAATTTAAATAATTAATGCAAACACATAAAGAAGAAAAGAATGATCAAACACAAGGGTGGCCAAAACTAGCGTAGAGAGGGACCATTTTGGTCTTTCCATTGAATATAAATTGCTTAGGGTTCAAAATCTTGGACCCCTTTGGGCCCTGAACTTCTAAAAGTTCAACATTATTACCCATTTTTTTTTCCAATTTTTTTTAGAAATTCTATTTTCTATTGTGTGTGATCTATTAGGTTCATACCAAAATTTGGATAGTAAAAATAATTAATTAATTTATTGATTATTTTACTAATAAATTAGCCAAATAAAATTGGAACAATTATAATATTTCCTTTATAGGAAAAAACACTTTTTTCCAAAAGTATTTTCTTCGATTGTGAGCGACGTCTATCCACATATTACATCCATATCGAGTTGGTAGGAATTTCACCAAGTGAACTTTTTCAGATATGATTTACATATTATACAATCTCTCTATCATGTGTTCCCAAAAGGACTAATGAAGTGGATAAAGTAAAAAAATCTAGTCCAATCATATGCACATTGATTGGTAATATAACTTATTTTAACACCAATTGGAATCTCATTCCAATCGTCACACTACTTCTTCCCTAGGTTTATGTGAATTATATTAAATTGAATCACATAGGACATGTATCTCTTTGTGTGAGTGATAGATCCTATCTTATAAACTCGTACATTCAATTTATGTCCCACTATGTCCAATGAATACATTTAGAGTCTCATGGCTAGAGTACAATGCTTAATATTATCAAAGTATAGTAACTCATATATGTAAGATATAGTATCTCATGTCAAAAGATCATAAATATAATCATATCTCAGACATCTTATTTTGATATTGAGCAAAGATACAATGTCAGATATTAAGAATGATCACGTTCGGTCCCTTACTACACTAGTAAGTATCATGTGGTTGTTCTAATATCTCATACTAATAGTTTGAGATTCACCACTCTCAAAAGAGAAAACAATAGAATAATCTAGCCTAGATCGTTGAAAACCAATTTTCAGTAATCCAATACCAACTAAGAACAATTAAAATATAAGTTATCAAATGTATTTGATCTCCGCTTTTTAATCACATTAAAGAGATAAAATATTTCAACTTAATTTTTATAGTATAGAATACTATAAAAATTACTTTTTATTAATACTTGTGATTGAATGGTTTTATAGATAGAAGCCATAAATGTAAGATTACAAGATTAATTGTAGGGCTTGCATCCAATAAGAACTAGGTCCACAACCAAGTTGTGATAAAAGAACTAACCCTAATATTTTTAGTTCCTCAACATGACTGATCATCTTAAGGACGTGTCCCTAACCAATTACGCTGTCGGCATCTTGGTCCTAAAAAATTCATTTGAGATGTTGTACCTAGTAGTAACTGTGCTCGCCAATGAGGGATTCCAGGCATTACAAAATCGCATATAAGCTCCCCAACCCTTCGAACTATTTTTTGAAGCTCATTGCTCATCAATGTTATCACATAGAACTAATCCTACTTATCATCGTCTATCCATTTATGGATCGTAATGCTTTCTTCCTCGATGTTGGAATTAAATGCCACAGGTACTGAACCATCCCGAAAATAGTCCAATTTTTTAGAACCCAAAACTAATTTAAGGATTCTCAGCTAATCATAGAAGTTAGGTCTTGTTAAAGTATTTTTCTCAATGATGTTTGCAATGGTTTCACTACCATAATGATATCTACAAAAAAGTAAATATAATATATAAGTTAAGTTGAAAAGTTGTGTACAGAAATTTTAGATTAAAGCTATTTCATGGATCTCAAAATACTCTTATTAATTTTTTTTGAATCTTATGTCCCTATGGAGAAAAGAGAACATTCTAAAAGTGCTTAGTAGGAACTGAATAATCCCTGCTCTGTTAGTAGGACCAGCCCATCAGCAAAGGGACTACTTAACCCAGGGATATACAACTCTTGCCCCTTACCTTTTGGGTAAGATTCAATCCATGTTCGATCTCTAGTTTAATTATACTCATCTTATTAGCTCAGGGTATATCTCCCTAATTAAGTTATACCCACTCCACATGGTCTAAGCTAGTTGTAATGAACTCCTTACATTATCAGGTATTGAAACCTAATAGTATGTCCTTATGCATGTTACTTGAGCTTGATTTCCAGGACATGACCTCACATTATCAAGTATTGGCCAACTTTAGACTTATGGAATCTCTTTCCGAATAGATCCCCAATTGGAAGACCACGGCGACACATATCTCATATGCTCTATCTTTCTGCTTATTGTTTTCCTTTAGGGATATTTAATTAGATCTCGTCATTTAAACCTTTTAGTTTGTTTAACATGCATTTTATCAAAATAAATAAATGCCCCATACATGCATGCTAGTTGGGCAAAAAATAAAGAATCATAAAATAATTGTCCCATACATGCATATAAATGGGGTAGGATGATCATGGACTTGTAGTTCGATTCGACTCGAGCCACTAGGACAAATCTAAAGTTTAATTACGTTATGTAATTAATTATTTTATCCGAAGTTGACACATGTCATGGGCCTCCTTCTTAAGCCCCAATGTCCTGGCTTCCACTCCATTTTCCTAATTGGTTTTTTTTTTTTTTTCTCTATCATCGTTGGTGTTGGCCCAAAGAACTATCAAAAAGATGGGGGCATTAATTGGGTAGCTTAAAAATTAATCTAAGTTAAGTGTAACTTTTTAAAATTATTCTCCAATTTTAGGTCGTTTAGATTATCAACAGAAACATTTTATGCATGCAATTAAGCAATCACAGAAACTAGCAAACACACAGAATTATAGGGGATAAAGACAATGGTATTCTCAACTTTATAGATTGTCAACAAGCTTCTCCTGCCTATGTCTACTCCTCCGAACTCTTAGGGAGAGTTCAATCAACTAAATTCATATCATCTTTCCAGGTGAGTCAAACATCTTACACCATGTGTTGGCCCAAATTTCTCCAAGAGGGAGATGAATTAGGTAGAAAATTTTTAATCGATTAATTAATTGCAATCAATTTTATCTTATTTTAATATGCGGAAATGTGGAAACTGAATGCATTCACAAAGAGCAAGGGATGAAATAATTGTCATGCAAAGTTTATCATAGTTCGACAAACTACTCTTAACTACGTCTATTTTCCTGAGCTCTCGTAGGGAACTCGAATTCACTAATCAATCTTGATCCTTTTACTAGGTAAAAATTACACCTATACAAACCTTGATTAGGTAAGTTTTTTTATACCTAATCTCACTCTCACACATACCAATTACACTTAGATCTAAGCTACGACTCACAAGTAAAAAAAAACATATGTTTGTTCTCATAAGAGTTTTTACCAACTCAATTCAAAATAAACTCAATTAAAGTTCAGATTTAGTGATAGAAGTGTTTATCCAATATGTGAGAAACTAATTAATCTGGATTTTTCAAGATAAGCACATAAATAATTCAGACCATATTTCATAAAATCGTTTAGAAGAATATTCAATGCATTTTGTAAAAATGATTTTTATCACAAGCATAGTAGGCTCATAATCAAAATATAAATAACAATTAAGGCACAATAAATCAAGCACAAAAAAAAAAAAAAAATATAAAAAAGATCTCACCGAGATTTCTTTAAGAAAGATTATGACAAGAGCACCATCACATCTTCTTCGTTTTTTTGAATCAACTTTTCACAATCAAGAATTTCACTATTTTTTTTTTCTCTTCTGACTTTTCAGTAAATATATGATTTCTGACTTTAAAAACATATATTTCTTGATGCTTATTTTTTCAGTTTCGCAGGTCTATATATAAGGTTTTTAAAGATAGCCGATAACAACTATTTTTCAAAAGATATAGCCAAAAATTACACTTATAGATCCCTTATCTAAATGTGTCTTATAACATCAAGTTTGATTGAAAATACAACTTTTAAAATATTCAAATTAGTCCCCAAAAATAGTTAGATCTTAACCCCCAAAAAGTATGGAAATAAGTTTTACCCAAAAAGATCATAAACTTTGAAAATAATGGGACTAAATAATAAAATATTTGAAATATATTCCAAATATTTGAAAAACTATTGTTAGCCAATAAAACATGATTTATAATGTTCAAATACGAAATATATGGCTGGAAAATCTTTAAAATACATTCAAATCAAAATAAATTTTCAAACATCATCGATCGACCCTTTTCTTCAATCAATTGACTAGTTTAGTTCAATGTTAAAAAATCTAGTTGTTTTCAAGATGTTTCGGTTGGCCGATTCTTAGTGTCAGTCAATCGATTTCAACTATGTATTTCCCCTTCACTCAAATAGTCGACCAAAAAGGCTCAAATAGAACCTGAATCTGGCAGTCAACTGAAACAACTATATTTAAAAAATTTGACTTATTTTCAAAACAAGCTTTGATCATTTACTTAGAAAATGCTTTTTAAACTCTAATTTATCATTTCTGACCATGATCATAAAAACAAATAAACTTATTAAATAGTTTTAAGTGCAGTGCATGATCCTAATTGGGTTACATTATGAGTTTAAAAAGAATTTGAGTTGTTTTTACCTAGGAATACGAAAAAAATTCTTTATAGAAAAACCTTCAACAACTTCCATTGCAACTAACTTGAACTTCTAATAAAATTTCTTATTTCTCCTCATAAAACATTGGATTTAATTTCTGCAAATAATTTTCAATAAAACCATTAGTCCCATAAAACATCTAAGTTAATTGTTTCATCAAAACATCAAATAATATCTTAGTGTCAACAAACTCTCCCCTTTTTATAATGATAATTAACTAGATGTTTTCTCAAAAAAAAATTATCAGCTACACTTTCAATAAATGACGAATAGAAAATATAATTTTTAAAAAATATATAAAAAACATTTTCAATATATCAACTAATTTTCCAAAATAATTTCTCCCCCTTTGTAAAAAAAAAAACATTATATAATATCTCCCATTTGTCATCTCAAAAAGTAAGGGGTGAGTCAAATATTGGCATGTTAGATTATTTGATATGACAAAATTCATATGAAGAATTTATCAAAGTATCAATAATTCTTTAATGTGAAAACCTTTTAGTTGAGTAAATAGAATAATTTCTAAGTACTCAAAGAGGGCATATATGCCCTCTTATATGCAATTTTTAAATAATGAAAAGTTCATGCACATTTATAAAACAATTTTCATGATGATATTTTGGAAACATGCTAACTATTCGAAACAAGCATCATTGTGCCTGGTCATTCCTAACCCCCAAATAATTTTTAAAAAATGTTCTTCAACCAAATGTTTTGTGAATATGTCGACCAATTGATCATTTGTGTCAATATATTCTAGTGAAATGTCATATTTTTTAATATGATCCTGAATAAAGCGATGACGTATCTCAATGTGCTTAGTGCGCGAGTGATGTGCAAGAATTTTACTGAGACAGATTACACTTGTAGTGTCACAATAAACTAGAACATCTTCCAAGCAAATGCCAAAAATCATGCAACTGTTGTTTAATGTAAAGAATCTGTGCGCAACAGCTATTTGCTGCCATGTACTCAGTCTCTGCATAGGATAAGGCTATAGAGTTCTTTTTCTTGCTTGACTAAGAAACAAGTACATGTACTAAGAAATGACATGATTCACAAGTGCTTTTACACTCAACTTTGCAATTAGAAAAATCAGAATTGGAGTAACTAATTAATGCAAAATTACCCCCCTAGGATAACATAATCTTAGATCAAAGCTTCTTGTTAAATAACAAAAAATCCGTTTAACAGCAGTTAAGTGAGACTCTTTGGGATAAGATTGAAATCTTGTCCACAAACCTTTCTCAATTAAATATCTACTTAGTCTTTTCATACCAGGCTCTAGGAGTTTGACAATACAAAGCTTTATGTAATTTTAAAATGTGATAAGACAATAAAACCATTTAGAAAAGTACTTTTAATATCAATTTGAAATAATTTAGTCTACTGAGAACAAGCAAAAACTAATAACATTCTTATATGTTCTAATCTAGAAACAAGAACATAGGTTTCATCATAATCCATACCCTTTTCTTATAGCCTCGTGCCACTAATCTTGTCTTATTTCTAATTACTATTCCTCTTTCTTCATTTTTATTGATATAAACCCATTTGGTACCAATAACAAGGTGAAAATCAGGTCTAGGAGCTAAAGTTCATACTTTGTTTTTCTCAAATTGAAGCAATTCTTTTTGTATAGCTAAAATCCATGATTCATCAAATATAGTCTTATTGATACTTTTAAGTTTGATTTTAGAGAGAAAATCAAGATTAATAACATCTCTAAGTGAAGAACGAGTACTTACACCTTATCTATGCTACCAATGATTTGATCAACTGAATGACCCACAACTCGTTTTATAACCCTTGGACTTGCTAAATATTCAACAGGCTATGCCTTTTTAGGAGGATTAGATGATTCTTTTTTAGGTTCAGTTTTTTAATCCTTCTGTTTTGTCATAATACCTACATCATCTTCATCCGAATCTTTCTAGACAAATGGATTAGCCTCCTAAAAAACAACATGCATATATTCTTCAACTATCATAGATCTTTTGCTATAAACTCCATATTCTTTACTATCCGAAGCATATCCAAGAAAAATATCCTCATTAGATTTGGCATAAAACTTTCACAAATTATCTTTATTATTCAAAATAAAGTATTTATAACCGAAAACTTTGAAATAAGATATATTGAGGGTTTTTCCATTTCAAATCTCATAAGGAGTTTTGTTAAAACCTTTTCGAATAGATACCGATAAATAACATAACATGCGGTACTTATAGCTTCGGCTCAGAAATATTTAGGTAAACTATTTTCATCAAGCATAGTGCTGACCATTTCCTGAGGTGTCTTGTTCTTTCTTTCAATAACTCCATTTTGTTGTGGACTTCTAGGATTAGAAAAATTATGAAAGTATCCATACTGATAACAATAGCTAGAGATTTTCTCATTTTTAAACTCTCTACCTCTGTCACTACGAATGTTTATAATATAATTATTTCTCATTTTGAACACGTTTATAAATCTTTATGAATGCATATGGAGCATCACTCTTATTTGTCATGAAGAGAACCCAAGAATATCTAGTTAAATCATCAAGTATAATAAATGCATAAAACTTACCTTCTAAACTTGCAACAAGATTAGTACCAAATAAACATAAATGCAATAATTTAGGAGGCTTAGATGTAGATGTATGTAGCTTCTTCTTAAAAGATGATTGAACCTACTTACCCAACTGACATGCATCACAAATCGTGTCCTTAACATATTTAATATCAAGAAGACCTCTGACAAAATTCTTTTTAGATAAATTATAAAGTAACTCCATGCTTGGATGTCCTAATCGCCTATGCCACAACCAACTATTTTCAGATAATGTATTTAGGGATGATAGATTTCGAGAAGTAAAATCATCAAATGAACATGTATAGACATTTTGAAAACATGATGCAACAAGCAATATATGTGTTTTTTCCACCCTTAACAGTGCACTTATTATTATCAAAAATAACATTGGAACCCTATCACATAACTGGCTTATATTAAGCAAGTTATGTTTGAGAACATCAATTAAAAGAACATCCTCAATAACAGTAGAAGAGTTACCAATATTACCTACACCAATTATCTAACCCTTGGCATTGTCTTCAAAAGTCACATGATCTCTGTTTTCAAGTGTCAAAGACACAAATTTTGATTTATCCCCTGTCATGTGCCGAGAACAACCACTGTCTAGGAACAATTTGTCCTTACTTATAGATGCTTTAAGATTAACCTGCAATGAGCACCTCAAATCGTTCCTAAATAGTACTCAATCAACATGGGTCCAATTTTGTTAGCTTAAACAATTTTTGTTCCTTTAGAAACTCATACCTATTTTATCGATGATTTATATGTTATATACTAGGGTTTTTCTATCATTTTTGTTGTTGTCGACTTCCAATTCCCAATAGGGATAGCAATTCATCCCAAACCAACGGGTAGACGAATCAAACCAAACCGAACGTTTTGATTTTGAAACCAATTAAATTGTTTTGGTTACGGTGGTTTGGAATTCAAAATCGAAGCACTTTTTGTTTTGGTTTTAGTTTTGAGATAGTAACCGTGAAACCAAACCGCAAAACCGAACCATGTAACTGGTATTTTAAATATATATATATATATGTTATAGGGTTAATTGGGTTAATTTTAGGGTTTTCATAATTTCATCCAGTATTGTCTTTATATTTATGTTTATATATAAAAATAAAACAGTTCGCAATTTTGCAGTGGTTTTGGTTTAATATAAAATTAAAAAATCTTAACAATTTCTTGGTTTTAGTTTTGGCTTTACATAAAATTAAATGATTTGATTTTAAACATGTTTTTAAAAAAACGACGATTTGGGTTTTGGTTTTGGGTGTGGTATATGTCCAACGGTTTTGGTTTGGGTTTCTAGTAAAATTGGCCCAAAACCAAACTGTTGCCATCCCTGGTTCCCAATCCCCTCCGTTCTTAGAATCTCTAAGCCCTTTCTCACTCTACCCTAGCCCTTAGCACCACTGTCCCACCCACCACCACCAAGATAAAAAAAACTTAAATGGTTTCGCGATTTCGATTTTGTTTTTTTTTAATAAAATTAAAAAAAAAAAAACTTAAACGGTTTTACATTTTTGCTATTTTGGTTTTAATTTTGTATAAAGTTAAATGGTTCAATTTTAAAACCGTTTATAAAAAAGCGACAGTTTTAGTTTTGATTTTGATATGTATCTAATGGTTTTGATTTTGGTTTCTAGTGAAATCGAACCAAAACCAAACCGTTGCCATCCCTAACAGAATATAAATTAAGTCAAGAAAAACAAACACTAATATCGTGTTGGGACACAAGTATCTCACTCCCTTTAAAGAGATTTAAGCTCTCTGCGATTGGCAACGCCTCAAAACCAATGCAACAAATCTATTCTCTGACTTGTCCCTCCAAGATACAACAACCGGACTTTGTTGTTGATTCACAATAACTTTAGACAAGTAATAGAATTCAAAACTCCACTTAAATATATATGAATTATGAATGAATACAAAAACCTTGTTGGAATACCTATTTATAAGTTTGCAAAACATACAAGACAAAATAAATAAAAAAGATGGTGGAAAATCCAAAAAATGTTGAAAATTACAAAATAAAAATAAAAAGACTCCTGAATAGAGCACTAACCCACCCAAAATTAAGATAATTGGAGATTTTTCTAACTCCACGAGTTGTCAAACTCTAAAAGAAATAATAAATAAATAGAAAATATTAAAATGCACTAACATTCGGTATTTCTAGAGTTAATATAAAAGAAAGAGTCAAGCGCTTGACCAGCTTAACTGAGTGGCAATTTTGTAATTTAATTTTTAATTTTGTCCTTTTAGTAAAAAATTTATATCTTTATTCAAAATTACGAATACATCCTTAGAATTTTAGGCATATTTATATTTTTTTCCCGGACTTTCAATATTTTCATGTTACTCTAAAATATATATTTCTTTTAACTTCTTAATATTTTCATATTAGTCCTAAATATATCATTTTGACAGAATTGACTGATCTTATTTGTTAGTAGTCACAATTCTAACAAAATAGCTATACTTTTTGTTTTTGTAATTTATATTATATTCTTCTATTAATTTCTAAATTGAAAGAAAGAAACTTAAATTGGCATTATAATTAAGTACATCAATTTTTAAATTGAATAAATTATTACTTCTACTCTTAAAATTTGAGGGTAATTGACATTTACTTCTTAATATTTTAGTATTAATATATTCAGAAATAAGCAATCGTCTTGTAAATTACATGTTCAAAATAGATTATACCCTTAAAATTTGATTGTAATTACATTTTACTTCTTTAAATTTCATATTTTCATTTCCCTATTCGTCTATGGTGTATAATAAAAACCAAAAACAAAATATTAAAAATAAAAACTAAAAAACTAAATAAAAACATATAAAATAAACAACAAAGAAATATATTGAATAATGAAGACTTAAAAAAAAAAAAGATGAAAATAAAATACCAAAAAATAAGAGATCCAATATAAAAAATTAGTGATCATAAATTAAAAATTAAAAAAAATGAAATTTGTATTTATTGTTATTTTTTATACATTTGATGTATTTATATAATATTTCATATGGAATTGAAAATGTCAAATTAATGATGGGCACTTGCAAGGCACATTACCTATCCTAGTTATAGGGAAAAGTGTTGGATCAAAAATAGCACTTGCAATTGCACCATGAATTGAGCAATAATTGTCGTTTGAATTAGTTACTCAAAAAGGCTTTTAAAATCGTAGAAATCCAAGAAGTCCAATGGGCCTAACTCTCTCTTAAAAGATGCTTTGTAAAAGAAAGATTAATTTTTTTTTTTTTAAACTCAGAATTAGATAGCACAAGCGATGTGGGATGGAATTCAACACGCCCCCTCATACGTAAAGTGGACTTTGACAATCGTACGAACAAATATTGAAAGAAGGACACAACATTGATGTGGGATTCAATATTCCCCTCAAGTGCAGGGTGAACTTTTGACAAACCATTACGAAAGAATATCAAAGGGCCCACATCGATGTGGGATTCAATACACCAAATATCAAACAAGAGTCTTGTTTCTGATACCACGTAGAATTCTAATGGACTAAACTCACTCTCAAAATGCCTTGTAAATGGAGAATTGCCCTAGGTGTAGTCTCTTCTCTTTTTTTTTTTTTTTTTTTTTTTTTTTTTTTGGATTAGGTAAAGAGATGTGGGACTCAACAAAAATCCAACAAAAATCGAAAGACTCCTTTGAAAATGCAAGTGGATACACTTTAATTTAGTTTCCTGCCACAACAAAATCTCTTCTGAAAAACACGTGCAGACCATTCCTTCACCGGTTATATTGACACTACTCAGACATAATGAAGCATTTGAAACACAACCAGTCCGTTATGGTGCACCTTCATCATTTAGAGAGTACAGAAGAACATGTATACTGTGGTGATTCTACATATGAATTCCCTTTCCATTATTCCATGCTTCATATTGTGTAAAGCATACCAACCTCTACAAGGGCGGCGTGAGGAATGTTCAATGCAACTGGAGGCTCTCTACAATTTTTGTTTAAAAAAGCATACGTCATGACGAGGAATTTCTTTACAAAGTTTGAGCCATTACGCACCGTTAAATGCGATTGGCCCAAGAAATAAGCGGTACCACTTTCCCTGGCATCAACCAGCTGTTGAAGTTCCTCCCTAACCGAGGACCTCATTTTAGGACTACTTGAAGGCAATGCAAACTGAACTTTTTTCCTTCTAGGAGGATTTCTTTGAGTTTCACTGGTCTTCACAATCAGAGGGGTTAAAGCATTTCCATCTGCATCTGGGCTGCCAACAACGATCAGCTTTCCTTCTTGTGAAGTCAAGGCTTCGAGATCATGTTCTTCTCTGCAAATGAATTCCCCAATCAAACGAATAATGTGATCTTCAAAATCGTCAGTGTCCCTCACACAGTCGCAGTACCCGTAGCGTACAATGCACCGATAAATCTTGTACTCTTTCGGCCCCACCCGGCCCATGAGATGGCGCTGGCTTAAGGGAACAGAAGGCACCGGTAAAGACTTGAAAGACACAAAGATTAACACTTGATGGAATGCAGGAAGGTTTGTTATGAAATGGGAGAAGAATGCTGGGATTCCGTCCAAAACATCAGTGTAGATGAAGCCAATGCCTGGCACTCTAGAAAGTCCGAGACTCGGACCAAGTTCAGTAAGCCAATCCACGGAAACCTTATTTTCCAAATCAAACTCGTACTTCTTTAGGGTGCCATAGTGCCAGGAGAGCATAGTTGTCGTGCAGAGCGCCGAAAAAAGTAGTAGAATCCAAGCTCCCTTTAAGAAGTTCATCAAGCAGGATGATAGATACATGGCCTCAACAGTGCCAAAGAGTAGTAGAAAGCAAGCGGACAAGAATAGACTCTTCTCCCAGCATAGTGTGATGACAAGTGACATCAGGCATGTTGTTATGAGCATACCAGAAGTAATTGCTAAACCTGCACGCATAACCACAGCAACATTCAGAATCACCCATTTATTTTTTATGCATGGGTGACCTAGTTATGATTTAAAAAAAAAAAGAAAAAAAAAGAAAGAAAACCTATTATATTATTTGTAGAAACCCAACAGACTTAACTTACTCTCAAAAGACACCTTGAGAGAGGATGATTGCCTTTACAATTATATTGCTCAGGATCATGTAACAAAAACAATGTGGGATTCAACACGCTCCCTCACACGCAGGATGGACTTTGCCAAACTACTGAAAACGAATATCAGGGAAAGGCCTAACATCGATGTGGGATTCAACATTATCTAAGAACATCTTTTTTCTTTGAAAAGAAAAAAAAAATGTTTCATCTCCCAAACATACAACGTCAAGTTTTCTAGTAGAGGACATTAAACCGTTTGGATCAAGGGAAAGAGGAGAGGAGGGAAGGCAGTCCTTTTGTTTGTTTAAATGGGAGGAGGGATTTTGAAAGAGAAAGTTCGGGAGGAAATTTTGGAAGGATTATGAAAGATGACCACTGTATATTAATGTGAAATTACTAGGTAGGCCTTGTTATATTTGTTTTATTCCATCACTATACTTCGAAAATAAAAGGGTACAATAATTACTAAAGCATATACTATACATCTTTTGAAAGTCCGATATGTCGTTACAGTCTAATTCAAGATAATAATAAGAGGAAAAATTATTTAATATTTTTTTTTTTGTATATATGAAAACGTGTGCATAGAAGGGCAAAAAAGTCATCTCATATTATTGCTATTTCTTAGAAAATTATAAAAAGTGAATCCTTCCCCCTTCATCCAAACACAACAAAGGAAAAACAATATCCTCCCCCTCCCCTCCCCTCCCCTCCATCCCAACAAAGTGTAAAGGGGAAAGATACCTGGTTCAAGAATAATGCAAATAAAGATAGAGATTAGCATTAGTCAAGCATTTACCTATGGCATTTCCAATTCGAGAAATGTCATGGAACCCCATTGTAACGGCAATACTGAGCACCATCAATATCCAGTTGACATCTGGAACGTAAACCTGCCCGTGTATCTTGTCCGATGTATGTATAACTTTTACCCTGGGGAAACATCCAAGTACCTGGCTCTGGTTTATGATGGAGAAACTGGCTGTAATCGTAGCTTGACTCCCAACAGCCGAAGCAAATAGGGATAACACAGTGAAGGCGTGGTGAATAAATTCTGAAACTTCCATGTGTTCTACAAGTAAGAATATGAATTCAAGCTGAGACAGATTCCCAAACAAGTAACGGATAGAAGCCTCCAATCTAGACAGCCAGATATAGAAAATAGTAGTAAAGTCACTTACTGTTCGGTACAGACTCACTGAGATGAAAAATATCCGCAGAGGCACCTAAGTGTTTCGATATAAATGCAGCTTGACCAGCATAACATAAAACAAGAGCTGGATAAATTAAGCAAACAAATGTCACCTGCATAAGAGAATATCAAAATTTATCTTAGCTATTGCCTATTATTATCAATGATTTAAGTATTGGCCGATACATAACGGAAATTTGGCCCTTCGTCTCCGTTACGGCAGGCTGATTAACATGCGAATCGGAGCGTAACAGTACAATATCGGGCCGTAACGGCCCATAATGGGCCTAACGGCCATTACGCATTAGTGTAATGGCCATTAAGGGTTGTAACATCTGATACTTCCTCATTTGACCCAGACAACTCGTTCTCCCCATTTTCCTCCTCACACCCAACCTTCCTCCGTCCCTCCTCCAACCCAGCTAGCCAACTTCCAACTATGAAAAGCCTTCACGCAATTCGTTTTGCTATTGATCGTTGAATTTGAGTGTAATGTTTGTAATATGACAGTATAATGTACAATTTACTCTTTTATTATGTTTTTGTAACATATTTTTCATTAAATGCAGTGCATCTTCTCATTCTTTTAAGATTGTTCAATAAGACATTTCCTCATTTCTAATTTTTATCTTTTTTATATTTGTAATGTGTTCTATATATAGTTAAATATCATAATATCAACTAGAATGTGTTTATTAAGGGTTCAATGAGTAAAACAATTACAATTATTAAGTTTTTGAGGATTTTTTGGTAATTTAAAAAAAAATTATGGTCAATTTCTGCTACGAACAGGTTGATATTCCCGATACTGTTATACCGCGATCGCTATTGTTACGTAAATCAATCCCGCGATTTAAAACCTTTGATTATTATATATGATTTGGTACTAGGAATGATAAAAATATGTGAGATGGCCACACCTTAATAGATTTCTTTGAGAAATGACCTAGATCAGCAAACATTGCCTCTGATCCTGCAACAGTTTCATTAAAATTACCGTCAACTATTCCAAACACCAATAATCTAGAGAAATCAGCCGACTATTTCTTATTTACGACAGCAAAAATTGACAGGAAAGGAGAGAGATTTCAGTATAACTAACTAGCCTGCTATGCATAGAACAATACTGCCTAGCAACCGCCAGCTAGTTCCATTGGTGTTCTTCAGGAATCTGTACATGTATAACGGAGAAACTGCATGGATAATTTGATGATTGAAATAAAAAATATTGTACAGGCCTACACCACTGATGAATAAGATCCATATAACGACAATTGGCGCAAATAAAAAGCCGATCTTCTGGGTCCCGTAGTGCTGCAGAGTGAAAAGGCAAACCAATATAGCACATGCGACGGGAACCGGCACATCTGAAACAAATGGGAATCTTTACTAATTAGAAGCTTAGAAATGGAGATTTCATAAATAAATACATATGCTAACAGATTTATATAGGATTACAACTGTAGAATGGTGGAGTTAAAAACGTGATGTGATCTAGAAAAGTTTTAGCAGCATCATGAGTCAAATTCTAGGATATCTTTGCTTGCAACTTTCCTTAAGAGGCATAAATTACATCTTTATATGTTTTGTTTTCCTTCCATTAAGAGACTTTGAGAAGATAAATATAACATTTTTGTAGAAATCTAATGGACCTAACTCACTCTCAAAAAATGCCTTGTAAGATGAGGATTATCCTAGGCTTTATATATAGCTTAGTATTAAGGGATGAATCAGAGTAGTTTTGGTGGTTTGATTGACTTAATTGATTTTTCTCTTTTACAATGTTATTATTGACGTTTGTCATTTAGAAGTTTAAATGGAATACAATTTAGTATATTTTAGGAATCAAATTTTTTGAAAGTATTAAATGAAATTATGTAATTTAAGTATATTTTGAGAATTCGGCGGAATGTTATTTGTTTTTTTTTTTTTTTAACATATTTATTATTTTTTTTACAATTGGAATTTCATACGTGTATTTTTGAATTTTAAAATTTTTGATTATATAATATTCAGTGGAATATAAGAAAGGGCATTTTCTGCATTTTCATGTATTTATTAATTTTTTATAAGTGGAATATCCTAAAGAGTTATTTTTGACATTTTATGATGTTTAGTGGAACGTTAGGACAAAAAAATCGGCCAAACAAACGTAAGGATATTTATGATATATTAAAAAATTGTGTACTTTCACTAAAAAATAAATTTCAGTGGAACTTTTACTAAAAAATAAAAATTCAGTGGAACTACAAAAATAAAAATAAAAAATTAAGTGGAAATGTTATATAAGGCTATTTTGGAGTTTTTTTTTTCCCGTAATTGTTTTTTAAAAAAAAATTAAAATCTACTAATTGTTCAAGTTTTTCAAGTGCATCCATCGCATACAAATGCAAAGCACCTATAGATTAACAAAATCATGTGATCCAATTCATAGTCATATAGGTAGAAACTCAATAGGCCTAACTCCTTTTTAGAAGATGCTTTGTAAGAGGAGAATTGCTTTAAACTTTATATATAGCTTAGCACCCGGCAACACAAGCCATGTGAGATTCAACACGCCCCCTCACATATAGGGTGGACTTTGACAAGCTACTGTGAATAGATATTGAGGGGCCTAACATCCATGTAGGATTCAACATCCCCTCATATTCAGGGTGGACTTTGACAAACTATTATGAACGGATATCGGGCCCCCCATGATTGATGTGGGATTTAACACATCCAACATTAGACAAAAGACCTAATTTGATACCATGTAGGAACCCAATGAGCCTAACTCACTCTCAAAAGACACCTTGTAAGAGGAGGATTGCACTAGACTTTCTATATAGCTCTGGATCAGGTAACACAAACGATGTGGGATTCAACACACCCCCTCACACGTAGGGTGGACTTTAACAAACCACTGCGAACGAATATCGAGGGGCCTAACATCTACATGAGGTTCAACATCCCCTTCACGCTCAGGGTGAACTTTGACAAATTACTATGAACGGATATTGGGGGCTCCAACATTGATGTGGGATTCAACACACCCACCATCTGACTCTGATACGATGTAGGAACCCAATAGGCCTAACTCACTGTCAAAAGATACCTTACACCTTGTAAGAGGAGAATTGTCATATACTTTATATATTGATCAGGATCAGGTAAGACAAGCGATTGTTGGTTGTTGGCTTGATTGTCAACAAAATTGGGCTAACATTTTTTCATGGTGTGAATAGATTTTTCACACATTTGTTTGGTATGAAAGAGAAGAAGAAAAATGGGTCAAAAATGGTAGATGGAGTTATTCAAAATTGGTTCCAACAATTTGTTCCAACATTGCGCATGCCTCAATTGTTGAACGTTTTAAGTATCTTGTTCACACTAGATTATGAGCCTCAAACATTCCCTATAAATTGAGACCATTAACATTGAAGAAAAATATCTCACAATTGGAGAAAACAATATCTCTCAATTGAGTGAATTTTTGCACAAGTGTCTTAAATTATTTTAAGATCTTGTTTTGTATTCTTTATTTGTATTTTATTGTCAAATAAAGAAGTTCCATAGTTGCTCCCGAGGAGTAGGCAAAATTGCCGAACCTCGTTAAATCTTGTGTTATTGTTTGTGAGTGTGTGTATGTGTTTTCATTTCATCTCCATAATATTTGTTCTGTGTTGGGTCCACCCGACACGCTTCCGAACAACAAGTGGTATCGGAGCCACGGTTGAGAACTTGGGATTATGGCGGAGATCGAATCGAAAACGGAGGAGATTGAATCGCCATCAACCTCTTCCAGTTCACAAACAAAACTGTCAATATCAAATGGCAAATTTGATATTGAAAAATTTGATGGAACAAACAGTTTTGGCATGTGGCAATGTGAGATGATGGATATGCTGGTTCAACAGGGTTTGGAAATAACCCTAGAGGAAAAATCAGATTTTATAGAGAAAGCAGAGTGGTTGAAGATCAACAAAATGGCGTGCGGTTCTATTCGTCTCTGTCT
This sequence comes from Eucommia ulmoides, assembly GCA_016647705.1. Taxonomy (NCBI): domain Eukaryota; kingdom Viridiplantae; phylum Streptophyta; class Magnoliopsida; order Garryales; family Eucommiaceae; genus Eucommia; species Eucommia ulmoides. Next base: position 23,195,122 of record CM028334.1, read on the forward strand.
TGCAAAGAACGTCAAATACTTTGTAATGAGAGAGACGATGGCGAAGGACTTATGGAGGGTACTTGAAGAAAAGTACATGACAAAGAGTATTGAGAATCGGTTGTATCTGAAGCGAAAGCTTTTCCGATTTCAATACCAAGAAGGTACATCTATGATGGATCATTTGAATGACTTCAACAAGTTGATTGCCGATCTATTGAACCTGGATGAAGAGATCAAGGATGAGGACAAAGCCCTTGTGTTGTTGAATTCCTTACCGGATTCATATGAACACTTGGCAACCACTTTGATCTACGGAAAAGACTCGGTGAAATTCAAGGATGTATCAGACGCGTTGATGAATAACGAAGTTCGTAGACGTGACAAGGTGTCTCAAACTGATACATCTACTGCTTTGATGATGAGGGGCAGATCGGAGACCAAAAAGCACAACAAAAGTAGAAACAACTCTCGTTCCAAGTCGAGAGGAGTTTCATCAAATGGCAGGAAGATTCCGGCAAAGGATGAATGTGCTTTTTGCCGTGAAAAGGGTTATTGGAAGAAGGATTGCCCCAAGCTGAAAAACAAGGGTAATACAAATGCAAACGTGGCCCAAATTGAAGATGATGATTCAAATTTTGCTCTGGCTACTACAGCTGGAGTTGGCTCAGACGAGTGGATTCTTGACTCCGCATGCTCCTATCATATGTGTCCTGATACGGATTGTTTCACCAGTTTGGATCTCGGTAGTGGTGGATCAGTTCTTATGGGAAATTATCATACGTGTGAAAGGAAAGGGGTTGGCGTGATTCGATTGAAGCTGCACGACGGAACCACGAGGGATCTGACCAATGTCTGGTATGTACCAGATTTGAAGAGGAATCTAATTTCTTTGGGTGCTTTGGAATCAAATGGTTTCAAAGTCATCATGGAAGCTGGATCGTTGAAAGTCACACGAGGTGCTATGGTTGTCTTGAAAGGCCTAAGGAGAAATAATTTGTATTTCTTACAAGGAAAGACTGTTATCGGTGGAGTTGCCACCGTAGAAACTGCTATTGATACAACCAAGCTTTGGCACATGAGGCTTGGGCATGCTGGAGAGAAGGCAATGCAAGGCCTAGTAAAGCAGGGTCTTTTGAAGGGTGCCAAGACTTGTAAGATGGACTTCTATGAGCACTGTGTGCTGGGCAAGTAAACCAGAGTTAAATTTGGCACGGCCATCTACAAAACAAAAGGGATCCTAGACTATGTGCATACTGATGTTTGGGGTCCAATGAAGACTGCATCTTTGAGTGGAAGGCACTGGTTTGTTACATTTGTAGATGACTTCTCAAGAAAACTCTGGGTGTATACTATGAAACACAAGTATCAAGTCCTAGAGATCTTCTTGGCTTGGAAGAAGAGGGTGGAGAATCAAACCGGAAGGAAGATCAAGGTGTTGAGATCGGACAACGGCGGTGAATACATGTCCGATCCATTTTATTCCTTGTGCAAACAAGAAGGAATAGTGAGGCATTTTTCTGTGAAAAAAACTCCACAACAGAATGGTGTAGCGGAACGTATGAATCGGACTTTACTTGAAAAAGTAAGGTGCATGCTATCCAATTCCGGTTTGACGAAGAGTTTTTGGGCAGAAGCGGTTACTTATGCATGTCATCTAATTAACCGTCTGCCTTCTACTGCAATTGATGGAAAAACTCCTATTGAAGTGTGGTCAGAATCACCTATATCAGATTATGATTCTTTGCGTATCTTCGGTTGCTCAGTGTTTTTTCACGTGACCGAAGATAGCAAACTTGATCCAAGGGCAAAGGAGGCCATATTTCTGGGCTTCAGCAGTGGAGTGAAAGGGTTCAGATTATGGTGCCCTGCATTGAAGAAAATGATCTTGAGCAGGGATGTTACTTCGATGAAAGTAAATTTATGAAGAAGAAAGTGTCCAATGAAGAGAATAAAAAAGGCAGTCTAGTGCAGCAGGTGGAGATTCAAAGTCCAGTAGATTCTCCTTCAGAAGATACTTCTTCAGATGATAAAAATGACGGGGATACAGAAGATAGAATTGAGGTGGAGCCTTCTCCTCAAAGGCCTCCACAAATTGAAGAATCGATAGCAGCTAGCAAACCAAAAAGAACAATTCGAAAACCAGCCAAGTTTGCGGATATGGTTGCTTATGCCCTACCAATTGTCAGTGAAGATATTCCAACCACATATAAAGAAGCTGTGCAAAGTTCTGATAGTGTGGAATGGAATAAGGCCATGAATGAAGAATTGGATTCTCTCCATAAGAATATGACTTGGGAACTCGTAGAGTTACCAAAAAGAAAAAAAATAATTGGGTGTAAATGGGTATATGCAAAGAAGGAGGACTCTCATAGGAAAAACAGTGTGAGATTCAAGGCAAGACTGGTTGCAAAGGGGTATGCTCAAAAGGAAGGGATTGACTACAATGAAGTCTTTTCACCGGTAGTAAAGCATTCCTCCATTCGAAGTTTACTTGCCATGGTCGCACAATTTGGCTTGGAGTTGGCGCAGCTTGATGTGAAAACTGCTTTTCTACATGGAGATTTGGATGAGGAAATTTATATGTCGCAACCTGATGGTTTCAAAGCTGCTGGCAAAGAACAAATGGTGTGCAAGTTGCAGAGGTCCCTGTATGGTTTGAAGCAATCTCTACGACAGTGGTATTTGAGATTTGACAAATTTATGAAGGTACATAACTTCACGCGAAGTTAATACGATCATTGTGTGTACTTCCGTAAATTGAAAAATGGAACCTTCATTTATTTGCTCTTATATGTTGATGATATGTTAATCGCATCTAAGAGTTTGGTGGAGATTGAGAAGTTGAAAGCCCAACTTCGGAAGGAATTCGAAATGAAGGATCTTGGCGAAGCCAGGAAAATTTTAAGCATGGAAATTACTCGTGACAGAACAGCTGGGATTGTGTGGCTGACACAGAAACAGTATTTGAAAAATGTACTAAATCGATTTGGTATAGATGAAAATACCAAACCGGTCAATACACCTTTGGCTCCTCACTTTAAATTAAGTGCGGAACTATCACCGAGTACAAATGAAGAAAGAATGTATATGGCTCAAGTACCGTATGCAAGTTTGATTGGAAGCCTTATGTACGCAATGGTATGCACAAGACCTGATATTTCTCAAGCTGTTAGTATGGTTAGCAGATACATTCATGATCTAGGAAAGAAGCATTGGGAAGCTGCAAAATGGATTTTGAAGTATATCAAAGGTACTGAGGATGTGGGTTTGAAATTTGTGAGAAATCAAATGGAAGTCAAAAGATTTCTCATTGGATATGTGGATTCGGACTATGCTGGTGATTTGGATAAGCGACGGTCTACTACCGGGTATTTATTTACCATGGTTAGTGGTCCAGTCAATTGGAGGTCTACTTTGCAGTCCACTATAGCATTGTCTACCACGGAGGCTGAATACATGGCTGCTGGAGAAGCCATGAAGGAAGCCATTTGGTTATATGGACTGATTTCAGACTTGGGTCTTCATCAGAAACAGGTAGAGATATATTGCGACAGTCAAAGCGCAATACATCTAGCGAAGAACCAAGTTCATCATGCTCGGACCAAACATATTGATGTTCGATTCCACTTTGTTCGAGAAATTGTTGATGCAGGTGATATTCTTCTTACGAAGATTGGGACAGTCGATAACCCTGCAGATATGTTGACAAAAGTCGTTGGAAGCGCCAAGTTTCTTCACTGCCTAAACTTGGCCAATATTGTTCATACATAAGTATGATTTTTGGATGAGCAACTATTGGTTCTATTGGAGGTGTAGTATGAGAATTCATATTAACGTTGTGGTGATGGTGGCATTTGAAAATCTCGCCAAGGTGGATATTGTTGGTTGTTGGCTTGATTGTCAACAAAATTGGACTAACATTTTTTCATGGTGTGAATAGATTTTTCACACATTTGTTTGGTATGAAAGGGAAGAAGAAAAATGGATAAAAAATGGTAGATGGAGTTATTCAAAATTGGTTCCAACAATTGGTTCCAACATTGCGCCTGCCTCAATTGTTGAAGGTTTTAAGGATCTTGTTCACACTAGATTATGAGCCTCAAACATTCCCTATAAATTGAGACCATTAACATTGAAGAAAAATATCTCACAATTGGAGAAAACAATATCTCTCAATTGAGTGAATTTTTGCACAAGTGTCTTAAGTTGTTTTAAGACCTTGTTTTGTATTCTTTATTTGTATTTTATTGTCAAATAAAGAAGTTCCATAGTTGCTCCCGAGGAGTAGGCGAAATTACCGAACCTCGTTAAATCTTGTGTTATTGTTTATGAGTGTGTGTATGTGTTTTTATTTCATCTCCATAATATTTGTTCTGTGTTGGGTCCACCCGACACGCTTCCGCACAACAGCGATGTGGGAATCAACATATACTATTAAAGAAATCCAATCTTTAAAGAAGCACTCACATCTATTTAATGCCTTTTGAATGGAGTCCTTCACCTTTTCTGAAGTGGAAACTGAAAGAAAGACACATTTCACATTAGTACCAATATCATGAATTACACCTCTAACATTAAACCATACTTCTTTAGTTAAAAAAAATAATAATGCTAATTCTTACAGGAATTTGATATTTTTATCAGCGAGCGTTTGAGCCCCGTTGATGCTGACAATACTGGAGCGAAAAAACAAAAATAGGAGAAGTTCAGCAAATCGAAGTGTTGACAGACAACATAGAAAAAGGAAGAACAATTCAGGCCAACTCCAATCAAAAGAAGAACATCCACGAACCAGATATAGCTGGGGTAAGGACTCCATCACTGATTATCATGCAAGAACCAAATAGAGCGAGGAAGAACATCAAATAGTGACTGCTTTTATGCTTTTGTATGGCCCTTCTAGCCTTTGATTCTGCCTTTATCGTAGGGGGGCTTTGTTCTTCGTAATGCATAATCTCATTAGCACTTTTATCGTTAGGGAGAAGACCAACATTGGCGTGCCTGCAAAGTAACGAGTATAATGAACAGGTGCCGCCTGCAAGGAGCCCAAAAAGTTAGAAGAGCTTCATGATACCAACATGGAATGGGTTCTGCAAGTTTGTAAGTGTCAAAGATAATTACCCTCTCCATCGTTATCAGCTCTCAGTACTATTAAGACATACTTCAACAAAGGAATGATAGTCAGAGTCCAAAACACAAAAGAGAACAGTTCATATAAATCCTGATCTGTTTTGATATCCTTTGGGATTATTGATCCAAATACATATAGTGGAGCAGTGCTCAGGCGTCCATAAACTACTCCAAGGCTCTGAAATGACAGAAGGATCGTATGCCTCCATGTTTCCTGCTGCATGATAGCAAGTTGAACAATTGAGTGAACATTCAATGATGAGAAATTCGCACAGGAGTGGCAAGTACCCAACAGGCCTAATTCAATTTTGAACGCCTTGAAAGAGGAGGATTGTCCTAGGCTTTATATATAGTCCAAAATTAGGTAACACCAGCGATGTGAGATTCAGCACGCCCCTTCACACGCAGGTGACCTTTGACAAATCATTGTGATTGGATTATCTGGGGGCCCAACATTGATGTGCAATTCAACATGCCCCCTCATGTGTAGGGTGGACTTTCACAAACCACTGTGAACGGATATCGGGGGGGGCCAACATCGATGTGGGATTCAACACGCCCAACATTAGACAAAAAACCTGACCCTGATACCATGTAGAAACCCAATGGGCCCAACTCACTCTCAAAAAACACCTTGAAAGAGCAGGATTGCCATGTACTTTATATATAGCTCAGGATCAGGTAACACGAGCGATGTGGGATTTAACATGCTTTCTCACGTCCAGAGTGAATTTTGACAATATCAATGGGCCCAACATTGATCTGGGATTCAACACGGCCCCCTCATTTGAACTTTGACAAACCGCTGTGAACCGATATCGGAGATCCAACAAGTTGCAATAATCACACCCTAAATTTCGGAACTTTAAATAAGTTTTCTTATGATCAAATTGAACAGCAGAGACCATCACAAAATCAGAGAAACCAATGCAATTTTCTCCATGAAACTAAGAATTGACGTCAAACTACGATAAATGTCAGATTAAGGGGAAAAGGGAACCAGTGACAGCCCACAATATGCAAAGTAAGAATACCAAGAATTAGAACATGAAAACATTTCCAATACAGGGGTTCTTATCGACAAAATTGATCCAAATGACGGAATTACTCGGGGTTCAAATTTGAGCAATCTACAGCTATAAAGAACTGTTGAATCCCTTACCTCATCGTGAACTATATATAAGGCCTAGGCCAATCCTCCACTGCGAACGAAAATTGGAGGAAGGACCCAACATCGATGTGGAATTCAACACGTTCCCTGACACGTAGGGTAAACTTTTGACAAACCACTGCGAACTGATATTAAAAGACCCAACATTGATGTGGCATTCAACAAGAACAAGTACAGTCCAACTAAAATTTCACAGAGTGAATGAAAGAGTAAAGAACACGAAAATCAAAAGAATAATCACTCAATAACAGCATAAAAGATGCAGAAAACTACCTTAAATCCAGAAGAGATGGCCACAGGACGCTGCATTTCATCAAACAAGAAGGAGTTGTAATTTAGATGAAGAAAACATTGTCGAAAATGGGTTGCGGTTAATAGTATTTGAGTTTGAATTACGAAAGACAAAGTACGGAGATGTCCGCTGAATTGACTGACGATTCGGCCAATGTGTTTTGAGACGGACAAAACAAGGATCAGCAGGATGTAGAGAGAGAAAGGGTGAGCGAGAAAGGCCTCCTATAATTGCTTTATGCAGTTCGATTTGCTTTCTGTTGACATGGGTTTTAGTGCATTTGGCAAATTATATATATGTTAGCGTATGCCATCAGTCATTCAAGAGAGTGACATGGTGACGTGGGGAAATGAAATTTTTTCGTTCTACGTCCGGCCGAAATCACATGAAAAGCAAATAATCCGGCGCTCCTGTCTGTGCATTTGCTTAGTTGGAAAAAATAAAAATAAAAATAAATCAAACTTGTTACGTACCAAGAAAAAATAGAAGATAAAAGATGATTTTTTTTTAAAGATGATTTAAAAAAGCGAGAGAGATTTTTTTAAGACAACACTAAAAATCATAGTTATACTCTTGATAATAGTATCTTTAATTTATTTTTATAATATATGAAGATAAAATAATAAACTACAAAATTAAATTATTTTTGTTTCTCGCATTTTTCTTCTTTTAATTAAACATAAAATCTTATATCTTTCGTTTTTTACATCATTCTAATCAAAGAATACATAAATTTTCTTTTATAATAGATAAAAAATTTATCCACTATTTTTTTTCCCTCACTTTTTCATCCTTTTAACCACAGATACGCGAGTTAAGTGATAACATCTAAGTTAAACATGTCTAATCTATTAACATTTTAAAAGTTAAGTTTGACTTTTCAATGTGATTTTGCAATAGCCGGGTTAGCAAGTCATTAAAAATGACTAAGTTTGGATAAACAGCTTATTAATTTAATCTAGTTTGGATAAATAGCTTATAAGATATTAATTTAATCTTAAAAGAAATTAAATAAAAGTTATAAGTCGTTTTTACAAGATTTATAATTGAATTTAACAAGTTGATGATGCCAAAAATTAGATAATCAAGAATGGTCTCTTGAGATTGGGAATGTGATCCTCCTTAAACTTTGGTTTTTGTAAAACAATGTACCGCAGGTGCGTCTGCCGGCATTGTACCTTCTGTTTGAGAATTAGTAGAGTTTTTCTCAAAGTATTTTTATAGAGTGGCGACTAGAGAAAATAAAAATATCTGATTAGGTCCCCCTCATAGTATTTATAGGAGATGAAATACTTGTTTCGTAAGTCTTCTATAAATTTTAGTCAATCTCCGTTAATACCTTGGATTTTATGGGATTATCAGGTAATGCATCGTTATATTCGAACTGTAACCGCCTTTCCATATATGGTTTGGGAGTTGTAATGGCCCCCAAGCACTAGATAAGCCCGAATTGGAAGAAATGTAGTGTTGTTCTTTGTAGTTCTAAGGATAGATTCGTAGTGATATTGAGATTCTGGCCTCGTTTGGGGTGATCCTTCTGCTCGGTATTTTTATATCTTTAATTCTCTTCAGGATACCAATCGGTATCCTCTGTCACCAATTTGATGAGTTTGGTCTCACTTGCTTGGCATATGAATATTACCCAAAGATGTTTTAGAACACGTGCTCTGCACGTGAGTTTGTCCTTGCACGTGGTAACCTTTGAGCTGGTTAGGAAAATCCTTCATTGAATATCCCTTATTCTTGAGTTTCGAGATGATAGCTTGGGAATACTTGCTCATAGATAGACCAAGGCCATAAGAACTGTGCTCAGGTGAAAGTTGATTGGTCGTATTGTCCAGAATTTATCACCCAATTAAAAATTAAAAAAGTATGTTGTTTTGAAATTTGCGCCCAAAAATCTGTCATGGCATGATTGGATTGGAAATGTCTTTTTGCCTACCTAGTGGCGACAGGCATTCCCTACCAAGAAAATCTTCATATTTAAATGCAGGGTCTCCCTCATTGGGGCCTTTTTGCATATTTTCTATTTTTCATGTACTCCGACCCCAAGCTTCTGAGTTTTCCGGTGATTGGCTTCTTGTTCCGCCAATTGTTTCTCCCAACTCCGGTACGATTTCACACTTCTAATCCATCCATCCTTCTCCATTTTGTATTTCCTTATTTCAATCCATGTAGTTCGTAGTTTGGTGTTTGTTCTTATTTCTATTTCTTCTTCTTTTCTCATTTTCATCATTTTCCAATAGTTCCCGTCTTTTTCTTTTTTGATACGGTCATCTTCTTCGACAATGACTAGGAGGTGTGGTTCTAGTAGTATGGCTAGTTAAATTGTCTCGAAGATGAGTCTGGGCCTTCTAGCCTAGCTAGTTTGATCCTCCAAGCTAGCGATGGGATCAGTCCTTCGATTAGGCCCGATCCTGCTGGTAGCACGTAAATTACATCACTACTTTCATCGCAAGTGTACAAGTTAAGTTTTAGTAGAGTGAAAAGAGTAAGGGTTATCGTATCCACAAAGATTGGTATAAATTATCGTTGAGTTCTATAATTGTCATAACCGACCTTTATTTAGGAGATAAAAATGTAGTTTTTATAATAAAATATACTAAACTAAGTTAATTAAACTATTTATGCTAATATACTAGTGTGACGTTTATGATAATTTATTGCCTAGGGATTAATTTTGTTCACTTAAACGTATTTGTTTCAATTTAGTTTACATTAACGGCATTCATCCTATCTGACAATCTCGGTATCGAAATATCATTCACTACCTCTCTCGAGTGTAAAGTGAATGAATATGTGACTTCACGTCAACGTCGAAATCCTCCTCGAGCGTCTATACCACACTTGGTCACATGAGTGTTGCCCCAACGTCACAGATTGCACACTTTCTAATTCCCTCCCGAATTATTAGGTTGTCGCGTTATGTTTAAACCCTAATCCGAATCCGGGGTTATCTCTCCCGAGTGTTAAACCCCGTATTCTCAAAATCAATCCTAATACCATAACAAGCATATTAAAATTGTAATAAAATGGTAAACATAATTGGATAAACATGTACAACCATTAAAGAAACATAGATTTGATATAAATAACGTTTACATGAAGTCAATCAAGCCCTAAACAATATATGTTTAGCTACACACGGCCGTAGCCCTATATATAACTAGAAACAAGCTAAACATATTGGTGGCCGCTTATTTAAGCGCTGCCACTTTCACCGCAAGCGTACGGATCAAGTTTTAGTATAATGGACCTTTCGGTCGAGTATCGTATCCACAGGGATTGGTTGAGATTACTATCAAATATTGCGATTATCATAACCTACTTTTATCTAGGCGATAAAAATGGAATTTAATTATTACTAATACTAAACTAAAATACTAATTAAGTTAACTATACTATAAATACTATATTGAGATTGTTTAGGGGAGTAGATTGCCTAGGGATTAACTTTATTTACTCAAATGCGTTTGGTTTCGTTTTAGTTAACATTAACGGTGTTCGGCGTATCCGACAATCTCGATTCGTAAACTTCCTCACTACCTCTCCCGAGTGTAAGACGGGGGAATACGTGACTTCGTGTCAATGCTGAAGTCCCCCTCAACATCTTAACGACTCTAAGTCAGGTGAGTCTCGCCCCAACGTCATTGATTGCACACTTTCTAATGCCTTTCCGGGTCGTTAGATTGTCGTGTTGTGTTTACTCTAGTCTGAATTCGGGGTTACCTCTCCCGAGTGTCAAACCTCGTACTCTCAATATATCTAAACTAGTATATAATCATAGAAAACAAGGCAACACAATCGAAATTATAAGGAACAACCATAAATGAAACACAAATTCAACCAAAACTACATTTTTATAAATAATACATTAATCCCTATTACAATCCATGTTTAGCTCATGGCTCTAACCGTTTATACAATATAAAACAAGCTAAACATGCTCAAACATACATAGAAGTTAAGAAATAAAAGAAAAAATGGATGAACTTAGCCGATATTCGAAGATTAGCCACTAAAACCGTTCACCGATCGATTCTCTTTTTCTGCGTGGTAATCTTCTCCTTCGGATTTGGTTGAGCACTCCCTATACTCTCTCTATATTCTATACTAAGCCTTAAGGGCTCTAATAGCCGGAGAGAGATCAAGGAGAAGAGATGAGAGGGGTTTAAATAGGCAAAATATCTAAAATAAATATCTAAAACTGTGCAGAGGCTACCGCCGCGGCCGTGAGATTTATCGCCGCGGTAGTGGAGTAAGTTGGTTTAAGGTTCGCCTAGGTGGTGGACTTGGTGACATCCTGTATTGTCAGCGCCACGGCAGTGGATCTCAGCGCCGCGGCGGTGGACGTTCAGTAAGAAATCAACTCTCTACATCTTCACCACTGCGGCGGAGGTCTGGATGCCGCGGCGGTGGGCTTCTTTCAAAATTTTGTCGCCTTGCTCATTTTTCCACCATTCTCCGACCCTTCTTGATACGATTTAATCGTTTGTACTCCGATTTTATACCTTTTTACCCCACACATTTGTTTTAATATAAAAAGAATAAAAACATATTAAAACTTAACAAAAACGTATTAAACTTACTCGAAACTATCAATATTCGGTTTGAAAATAGATAGGTAATTTACAGCTATCACATATTCAAAACATTCAACCAAATCTAAGAGAAAAAGAGAGAAACGAGGAGACTAGGCGTTATCCGAAGATCCGATGTTAAAATCGCTCCGAGAACGCTTCCTCCTCTTAGCCTTGATAATCTTCTCTTGGTTGAATGACCTTGGAGCTCTCAAGACTCCCGAAAACATCTACTTTTTGTTTAGGGGCGAAGTGACGATATTTATAGGATCCAAAATATCTCCAAATATCCTAAAATATCTAAACTGCCTGGCGCATGACCATTGCAATGGTGGGATCACCGCTGCAGCGATGGAGAGGTCGATAAGTTTCTGGTGGGTGACCGCTGCAACAATGGAGCTCTCTACATTTTGACCGCTGCAGCGGTGGAGAATTAATAACTCTTTGTATTTTCACCGCTGCAGCAGTGGATGTAGGTTCAGGATATTGATATTTTTACCCTTTTTCTTCACCTTTCTTCCACCGACTTGCTCGTTTATGGACCGTTTTAGTCCCTTTTCGCCCCCAAACACCTGATTTATAACAAAATAAATAAAAACGTATTAAAACATATTAAAAAGTTATAAAAATACTCAAAAACTACTAAAATCGACTTGGAAATATATAGACAAATTATACCTATCAAATAACCCAAAACTTAAAATTTTGTTAGTCCTCAAGTAAAACACTCATACTAAAACAAAAAAAAAAAAAAAAAAAAACACAACTAAATTAACTAACACAAACAACCTAAACAAACAACTTAAACATAACGATATGTGAGTTTTGGATTCAGCTATCGACCAAAACATTTTTCCCTCAACAACTCCCAATCATATCGAGTTCAGGAGTAAAACGCACCATGTGATGTTTTATAATTTTGACATTCAATAATGGTAAACATCATTCTAGATACTTTCAACGTGTGTGTGCAAAACTTAATAATATAATTATTTAAAGACCCGATTGGATTATCCACCAATGAAGTTCACAACTTATACCATAAAGAATTACGATATCCATATGACTGACTGGGTTCCACTCTCCACTAATGTAGGCTTGGAAGTTCAAAAGATTAATAGGACTTGGTTCGGTTTGGAACATTTGGCCAAGGGTATATTGAGAATATAAAACAGGTTAACGTTGTTAACTTAACGATACCCAAGGCACAACGCTTGGCACACTTACACTCGAACCCCCATAGATAAATTGGAAACAACCCGAATAATCATTTAAGAACGTTGTACTCATTTGTCACAAGAAACGGAAATTTAACTATATTTACAAATGTATTTTTTTTTAACGTACCATACCTCCAAACTTATTCGATTATTACAATTTCACAGGTGTGGTTAAAATAAAAGAAAAATGGTAAGTGAGTACTCAAATACCGAATCAATCAAAAGTTCGCCCTAAACCCAACCGCTCATTTCAAGTAGCATATACGAATACTAACTTGATTCACTCAAATTGTGCCTTCGGTTCAGCGATATAGGTTTGGAAAGAATTTAATGGGCTAGGGTATTTGTTATGTTTTCAGAATTGAAACGGCATTATAGGCTTCAACAGGGTAACAAGAGATAAACATATGACAAGGTAAGCTTTAAAAGCTCAAGCGAATCAAATGAATGCCTAAATCAAGTCTCCTGAACAATCTCGCATAGGATTTCGCCTCCAGTTTCCCCAAATTAGGTTCTAGAATCCCTTAATTGTCATGAATTTGGCTAATGGATAATTGGCCTCAAATCAATTGAATAGCTATACATTGAGTCTACGTGCTCATGCAAATTAGGATCCACAATAACTTTCACCAAAACGCATTATCAAGCACACAGAACATACATGAATAGGCATTACCCTTGACCTCGAAAACAACCAGAGGATAATATCATCATCGGGTAATGATCCAGATGAACACAAAACGCAGCACACAACAACAACAAAAAACATAAACACATACTACACTAAACAAACATGCAAACAACAAAATAAAACATAATAGCATACAACACATCACCTCCAAACTTAAAACGGTCAGTGTCCAGAATGTCCCAATCATCAATCCCAACATTTGAAATAAAGCATACCGACGAAGGGGGTTTAGAACATGTACCTAGGAGGTGAGACAATCTCGCCTCCGAATGAAGTCGGCAGTGACATATCTAATTTATTTTTGGACTTGGGTTTCCTCCCAAAAAGTGCGTGGTTTATTGTCCTCGGTCTGATATGGAAAAGTGCTCATCAAAGAGTGACTTTCGCTCATAGTAAGTATCATACAACACCACGTATGAGTCTTAGTTTAGAACGCCCTCAAGATTGGTGAGGTTTGGCAATAATTGGCTTGAGCTCTCAACGTAAGTCATCTCTAGATTTTGTGCTTGGTTGGCATGGATGAACAGAGCAAAAGGCGATGAAGGAAAATTGAACCACATCGGATCCGCATAGATGCGATCATCTTGGATTGGTGGCGGCATCAATGGTTGGATCTCAAATGGCAAAGAATCAGAATTATTGATCCATGCTTGGGTTTCCGTATCTTTAGGATAATCAACAACGAACGCACCTAAGCTTCTCCAGCTAGTATCCGGTTCCTCACAGTGGATTTCATAATTGGATGTGTCTTGTTCGTCTCTTAGTGCCACTTCTTCTGACTCAATCTCAATAAAGCAAATGAGTTGACCGATTTGAGTCTCAAGGGACTTTACGATCTCATCAATTTCAGCGCAAGCCGTCTCAATGTTGTCAAGACGAACCTCATGCTCATTGAGACGATCATTCTTCTTCGTCCAAAACACTTGAGTCTCCTCCATAAATTCAGCGAACATTTCTTCCAGGGTGGGAGAAGACTCCAAGTGTTGGTCTGAGGAGTCAATCCATGGCACCGAAACGGTAGAACTATCTCCCAAACTTTAGTAGTTTGTTGAATAATTCCAACTCTGAGAATCAAGCTCCGCTATGTCTTCCAATACCCGATAGGTTTTGTCCACAGTTAGTTGGTCGAAAGAAGTGGTATGATTTTCTTTTTCAACCCACATTCTGGTCGCGGCTAGTAACACATGGAGGAAGTTTAGTAGTTGACACTCTCTCGGGAAACGATGAATGGGAAACCGAAATAGCAGGTCCTTGTATCGATCCCAAGCATAATAAAATGGCTCGGAATCTCATTAAAAGAAATACAAAAGTACATGTTGATCTAACATTTTCAAGTACCCTACAGGAAAAATAAAAAACAAAACTACAAACAAAAAAAAAAATTATAAATAAAATAAATGCCTAAATTAAAATCAAGTTACTTACTCACAATATCAATAACAATCTAAAAACCAATCCCTGACAACGGCGCCAAAAATTTAGTAGCACATAAATTACGTCGCTACTTTCACCGCAAGTGTATGAGTCAAGTTTTAGTAGAGTGAGAAGAGTAAGGGTTGTCATATCCACATGGATTGGTGTAGAATATCGTTGAGTACCGTAATTGTCATAACCTAACTTTATTTAGGCGATAAAAATATAGTTTTTATAATAAAATATACTAAACTAAGTTAATTAAACTAATTATACTAATATACTAGTATGACGTTTATGAGAATTTATTGCCTAGGGATTAACTTCATTAATTTAAACGTGTTTATTTTAATCTAGTTTGCATTAATGTCATTCATCCTATCCGACAATCTCGGTATCGAAATCTCATTCACTACCTCTCTCAAGTGTAAAGTGAATGAATATGTGACTTTGCGTTAATGTCGAAGTCCCCATCGAGCGTCTATATAAAACTTGGTCAGACGAATCTTGCCTCAACGCCATGGATTGCACACTTTCTAACTCTCTCCCGAGTTATTAGATCGTTGTGTTGTGTTTAAATCCTAGTCTGAATCCGGAGTTACCTCTCCTGAGTGTCAAACCCCATATTCTCAAAATCAATCCTAATACCATAACAAACATATTAAGATTATAATAAAATGGTGAACACAATCGGATAAACATGAACAACCATTAAAGAAACATAGATTTTATATAAACAACGTTTACATGAAGTCAATCAAACCTTAGACAATATATGTTTAGCTACACATGGCTGTAGCCTTTTATACAACTAGAAACAAGCTAAATATATTCAAAACATTCAACCAAATCTAAGATAAAAAGAGAGAAACAAGGAGACTTGCCATTATCCAAAGATCCGACGCTAAAACCGCTTCGAGAACGCTTCCTCTTCTTGGTCTTGATGATCTTCTCTTGGTTGAATGGTCTTGGAGCTCTCAAGACTTTCGAAAACGTCTACTTTTTGTTTGGTGGTGAAGAGACGATATTTATAGGATCCAAAATATCTCAAAACATCTTAAAATATCTAAATTGTCTGGCGCATGACCACTACAGCGGTGGAGAGGTCAGTAGGCTTCTGGCGAGTGACCACTGCAGTGGTGGAACTCTCTGTATTTTGACCGTGCAACGGTGGAGAATCAGTAACTCTCTGTATTTTTACCGCTGCAACGGTGGATGTAGGTTCAGGATATTGAGATTTTTGCCCTTTTTCTCCACCGTTCTTACACCAACTTGCTCATTTATGGACCATTTTAGTCCATTTTTACCTCAAACACCTGATTTATAACAAAATAAGTAGAAACGTATTAAAACATATTAAAACGTTATAAAAATACTCGAAAACTACCAAAATAGACTTGAGAATATATAGACAAATTACACCTATCACCTGCTATTGTTGTTGAGTCATCTAATGCTCGAGAAAGAGAACCTCATCTCTAGCCCCCCACTCGGGGATGTGGAATCTCCCATTCCCAATCTTGTTCTTAAGGCTCTTTCTTAAATGAACCCTTTGGGAGCCCATCGAGGATTATGGGACCTTTCCCATTGAGTCCGATTTTGCAGTACTCAAGAGGATTTGTCATATCCAAGATTCTATAAAAACGATCTTTTATATTAAGGACTAGCATTGGGCCCATAGCCTATGCCTGAGCAAAATCGCCTTATATGATGATGCATTGTTCGGGGGGCCCGTTTTCCCTAAACATATTCATTAGAGTGATTTTGCATCAGTTCAACCTTTTATCCTCCCTTTTTGACTCCTAATTCTTAGAGGATTATGGTTACTTCGTTGTGCTTAGCCGAATTTATGGCATTAGACCTGCCTACCATTTTTTTGCCATGTTGTTTTCCAATTATCGAGAAACCACATGCCAAACTCGAGCAAGTGGTACTTTGTTCCTCGATTCAATAGAATCAAACTGGTATTTGAATATCTCAAGCACAATAAAGGCCGGAGAGTGAGGTAGTTCCACCTTCAAGTGTGCTAAAGAGAGAAATGAATACGAGAAGAATGAGAAGACTTAACAATTGTGTTAGTCTCTTTCTCTCTCTTTATAATATTAATTAGGGAACAATGCAAGAAACCCTAAATAATATGGAAAAACCCTAAATAGCACTAGAAAGACATAATTACCCTTTTAACACTCTCCATCAATCCGGAGCATATATGTTGTATGCTCCTAACTTGTTACAAATATACTTTATCCTTGGGAACCCTAACGGTTTTGTCACAACCCACCCCGGACACCCATCACCCTGGGGCCGGCATGACGTCATCATGACATCACCTACATGCCAAAACAACTAGAAATCGACATATGCATACATAAATACACAACCACCAAAAACAAACCATACTATTTTAATACACTCTCTAAATGGAGACACACCCGTCCCTACAAAAATTATAATAACCACAAAGATAAAAACAATCATAAACCTCTCATAAGTTCGCATCAACCAGCACCTCCAAAATTAATACCCTCTCACTACCGTATTGCCGAATTCTAACTAGTGCCAGTAGGGGGACCGACTCCTAATTGTTTCACCTGCGAGTGTACTGCCTTCTTAATAAAAATATTTTAAATTGATCAAGCATATAACATATAAACATCACATTCCAAATACAAATCTCATATTATATATATATATATATATATATATATATATCATACCACAAGGATAACACCTTTTTCCTGTCACCATAGAATCAGCGTATATATGTTTATAACATTTCAACTAAGCAGTAAAAATCAACTAGAACGTCATAACAACCATATAGTACAACACAACTGAAATAATAGATATATCGTCGTAAATGGATACACCAAGCCAGTATAAAATAAAGTATATATAAATGCCATATACGACAAAACACCATATACGACACTACATCACACCACACCTCACCACACCACATCACTTCACATCACACCACACCTCGGCTAGCCATGTGATCGTTTTAATCTCATGATTGGGAGTTGCAATGGTACCGTATCCCGTAGGATATGCTTTCCTAGTGGGATATAACAACGCTCCGCTGGACTGTGCCAAACGGGTGAAACAACGCTCGACTGGATCAAGCCAGACGGGTAAAACACCGTTCCCCTAGACTATGCCAAGTGGGTGAATATCCACCACCAACTCATCTCCACCTCCACAACAACAACTCCGTCCACCATCAACTGCCACCTCAACAACAAATAATGAAATCCACAATATCAGAAATACCCAAAATAACGCTTGATCCATGTAAGTTAGAAAAATTCATCCATTTTCAAGTAAACACATTTTTCCATCATAAATATATGAAAATAGATTTTTGGCAAGAAGACAGTACACTCACTTGGTGATTCGTTCTCCAAAAACCTTTACTGACTATACTCTACCGTTCCTCAGGTGCCTGCGAACCTATTAGTAACAGGGTTTAAATTAATATTTTGGGTAAAAAATATAATCTAATCATGCAATGCAGGCCCTATATTTACAATTTTCCCGTCCCACATTTTATTATAGAAAATTATTATTATTCACCTCATTCCGTTACGATAATATTTTATGTACAACGTTATTACAATTAACCGTTACGAAATTATTACAATTACGAAAATTGTAACGCTAAAATTTTTATTTAACGAGAAATAATAATCGATTGAAATTTCACCAGTTTCCTAATCATTCGCAGGCCAAGAAATTGAATTAGGTTTTTAGTTTTTTATTTTTATTTTTGGGGTGGTTAGTGTAATTGTTCTTTCCTATTTCCTTTTTTTTTTTTCCTCTCTGTTTGGTGTTACAGATTCCGTTCGATCACCGATCAACCACCACCCCTTCACGTCCCTCTCACCGGCGGCGACACACAACAATACCCATACCTTCGCTGCCGTCAACACCACTTCCACACAACACGATCACACATACCCACACACCGATCACACACCCACTTTCTGACACTGTCTCTCTCACGAACTTCTCTTCACCGTCGGCCATCCTACACTGGCACAACGATCACTACTGACCGACAATGATCCACCCACGATTGTCGACGATTAACGACCAACGATCTAAACAGATTCTCCACACACCCACACTCTGCTGTGCTATACCGAAACAGAGAATGCACACACGCACACACACTGCTGTAGCGGCGACACACACTGTTGGCCGCACCATGGCGACGATCACACACATGCACCCGAATGATCAACACAACACATATATATATACTATAGAAATTTAAACATACACGCCTACTTACCAAATGACGGCGACAAATGGCAACGATCACGCTATTGATGATCTCACCGCCACGATCGTCGAATGAACAGCCGAAGACACACACACACACAGGGACCAGACTGAGCCCATCCGCATGATTCGTTTTACGACAGAACCCACAACCACGACGTTGGACTGAGCACACCGCCAAACACCCTTCGATTCTCTCTCTAACTTGTGTGATTTTTCTCTTCCTTCCAGGCTTTTGATCACGATATCATTTAATTGCATGGGTTTTTGTGGATGGATTTTTGGTTTTCTTCACGCCACGTCGCTCCTCTCCCAAACCTTCCTGTCTCTGGCTGAGCTCACAGCCCACGCACACACCTATGCATATATGTATGTATATATATAAATATCTTTTGTTTAATTACTCTTTTCTCCCCTTTATTCCTTTAACTCTTCGTTTTTGTCCAATTTCCACATTCAAGATTTTCTAAATTACAATTTCATCCCAAAATTTTTTAATTAAAAAGTTAAATGAAAATTTTGGGTCGAATATTTTCTAAATTTACAAATCGACCCCTAAACTTTTAAATTTGAATTTTTAATTAACCCAATTTCACCCTGAATTTTTCCAATTAATTTAAAATACAACTAAAATGACGTACGTGCAAAATCAGGGTCTTACAACCCTTCCCTCCTAAAGGAATTTTTGTTCCAAAATTTTATTACCTTAATCGAACAAATGTGGGTATTTGTTCCTCATCTCGTCCTCTCGCTCCCAGGTCGCCTCTTCCACTGCTTGACTGTGCTACAATACTTTGACCAACGGGATCGTCTTAGTTTGCAACACCTGGTCCTTACGGCTTAGGATTTGGACTGGCTTCTCATCGTAGGTCAAATTTGCTTTCAATTCGATCGACTGCGAAGTCAACACATGAGAAGGGTCTGACACATATTTTCGAAGTATCGATACATGGAAAATGTCGTGTAGTAGAGACAACTCTAGCTGTAACGCAAGCCTATACGCTATTGTGCCAACCCGCTCTAAAATTTTATATGGTCCAATGTACCTTGGTCTCAGCTTTCCTTTCTTTCTGAACCTCATCATGCCTTTCTATGGAGAGATACACAAAAATACATGATCCCCCTCTTCGAACTCCAAATCCCGCCGGCGCTTATCTGCGTAACTCTTTTGTCGACTCTGAGCAATTCTTAATTTTTCTCGAATTACCTTCACTTTATTTGCTGTCATCTAGGCTATATCCGGCGCCAACAATTTTTGTTCACCCACCTCAATCCAACAGACTGGGGTTCTGTACCTCCTACCATACAATACTTCATAAGGGGCCATCTCGATTGTCGAATGGTAGCTGTTGTTGTAGGCGAATTCCATCAACGGTAAATGATCATCCCAGCTACCAGAAAATTCTAGGACACATCCTCTCAACATATCCTCCAACGTCTGAATCATACGCTCTGACTGACCATCCGTCTGAGGATGAAAAATGGCGCTAAATTTCAGCTTAGTACCCAAAGCAATTTGAAGACTTAGCCAGAACCTCGAAGTAAATCTCGGATCTCTATCCGACGCTATAGAAACCGGGACACCATGCAACCTAACAATCTCACCGACATTCAATTGGGCATACTTTTCAAGAGAATACGTCATTTTTACAGCTAGAAAATGAGCGGACTTGGTAAGCCTATCAACGATTACCCAAATAGAATTATGCCCCTTTTGAGTACGGGGTAATCCTGAAGCGAAATCCATCGTAACATGCTCCCACTTTCACTCTGGAATAGGTAGAGGTTGCAACAACCCACTTAGACGCTAGTTCTCAATCTTAACTTGTTGACAAACAAGACACCTGGTAACAAATTTTGCAATTTCTCGTTTCATTTCAATCCACCAATAATGTTCACGCAGATCTTGATACATCTTGGTACTACCTGGATGCATTGCGTACGCTGAACTATGCGCCTCTTCCAAAATATCCTTCTTCAAACTGACATCATTAGGCACACACAACCTATTCCCAAACATCAACGCCTCATCACTATCCCTAACTTGATAATCAGTTCTATGGCCATTTTTCACTTCATTCCGAATCCTCTCTAATTGAACATCCATCTTCTGAGCTTTAATAATACGATCAAACAACGTTGGCCTCAAAATCAAAGTTGTGAGCAATGCTACCGTCTGATCTACTGCTAACTGAACTCGCATCAATCTCAACTCAGCATACAAATTAGTATGAACCACTCAAATGTGTGCGATCGAACCTGCCAATTTTTTACTCAAAGCATCCGCTACAACATTAACTTTTCCTGGATGATAGTGGATGGTGTAATCGTAATCTTTAATCAACTCTATCCAACGCTTTCGCCCTACAAATAGTGCCTCCAAATCTTCAGGGTAAACACAATCGCTGCCAACTCCAAATCATGCGTTGGGTAATTACGCTCATGATTCTTCAATTGCTGAGTTGTATATGTGATTATGTGACCATGCTGCATGAGAACACATCCCAGCCCTTAGTATGATGCGTCACTATAAATCACAAAACCACCTCCTTCTATTAGGAGGGCTAGTATTGGTGCCGATATCAATATTCCTTTCAGCTCTTGGAAACTTTGTTCGCATTTGTCGGTCTACTCAAATTTGGATTCCTTGCGGGTCAATCGAGTCAACGGGGCAGCTATAATGGAGAATCCCTACACAAACCGTCGACAATAACCCGCCAATCCTAAAATTTTTTGAACTTCCGTCACATTTTTCTGTCTTTCCCACTGAACAACAGCTTCAATTTTCTCTGGGTCCACCTAAATACCATCTCCTGAAATGACATGCTGATGAGAACCAACGTGCACCAACAAAGGATCCGCTGCATGTTCCAATTGGGCCTATTACGAGGACAAGATCCAAGAAGATCAAAGAAGCACTTAATGGGCTAATTCAAGATATATGGGCTGAATCTAAAGTCATAATGCCCAAGTTAGGCCCGAATGGAAATCAAGGCCTAATCCATCTCATAAAGGCAAGCAAATGGGCTTAGTAATGAACTTAAATGGGCCAAAACATGAGACCCACGAAATTCTACTTATTTATTTTAGTTTATATCATTTTGTAAGACATCAATGCCAATTAGTATTTTTATTTTCTAGTATTGATATTGTAATAAGTTTGAAAGGCATCTAGGACTTTTGTTCTTGTAGCCTCCCCCTAGGTGTGAAAGGCCACCCACTATCTATTGTAGGGTGTGCTAAAGTTGAAGACTTCTTGTGTGAAAAGGACAACCCTAGGTGTGAAAGACCGCCCCCTATGTAAGGTAGGGTGTGCTTGACCACCCACTAGCCTAGGCTCTCCTTTGTGTTGGTTGCCTATTTAAGAGAGTTGTATTCCATGGGAAAAACACATTACTTGAATAATATATCAGATTGAGAGAGTTTTCTCTTGAGTTCTTCATAGAACTTTTCTTTGAACTTATCAAGAATTTCTTATGGCGTTCAAACTCTATAACTTCGGTTCGTGATTCCATTATAATCTTTGGGTCGAGGTTTGTTATTTTATACCTTTGGTTCGCGTTTCATTCATAAACGTTGGGTCAAGGTTTTTATCAAACATTCTGTATTTTTGTGTTCTTCTTTTCTTTCTTTTCATTTATAAATCCAGATTTTAGATCGATCCTAGCAAAGACACCATAAATTGGTTTCGGGTCTCACTAATTCTTGGTGAGGTTCGCATCATTTGGTATCAGAGCACGGTTCTAAAATCAGGTTTGATCTATCCTTGATTTTCATTAATTAGTTTCTTTTATTTCATCTTCAATTCTATTCAGATCTTGTTTAAGTCTTCAATTCTGTTCAGATCTCGTTTAAGGCTTCAATTCTGTTCAGATCTTGTTAAGTGTTCAAATCTGTTCAGATCTTGTTTAAAGTCTTCAAATTTGTTAGATATTATGTAAGGTTATTGTCATCATCATTTAAAAAAAAAACGAAAATCCTGCAGCCAAAAAAAAAAAAAAAAAAAAAAAAAAAAACAGAAACAGAAACAAAAAAAAAAAAAAAAAAAAAAAAAAAAACCGAAAATCCTGCAGCCAGAAAGAGAGCATATTCTTCTTGATCGATTCCATAACTTATCTTTTGTTAACTCCTTGTTCGTTTTGTTTTCTTTCCTAAATTTCATTCTTAGTGAAGTGAATCATAGAGTTTGGATTGTTGTGAGAAATTCTGATTGAGATAGGTTAAGTTCAATAAAGAACTAAAAGAGGAAGCTACGAGTGGAAAAAGGCAAGAGAGTGTGAGTAACATACTTTGAGTGCAAACACGTGAGGGAGTGTGTGAGAACTTATTCTCTAATATTTCTATTTTCAAGATATGTCTTCCAGGGGTAACACATCAAACAATGAAGGAGGGGAAGTGACGACCACCATGTTGCAGGCTATGCAACAACAATTTGAACGCATAAATGTGGTGTTTAATGAAATGCAGGATCGGATGGATAAGCAAGACGCTGCTATTGCCGCTTGGCGTGAGGGGCAGCCCCAAGGAGTCCCAAATGCTAGAAGAAGGCAAGAAAGGCGTGCCCACGTGGAAATTTTTGATGGTGACCACGAGGATGAGTTCGAAAATGATGAAGAGCAATCTTCATTGAACGGTGAGGGTTGGTTCGTGCCAAGGGCAGAAAGGCGTGGTAGAGTTTTTCGCAGAGATCCAAGATGGCGAGATGGGCTTGACCGAAACCTTGGGAACATAAAAATGAAGATACCATCGTTCCAAGGGAAAAATGACCCTGAAGCTTACTTGGAGTGGGAGAAGAAGGTGGAGTTGATTTTTGAGTGCCACAATTACTCCGAGGAGAAAAAGGTAAAACTTGCTGTAATTGAATTTGTTGATTATGCTATAATATGGTGGGATCAACTTGTGATGAACAGAAGGAGAAACCATGAGAGGCCAATCGAGTCGTGGGCGGAAATGAAGGCCATCATGAGGAGGAGGTTTGTCCCTAGTCACTACTATAGGGACTTATACCAGAAGTTACAAAGTCTTACTCAAGGCTATCGGAGCGTGGATAATTACTTCAAAGAGATGGAGATCGCCATGATTTGGGGTAATATCGAGGAGGACAGAGAAGCCACAATGGCAAGGTTCTTGAATGGGCTGAATCGGGAGATTGCCAACGTAGTGGAGTTGTAACACTATGTGGAGTTGGAGGACATGGTGCACATGGCAATAAAGGTGGAACGACAACTTAAAAGGAAGGGAACTCGGTCATTTCAAAACTCGGGCTCCTCTATTTCATGGAGGCCGAATGGGAGGAAAGATGAAGGGGTTGTTTCAAAGTCCAAAATCGAACCACCAAAAAGGAGAGATGATGTGCCCAATGCCAACAAAGGTAAAACTGAAACCCAAACTCGTAATCGTGATATTAAATGTTTTCGTTGTTTGGGAGTAGGTCACATAGCTTCACAATGCCCAAATAAAAGGACCATGATAGCACGTGTTGATGGAGATGTGGAAACGGAAAATGAGAGTGAA